>CAVNZL010000044.1:600000-987500 GCA_963693355.1 Pontia daplidice | reverse complement strand
ACATATTCTTCATTGTACAATTGATGGAGGTCTCCAACAAATTAAAACTTAATGAAGTTTTGGTCTTATCAAAATTTAAATCTAACCGTTATGCTAATTAATCCAGAAACCAGTTGATCTTAAACTATTCAACTCACCTATATCCATTTGGTGAAGTATAAAATCCAGGACTGTATAACATTTTATTATGGTCTTTGAGCATCGCGTCCAATCTTGCTTTGAAATTATCTACTTTCCATATATAATTGCCCATACAATATCTGAGTAGCATATCATTATTCTGTTTCATTTTTGCCACAGCAAAGGCTGACAATTGTTTGGAAATATTTGCAATTACAATGTCTTGTTCACGATTCCTTTGTTCTAGTACCACAACGCGCTCATAGAGGGCTCTGAAATTAATAAAATTGGTATAAGAATCCAAGTATTCTGCAAAATTTTCTTGGCTAGTTTTCGTAGTAAGGCTACCATCATCAATCTATACAGATGTATAGATTGATGAATTGATGATGATAACCTTTAAATTATTTAAAAAACCTACTTTATGCGCATTTCTTCTGGATATTGGATTTTTAATATAAATTTCCTCAATGTTTTGTTGTTTATAATATATGGGCTATATATACTTATATTTTCAACTTATAAAAATGCACTTAATGATATTTTAAAAATTCTTTTGATGGCCTAGATGAGATTTAAAATGAAAAGTCATTGCTCTAATTATTTAGGTGTTATACAATGTTAAATAAATGTATAATATATTCAGCCGACTATTATTCTAGACTACTAAAATTGATATTCCTGTATTTACTTAGTTTTAATTGACATCAAAAGCATCAAGTGCTGTTCTATTTTATGTTATATTTGGAAATGATACTGAAGCAATTTGGATGATTGCACTGTATGACCCAAATTAGCTATTTCCATCTATTATCAAAAGAGTTGTAATATTTACCTTATAAGGGCACTAGTATCATTAGGGAGTGGAGTACTGTCCTGGTTTCCATTCTTATCTGGGGCTTCCCAAAGTAGAGCCTCCTGTTCTTTAGCATCCATACTAGTGTTTGACATATCATTATCTATTTTGATCTTTGAATATGCATTCATTAGGAGCTGAAATATATATTCAAATATTTTTAAAAATATCTTAAAAACATTCACTTCTTTACTGAATTAAAATATTTCTTCATTTTATTAATTTATTATCTAGAAATTAATGTCAGATAAACAATAATAGGTTCACAAAATAAATTTGTCACACCAATTATACGGTGCCATATCTCAGGTACAAACACTTAAAAAGGATCTGGTCAAATAAGGATTGAAATGCCAACACAGAATATATTGTCGAGTTGGTGCGACTAGTATAGAGGTATTGTAATTGTCCTATTAAATAAAAATTGGGTTGTCTTTACTAATATTCAGTTTGCAAGAAAATTAATTATAAAATGTATACTCACACTCATATGACTCAATATATCCTTGTGTAAATGTGCATTTGCAGCTTCCTGGTTATCAAAAGTCTCTTTACAGCCAACTGCACTAAAAGAGCATGGTATCCTCACATCATGATTTGAGGAGGACTCTGGTTGATTATATTCACATGTTGATATATGTGTATCTAGGTCTAATGGAGTCACTTTTACTGTACATCCTGAAATATTGAATGAAAAATAGTTAAACATTATTTTAAATCCTAAAAAAAAAAAAAAAACATTATTTTAATTATTTCAAGTACAAGTACAGTATATATTTAAGTATAAATAAATCATATTTTAAAGAATGAAGATTTTTCTAAGAAATGGATTGTACCAATTTGCTTAAACTAATAATTGTATTATTTATTAAAAGATATTAATCAATTATCAGTTGAGAATATACAAAAATATACCTTTGCCTGCAAATGGACAGGACATTCTCTGCTCCTGTATCTCGCGTTTTGTGTAGTTATCAGGAAATATATCCACTTTCATGCTGAGGTTAATGTTGTCAATAGGACAGTGGCCACTGTTCCTACAATATAATAAAGCTTATGAACAATTAATTCTATGAGTCATATGACATGTGATATGTATGTACAGTGGTAATATATATGAGTAATGTCTAATATGAAGATATGAATACATGCTTTATTACAAACAAACTACTAGTGTAAAACATGTATGAAATAAATAATAAAAACAAATAGGTTTGATAAGGTTTGTAAATTTTAAAAGTTTTTAATTCTGATGAGCATAGTTAATATACATATTTTTAGTTATATATATATTTATATATTGCTTTTGTTATAAAAATTGTATGATTATTTGTATAAAAAAGCAACAAAATTAAGACATGCTCCTACAGGCCACCATGTACCCAATATGGTAAGATTTTTACTTTTAATGAGAACAAGAAACTATATTTGAAACACATATTTAAGTGGGGAAAAAGTAGCTGGCTAATAATATTTTCTATATTACAAGACCTTATATATACATTGATATATTCTTAGAGATTATAGATTATAAATTAGAATTTCCTTGTTGAACATCAGAAATAAACTAAAGACAAGGGCATTTTTAATGACTATGACAAGTATTTTATTATGCTAAATCTAAATGGTCATAATTTGCTCTGTTTAAACAATTTTAATTAATAATCAATTAAAAAGAAAGAAGTTCTATATGAAAAATCCTTACTGTAACCAAGAAGTGATGCAACTTTTACAGAACTTGTGTCCACAAGTAGTTATAACCGGGTCTCTTAACCAATTGAGACATACAGGACATTCATATCGGGACTCTGGCTGATTGCTTAGCACTGTTTCATTTAAGGCTGTTATACCCATTGGCTGGAAAATGCTTACTTTATTAGGTTTTAAGTAAAATGCAATATTAATGAATTTAAAATAAATTAATTGCTGACACCAAGCTTTATTGTGAAACTGAACAGTAACAAATATGTAGACCCCTTGAATACAAAATTGAGTTGAGAAACTTATGTGGTGCTCTATATAAATATATTAAACTTATAAAAACTGTCTTGTTTACTATGACACAAAGTAGTATAAATGTTAAATACCCAATTTAACCTTTTTTATAGCAAAGACAAAAATTCTACTCACTGCAATTCCTTCAGATGCATTCTTTGTATTATTTAGATCCATTTCTAGACGTTTACTAAAACGATTAGAATCAGTTAGAAAAAACGAACTTAATTAGGTAAAAACATATTAGATGTTTGTTGGACAAGTTAGAGCTCAATTTGAACTTCACTTAATTTCTAATTTTGGTTTTGAAGTTAAGATCGAGATTAAAGACTTGTTGTTGATTATGGCCTGGCAATTAACATGAGATAATACGCCCTCTTAAGTATAGCCCCTGACTTAAAATGAAAATGCTTCTTTACTAATATTTTAAAATGTGAAAATAAATTAAATACATAAGAATTTTTACATTTAAGTCTAAACTACTAGCATAAACAAAATGGCATATTATGTCTGATATAAGTATACTGACTGAATGTAGTACATTAATAATTATCTTTCAAGATACCTGCATGAAAACAACTTTTTTGTTTTCACATCATAAAATAATATTTACTGTTACTTAAAAGAGGCGATTAATTTATTATATCAGTTGGTAGTTTTTACTTTTTAATCCCTGCCCTTATAATAAACAAAAGCTAAGGATTGTCTGACGCCCTCGCCTGTTTCATATTTAGGTATTACGTAAAAATTTAACGAAAAAAAATATATGCTTCGTTTGTTGTTTAATTTTCTAGTAATAATTTTTAAGAAATTTTTGTATAACATTTAATAATATGTTAATATATATATAATAATATTTTTAATAATTTTTATAAAATTTGCTTTTAATCTTCAACTTTACCTACATTTGATTTTCAATCCAAGGTCTCGAAACCGATTCGGAAAGTGGATCTGACACTGGAACATCTCTAATAATTGATGTTGATTTTATATATTATATATTTTGGTTTGTGATGTGCCGCGAACGCTTTTTGACTTACCGCACTTTAACTTTCTTGTTTCGGGTGCCAATAATAATTAGATAGAAGAAAAAACAGTCTTCTTTGGCATGAGAAATGTTAAGACCGTAAAAATACCTTATACATATTTAGATAACCCTTTCGTAAGCAGCCGCTCAGGTAGGCATGAGCAGTTACCTGTTTGCTGTCACGTTATAACACTTATAGGGTTTTACTCACTTAGAACTAGGAACCTACCTAATAAAAAGTTCAGAATAAAATGCTAAGAGGTGACAAAAAACCGGGATTAACTTGAAATACAGCCTGTTGACAGGCGGACAGCGATCGATCTCAATAATAGGGTTCCCTTTTTTTACTTTGTCTGTACGGAACTCTAAATAATCAATTTGTTGTGATTTTTGTCTCCTCTTATGTGTGTCTGTTTATTACAGCATTTTCTTATGATCGACGGTATACAAATTACTCAAACTTTTATTTCCCTAGTTATTACAATAAATTGAGATTAACTTACCTAACGCCTACATTTATAATCACGTAAGTAAAGAAGGAGTTCAAAAAAACCCGGAGAAAATATTTTTGTATTTCAACTAGGTGATTTCATATATATAAATTAAATCTCACAATTTCAATATTATATAATAGTACTTAAATTAATGGAAAATATTTTATACTATCGGTAAAGTTCGGACCAATCATAACTACTGATTAGTACTAGGTCAAGTCTCTATTTCGTTGAATATCTTGAACGGAATAAATTGCTTTTACTACATAATGTTATTACATCATAATAAATATAAAAATAAGACTTAAAAATTATGCAACGAAAATGAAAGACCTCATCAGAATTACAAATTCACGCTTAATGTAATTCAAAGTTAAACCCGTTAAGTCGGCTGTAAATAAAGCAAAATGGTGATCTAAGCATAACATTAAAATTGAAATAAGCTTGATCTCAATAGTATTCTTTGTGAAACTAGGATATACGAGAAAATATTTTTTAACAGTTTATTTGAATTATTGACATAGTATGTCTATAAAGCTTGGAACTCCAGGAAGTTTGGAGAAGGTAGAAATGTTTTGGTCGTTAATAATGAAGAATATTACGTATGATATACGTCATAGCAGTTTAATTTGTTTCCCCTACCAACCTGAAATTGTTGATAGCAAATTGCTAAATTTGCTATCAAAATTTAATTTATTCGAACTAGAGCTATCTAGTTCGAATAAATTAAATTCAAACATAATATTTTTAAATGTTGCATTTGTAACTTAACAAAATTGTTATGATATTGTAATAAAAGGATAAGATAACAGAGAGCTCGTTATTTCTAATCAGATTCAAACGAGGCTTCAGAGAACGCCTGTTGCATTTTAAATCAATAGATTCTTATTAAGGATCAGACTGCGACAGAAACTTGTTTGAATTTGATATTAAATTATTATTAAACCAGGAAATATGGTATCTACATTTTAATAGCTAATAACGGAATAGAAAATAATACAGGAACCCTTGGTTTATTTAGCTATTTCATTTAAAGTAATAATTCTTTTTATTGACATAAATGTTTCTTACATAATTTTTGTAAAGTCTCTGACACCCGACAAGGCTAGAATGCCCGTATCTCAGAAGTCAGCAGCTTCTCCCTATATTTGCGACAAATAGTGTCAAGAAAGCGTCATAAAAAGGTTCTTTTAACATAAATTAATGGTTTTACATTGTAACATATCAAAACCTTACAATAGAAAAAATAAACTTATATTTATTTAAATATATTAAGAGCATTTATATATGTATATTTATTATATAAATAATTAAAGTCTGTGGTATTTTGAGATTGTTCAATCATCCGCCAAACTTTATTGTTTGTGGCAAATTGGCTATTTGTACCTAGAAAATCTAGAAAATAAAGGTAGAATAAAATGCAAAAGTTCTTTACCATTTCGTTTCTTATTATTAAAAGTACATTTATATAGTAAACATTCGTCTGTACAGACATATAATAAAAAGAGGAAAAAAGGCTGCTATTGACGTACTAGTATACAGTTTATTTAACGCAATCATTGAACTCACCTAGGTACATTACAATTATTATTTACTTTTTGCACTACATTAATTTTTATCTCCATCAATTGTTGGCCATATTTGACTCCTATCATTTCTATAGTTTTTGCGTCGCAGGGTCGATCAACTTCATTTAACGGTATACGGTGGATTGCTTGCATCACCGTGTAACGTAATAGTAACTTAACGGCTAAAAGTGTTCAAACTTCGAAGCTCGATATTGGGCACGCCTCTATAATTTATGGTAACGGTATAGCATAGATAGTAGACAATTGTAGACATTAGGATTTTAAGATTGTATGAAATAATGAATCGTGTCATCTTCATAATACTCTTAGAAAATATTTTTCGTAATATTATTCATATTCGTAAACGACAGCATTATGTACCTTGTATCGATTTGTTTTTTATTAATCGTAAATTCGTATTAAAATAATATATCAGTCTTGTGATTATTAACCAAGTAATATAACTTTACTGCCTTGTATCGTATGTTGATCATACGAGACGCTATGATCATGCATGGGTACAAGAATAATAATATTGAGTTTCAGTAAGTTAATTTAATACAGATGAATATTATGTTTAATATCTACTTATTAAACACTTTATTAATCTAATCTCAAAAGATAAATATTGACATACCTAATAAAATATCGAAATCGAAATATAAAACTTACATTAACTTTTCTCTACCAAAGTAATATACCTACAATCTCACAGAACCTTTATAATATCATGCCATATGATTATATTCTGTGGAGTGCCGATTTCCCGAGTAAGTCGTTTGGCGGGATTTTTTTATTTTTTAATGTCAAAATATTAACAAATTTTAAAATCTTTTAACGTATAATCCTATTTTTAATTACTTGGCTAGTAGTAGTGATTAATAAAATCAATTAAGTTTCAGAATGCACAATTATCAACAAAGAGGAAAAGTAATATGATGTAACAGCGTCTAGAGTTGATTACCGATGACAATGTAAGAACCATGAAAATTCTTCCGCATCAGCTTTAACTAGCTTTAGCGTTGTAGCTTGTACCTGTCAGATTGATAACTTTACAGCGGTCTAGCCGACTTATTGGCCAATTAAACATGTTCGTTACAAAATAAGGCATTTAGTATAGGAAAGTAACAGCATTTTGAAAGGCGAATGTTTTGAAATATATTTATATTGATTACAGAATTTGGCTATGATCAGATCATGAGTTTAAAAACCAATGCTCAAATGCGTCCTTAGTACCTAGTAGATGAAATATTTTATTTATCTAATTAAGTATCTATCTATCTAAGTATCTGTAATACCATAAACGATATCTACTACATGATCTACGACCTCCAAATTTCCAATTCCGCGAGTTTCTTTCGAGCATGATCATTATTTTATTGTGGAGATATTTTAAAAATTCTATATTTCCTATGATATTCATTAGAATCAAAATCTTTCATAGATTAAAAGTCCTTAAAAGATTTGCTTGCTGCTGTCGTTTTTTAAAAAAATTTTCACCGTTTCGCAGTGTCGTGTGTTCATCGCATTAGCGTTCAAGCAAAATACAAACACATAAGCTTACATTTAAGGCAGATGAGTTTTATACTATAAAATATCACATCTTTTAATTAATGCGTCTGAAACTGCGGGGAGCAGAGAGTATTAAATATACGGCCAAAAGTAATCGCAGAATATTTATAAACACCTTATCAATGGGCAAAGACAAAAAAGAACCCTCTGTAGTACTAGTACACTCCTGCCTTTAATATAAACTTAAAAGCTTACATGGACATAAAAATATTCACTACATCAGATGTTATCATGTTCTTCTGGAGTCATTCACCCTGTTCAAACTAATAAAGGTTGTTAGCTGAGGCGGCATGCTCGCAATGCCAACAAGCAGGTAAGGATCTGACGTTTGAAGCTTTGAAAAAAATTAAAACCAGTTAATAAGTTAAATAAACATGTTCCGAGCTCCGGCTGTCGACAACCAACTGTACATCCCTTATATGCTTATATGAAGATTTGTTCCATGGACAGATTATTTGTAAGCGTAGGTTTAATGTTAGTACATTTATCGTTTCAAAATTATTTGTAAGCGGTAATGAGTTTGGAAGCAATCTTCGCGCAGATATATTAATCCTGCAAACATCTATGTAAATAAAAACCACATTGGTCTTGGGCTTTATGTTCTGTAGGTATCTGGTTTCTTGTAGATTTCTTTTAAACGCTAAAACGTGTGCAGTCTGCCTGATACTCGTCGGTTGTTTACATAAACCTGAAGAAACATAGAACATAGAATTCGACAATATAGATTCATATAACGTCCAAAAATTCTGAAAAAAATCTAATTGTGCGAAAACGCAGCAAAATATTGAAGCCAGGTCTAGGCCAGTACATTTCATAAACTGAATGAGTGAGAATACCATAGTCTCAATCCATTACGTTGGGTGCTGTTATGAATGATGCAGCTCCCAGTGGCTTCGGACCTCAAATACCCAAACAGTAGACGTTCAGACGCGGTGCTCTATACACGTGCTGTTAAAGCACGAAGTCTTCGGTGCGTGAACTTTAAAAGTTAAAGGCATAGTGAAAAAATATACTTATATATTTATTCGTGTTTAAGTAGGTTAATATGTTGTGGTGTAGTTTTGTTTACGAATTATTATTTTAGTTCCTGGCTACGTATCTGATCGAATAAAATAAGCTTCGAAATAAAATTAATAATAATAATATTTTTTTTTCTGTAAGAGAAAATTATTTTTTTCTTGAAAATTTAACTCTCGAACATCGAGCGTCTTGTATAACATAATTTATATCTAAATTCAGACTTTTTATAGGCTTGAACGGTATCTAACGCAATCTCGGAAATAAGTGGGTTAATATAATTGCCGTTTCGACATTTTGGCTTCGTGGACTAACCGTTACACTTTTGAAAAAAACACCTATTGTTAAAGTATTCTCGCAGATTAACATAAGTGCGCATGCTTTGTGTATTGAAATAATTTTATTATTCTCCGAACGAATTGACACGGATTTCTTCCTATTATATTCAGTTACATACAGATATTGTATACAAAGACATTTTACATACAACAAGTATTTATATCCCCAGTTATATGACGCAATAATTTTCTATTCCAAAATATGTAACAAATTAAAAAGTTGCTCTACAAAATTTATTTGCTTTGGTTACGGTATAAAACAAATTCATATACGGAAGTGTAGTGTGAGTAATTAAAACGTCTCGTAATTGTTTACGACGAAACGATTAAACTATCTTTATGTTTTAAATAGTCACCAGTGTCAATTTAAATTATATGAAATTTAAAAATGGAACGGCATATTTGGAACTAATGCACACCAATAACAGCTATGGACAATGATGTGATTCCAATTTGTAAACCAAAATTTTAAAATGGAGGGTATGAAGGAGGGAATTTTTTTCTTACTGGTGGTATGCTGTAAGGCTGCAGTTCTACCACCACCATGGGCAGATGTTCAGAGTAATCCTTGCGCTGCACATCCTCGAGGCTGGTTGATGTTATATTGGCCTGGTGACGGAAAATGCTACACAATTTATAAGGTATAGTAATAATTAATAATAGATAACGAATGAAGAGAAATTGTACATTTTTATATGTAAATTACTTAATTTCATTTTAAATTCATGCCTTCTTTAAATTCATTGAAGTGCATTCAATCGGATTAGTATAACTGTCAAATTTTACCTTTGTTTAGCGTAATTTCCGTCGGAGTTTTATGATAAAAAGTTGATAATAAATTTTCAATTATAAATATATTATAATTAATAAATAAATTTTAAACTGTATCTGTAGTAATGAGTATTCTTCAAATTTAACTAACTTCTACAAATTTAGCTTTAAATATGCAGATGGTTAAGAAAATGATGTCAAGTTGTTTGTAAATAAAATCTCTACATATACGCAATTGACGCCTATAAATTAGTGCGATTCAGTAGAAAACGCGAAGACGCCAGACCGGTTTAATTCGTTTATGAAAGACCATGACCGATTCTGTTATGACATACGTTGACCCACTGCACTCAGTTTTAACGGCGTTGTGATAACTGACAGCCTGTCGCGTTACACTGTTGATTTTTCCTATTGTCAATTGTTATTTTGAAATGCCGTTTCATCAGAATAATGTATTTAAATTGTAATTAGCGGTGTATGTTTAATGTAAAAAAACAATAAAGCTTTAAACCGTATGAGTTTTGTGTTTTGAGTGTAAATAATATGACATAGTGAACTATGAAAGGTGTAATATAGATACAAATAATAGGTATGAATGTTATAGCATATCATATATCTCGTAGCGGAAGGGATTGATTACATCACAGGAGATCTAGGCTTTTCCAAGGTCGTTAATACTTTTAAACGAGTTTCAGAGAGGATTTATTTAATAGACTTTAAGGTATAAGGACTTTTAACTTACATTAGGCTTCTTAATCAGTCTGAAGATTACGCATTTAAAATATACAATTTCAACGTTCACAATGGTAATTTTCTAACATTCACCTATATAGGAATTATATGTAAGTTCAAGTGAAAGTCCTATTGAAATATAGTCAGCAGTTTCCGCGTGACGTAATAATGATAAGACTAGACAGTACCAAGATGTACAGGCTTCCTGATGTGAGGTCGTTTACGGGTCATTATGTTGTTGTACTGACAACTGTGACCATAGCTAAAAGATAATAGGTAGCATGAAGGATTTAGGAAGGAAGGATACCGATCCAGTTCACAAAATCAGGTCTGATTAATTATCCCAATCGAAAATGTAATGAAAATACAGAAATAGCTTTTTTTGTAATAAGGCGCAATTTCTTCGCTGAAAGAATTCATGCTAATAATGAATTAAATAATCTCAGATTATATTTAATGGACGAGAAACATTTACTGTGTTATTTTATCAACCTTACGGCTAACTTTCTGTTTCCCTTTATTGATGTAGTTATACTAAGAAGTTATTCGTCACACGTAAAAGCAGGTTAACAGTACAAATTATATTTTTATGCATCACGCGTGCTCACGCTGATAAAATCTGCCAAATCACAGTCTTTACTACTAATACTAATAAGATTTAAAATTGCCAGGAAAACGTGTTTTACTCAATTATTCTTCAGACATGGTTTCCGGGTGCTTTCAGAATTGAAACAAGGCCTTTGAGTTAAGATAATCCTTACGTCAGAGTTCTGCGTCGAATGTTCGCATTTATAATTGAATGATATACGAAAAAAATACTTAGGTATACGTGCGAGAAAAAAATAATTGCCTCTTTAATAGGTATTTCTTCATCATATTGACATATTTTTTATTCGACTTGACAGTTATATCAAGGCACAAAAAAATCGTAGGAATAAGCAAATGTATTATTAAATTCAAACTTTTGCTATTTTCAGAAAGGCCACCCATGCCCCGATACTCAAGAGCTAAGTCCTGGTCGCCGTGGATCAATGACAGTTGCTGAATGCAAATGTCCCCCTGGAACTGCCCAACTACTGCACTCTACCACTTGTCACAAACTGTTTGAGAGGGGCCCCTGCAGGGCCGGCGAGTACTTTGCTCCCGTGGAGGAATCTTTCAAAAAGAGAGGGTAGGTAAGCATCATTATCTTAACTACAGCGATCTATTCATAAAGTAAGCGTTTATTTCAAAGTTTGTGTGTGTTTAAATATTATTAAAATATGTCATGTTTACAAGCTATTGAAATATAACGTACTTGTATATGTATGCATTTCTACTGTAATAATATTTAGAAAGTTGCATCAGCCTTTTACAATTATTCAAATTGTGAACGCGTAAATTATGTCCAAGTCTAACATAGGAGGTACCTAACGATACATATAACACTCTACAAATTAATAAAAACTCTTAACTATGATTACAAGACTGCTTTTTTATCTCAACAATTACAATAAGAATTTAATTGTAAGAATTCAATAATTTCTATAACATTTCATTTATCGTACCTATACTTGCCTTGAAACTTTTGTACACTAACCGTAGAATAAGGAAATTAGAAGATTTGCCAATACAAATTTCCCCATTTCGTATTCCAGTGAACGTCAAGGCATCTGTGTAAGGCCGAAGCAATGCGCTGACGAGACCTTGGTCTACTGGCCACCGGATGATCGCTGTTACTATAGGATGACTCAGGGGCCATGCTTTTTAGGTTCCATTTTACAAGTTGGGAAGGATGGCCTTGCCAACTGTACGGTACGAAAAGTTTATCTGCTTATTTTATTTGTATGTTTGCATTAATTGTCCTATTTATTTTTCGTTACTATTCTTGTCTCAACGAAATCACTGCCTCTCAGTTGTTTACGCTTCAAGTTCCAATGGAATAACCATTCCTGAATGATTAAAGCTCCGTAAAATTGGTCTGTTAAATTGAGCATTTTGGGCCTTCTAATCCCACAGAAATTATTTAGAAGATTATATCTCCTCCGATTATAACCTTTGGGTTGTAAAATACGTCACCTTATACTGTAAATATTATTTTATTTAACATAAGTATGAATAAAACTAATATATATTCATTAAGTAATTATAGTGGTTTAAATATATTCGTACCGGTAGAGTGTAACCAATGCGAGAATTTAATACGAAAGACGGTGTAATCGTGGCTTTTGTTCGATTGTGATAGACACGCATAAGGATACAAACGTCCGTTTGACTTATTATCGAAAAAAAAAAAGGACCATGTTTTGTCGTGTGTCTTTTGTTTAACCCCGTTTGTTTTTAAACGTGTTTTGTTTTTTAGTGTACAAAGGAGAGTTCAAACTACTGGGCCGCGGATAACAGTTGCTACCCGCTTTACGCTCGTGGTCCATGTGAAGTAGGGCAGCTTTTCCTTCCTGGGTCTAAGTGTGGATGTCAGTCCCACCTTCCACATTACCATAATGAAACAAAGGGATGTTACGAGTTAGGTGAGTTATTCAAGCATAATCTGTTTAAATTTTCCGAAAAGAGAGATTCCTGTACGTTGATAATTATCAAAAAGTTATTTTACGTACCTAATTTTTACGTACACTGATGGTTACTTAGTATATGGGTGAAATTTTCAACTGGGCGTGGTCACATATATATATCGAAGTTCTCTCGGCCCGATTCTGATTTATTCTAAAACTAAAGTCAGATCTGAACTATATGAAAATCATTGAGCGTTATCAAAATAGTCAAAGGTCAAGGGAAAAAACGGTTTGACACTAGATTTAAGTTCGGTGTTCATTCATAACAAGTGTTCATTTGGTATATATTTACGGAAACTTAACTGTGCTTCTTATTTATCCACTATCTTTTAGATTCCGTCGGGCCCTGTCCGAAAGGCCATACATTTTCTATAACGGAAGTGTCCGCTAAGGGCTCACGTGCTGAGTGCAAATGCAAATCGTTTCATGCGCGTGCGTCGGATGGCGCCTGCTATAGGATGTATACAAGGGGACCGTGTGGTCAGGATGAGATGATCACGAGAGACGGACGGTGTACTAAGGTAATTGATTATATATGTAAATAATTAAATGATTAATTAAAATTTACAATTCGTAATTGTAAAAAAAGTGTACATGTTTTAATAGCCACAGTGTTTAGCTCGCATTTCTTTTAATTTAAAATCATAGAAATGTCATACATAAATGGATCTATTATCAAATCTGTGTCATTTTTATCAAGACTTCTCAGCCATCTTTTAGTCTTTTATTCGATCTTTTAGTATGAGTTTTCCTTATATAATTTGGTCTTAGGTCTTTTACTACTATATACATACTACTCTTTTAATGGTTATCAATTTGTGTACTGCCATCCTATATTTTTTTGTATTAATGCTATCGTTATTTATCATTTTAAAAGCATCAAACGAGTCTTCATTTTTAACCTTATTTTTAACCTGAACCTTAATAAAATTTAAATTTAAAACAGCTTAAAATAAGTATGTCTTTTTAAAAATATATAAATAGATCTTTTTAGAAGAATCCAAGTGTATCAATGATACCGAAAGAAAGTATACGTTACTTGGACATCCAAAATTTATAACTGTTAAATTTAGGTAAATTTCTAATCTTATGTCAATTTGCTAAATGTAATGTGCCATCTATTGCGGTGCTGGGGAATCACACCAAATTCTATATTAGTCTGTAGTTTTTTGAAGCATGTGTGCAACAATATGTCCGGGTAATATTAAAAGTAAAGTACAGTTAAATATGTTTATTTTCTCGATCCAATCCTTTTAACAATAACATTTACTTGTGTGAGTAGTTTTAAGACTCGGGTTTCATATAAATATGACAATAGGAAACCATTGTTTTGAGGTTAGATTTTCCAGGCTTAACACTTAGGTTTTGAAAACTTACAGCTGTTCTCACCAACTCTCATTTCATAGGTGCCATGCGCCAGAGGACGACTCTATTCTCCCAAGCGTCGTCGTTGCTATCGGCCAGGAGCCACAGAACCGTGTCCGTTGGGTGAAGTGCTATCATTTGATTTCGAGGCCCGACCAGCAGTAGACGGCCTCAGCCATAACGGGGTCTGCGCTTGTGGACCTGGGAGTCTGTGTCTTCGGAAGAAGGTAAGCTTTCGTGCCAACTGTACATTTGCTACGTATTTTATATTTGTAACTTTATTTACGCATTTTTCGAATTGAAAAAAAATATTTTTGTTAAGTTACATTTATTGTACAGGCTTGTATGCACGAATTTTACCGCGGATGAAAATTAAATATTATTATTATTGTTGTTATTTAATTAAATATTTTTTGAATGATAGATAAAAATTATGCACTTATCTTGATGCATATAAGTATTAAGTGTATATATATATAAAAAAAAAAAAAAAAAAAAAAAAAAAGTTTTCGAGCTATAATGTCGTCACGGCAAAATAGGTAATAGAGCTTCAACTTCATATCTATATGAAATTTGCCAAGTTTCGATCAAGTGAATATTGGAACTGTATAGGGGAAAAAAATCGATAAGGTTTTTATTATAATACAGGATGTATTTTTTAACTAGGCGTGTAATGCCAAATCGGAAACTCAAGAAAGTATCAAATTCTTAACAAAATCCTCGATTTTTTTGGGATGCTACTATCAGATCTTTGGATATAAGGATATAATATTACTAACGACAAAGGATCATCAAAATCGGCCCATAAACGATGGAGTTATCCGTGAACACATAAAAAATATTTACGGTTGAATTGAGAAACCTCCACCTTTATCAATCTATCTATATAGCTATCGAAGCGAAATTAATGAAAACTTACTTAATATCCGTAATTTTAACTTTTTATTTAATATTTTAAACTCTCTTTACAGGTGATAACATGTTTATCAAAGCCTGGAGCAGCGATATATGGCGATACTTGCCACATTCTGCACACACAAGGGCCCTGTTCGGAAGGTGCTTGGCTCGTTAGAGATAAAACCGGAAATGTCAAATGTCAATGTCGACCTGACACATATTGCTCAAATGTCAGCTGACAACGAGATTGTATAAACATATAAAAGAGGTTTTAAGTTGAGCAGCGCTCTGTTCCTAGGATATCAAATTAAAACATCAAAGAATTATATACAAAATTTTTCGAGTTTTTTGTTATATGCAAAATATTTAAGTGTGAGCCGAAAGGAAACATGAGAAAGGATTTATTATTGTGATAATTTAGTTTTTATTTTCCCGTATTGAAATACATTAAAAATACAATAAATGTACATTCTATTATACCCAAAATGTGATAATAGAACGCTTTTAAATCAGTAATGATTTGGTCAGGGAATTTTGGCCAACAATAGAGGCCGGTAATGCATTTACAATTATCTCGGCGTTTTAGCTTATCCTTTAAAAGGCTGTCCCATTAAGATAATCTATACTATTATCTATACTCTGTCCATTTAGTATGTAAATATAGTGTAAAAATTCTATGTACAGTAATATCTTAACGTTACTTAACAGTAAACCAGATATAGGTCTATAGAGCATTCTTCTATTTTTTATGAAAATGTAGCTTAACAATAACTTAATGTTACTAATATGGAAAAAGTTAAAGGTAATGTAGATATAAACTTATACGATATTCCTCGTTCATAGTATTTACGTGATAATCACATAAGAAATACAAAAAAGTGTTTAATAGAAAGTGATTAGACCATAGACAATCTCTATTTATTCAGTGTCTGGTCGAATGACTACAATCGAATGTTAAATATCGGTAATCAATTGTTAATCGATATTATTTTCATTTTTTAATATTACAGTTACAGCTAATATAATCTTCAAATATAGTCGAATCTGTGGATGTATGATCAATGCTCGATGGCTCACATTATTTGAAATGCAACTGGAATTGTGTCCCAAATTAATAGTAAATAATTTTAAGAATATGAAAACTAAACATATTTATTGTGATCCATATAATTTAAATAAATACACATACGAAGAATTTAGTTTTTTATTTACTTATAAATACTTATAATTAAAATACAAAA
This sequence comes from Pontia daplidice, assembly GCA_963693355.1. Classification (NCBI taxonomy): domain Eukaryota; kingdom Metazoa; phylum Arthropoda; class Insecta; order Lepidoptera; family Pieridae; genus Pontia; species Pontia daplidice. The sequence continues at coordinate 970,958 of CAVNZL010000044.1, read as the reverse complement.
AGTTAAATAAAGTAGCGTGATGTTTTGGCTTAAGCTAAATTTAATACAATCAGTCCTTTCTTCCCAATTACTTGTCCTTTAACTTTGTCTGTGATTTTCCTAAAAAAAGATTAAAATATTTAAGAGCGGTACTTATTTATAATCAATATTAACAAAATCGATTCAGTAACAGGCGATACTTAACTCGATTTTCTATCCAATATATAATATCCTATTAATAAATTTAATTAAATAAATAATATTCATAATTACAAAAAAATACAGTAATAATAGTCCTTTGTTTGACTTGAAATTATTTTGTTTTCTTTTTGCCAAATAGTTTTTAGAATCATAAAAAGACAGTGCTCACCGAAGTATATCCTATACACTTGGTTAAAAGGCATTTCAATGGCCACGGTTGCCACTATAGATATAATCAGTACTACAGCCATCTCTGGGACTTGAATCTGTAAGTATAAAGAAACTTCTTTAATACGTATTATTATAAAATATGTAACTAGCGTCTTTCTTTTGCTTCACAAGCAATGTTGGCTGTATACAAAATTTATCATAAATTAAATAATCGTCCGAACGAAAGTTCCGCATTAACTTCTTAGCTGAGAGATAAAATGCTTCAAAAGGAGAAAGCCACTTTAAATATCCAAGGAACGTAGCAAAATTCTCTTATCGTCTCTGTTGAACTAGCAACGCTATAGAAGTGGACGCTGTTACTGTGGTCTTAATCAATCTATTCCACACTATATATATGATACGTCTATATTTTTAATTTTGACATTGCCTTACCTAGAAGGTAAAACTTTAAAACAAACAAAAATAATTATGTAATGGAAAAAAAATATTTTTCACCGTTTGCATTTAAAGGTGATACGGATTTAGTGTCAAAGCGTATTAGTAAAAAAGATACTGTATATTATTGTAAATAATTTTCTTTAACTTTTAAGAATGACTCAAAACCTCTGAAAGATCAACGTTTATATTATTTTGAACAAGTGAGTGAACATTCTTTTGTTTGATTCGACGGAATTCGGAAGTTTATTAGTAAACTTTTAATTGGGTTTACTTTGAAGACCTTACCAAAACAATTTAAAGAATTAATAAAACATATTTTGAATTCCTCTTTGAGCCTAATTTAGTGTTATTCAGATCATTATAAATGTGGAACAGAAGCTGCGAATACATATATGTAATATGAACTCAAATATACGATACAAATTTTATATACTTCCACTGAACTAGAAGGGTGAAAATTTAGGATTGTATGTATTTTTGTATGTTGTATCATAAAAAAATAGAAATTAAAAATTTTCGTAAAAAATAAAAAAAATCATTTAGGGGTGGACTACCCTTAACATTTAGGGGGATGAAAAATAGATGTTGGCCGATTCTCAGACCTACTCAATACGCTCACAAAGTTTCATGAGAATCGGTCAAGCCTTTCGGAGGTAAGGTTCAAGTTCGAACCCCGTGACACGAGAATTTTATATATTAGATTACTTGAATTTAGTAGGTTGAACTTTTCAGTTCATTAGTAAAAAATCCTTACTGGATCAACGATACACTCTCAGTGCGCTGTTCAAAGCGTTTTAAACTATCAGTTACTATTTTATTAAAATTTATATTATTTTTATTGAAATGAATATCAATGTCATTATTTGTATATTCTTACCAGTAAGAACGGAGAATAGTATTCAGCGTGTCGTTGGATTCCCACGTTGTAGAAAAATATGGGAAATTGAGTTAAGTAGACACTGTATGCAATCTTATTGAAGAACTTGAATACTCGAGACTCTACGAATGACGTACCAATACCTTGAAAGAAAAATTCATTCATAATAGATTTGGTTGTCGGTCATAAAACTATTTTTACTTCATAGCAAAATTTGACGGAAAGAAACGACGTCGACTCTTGTTTAAAGAGTGCAATTGCTTTTATTAATATTAGGGATGTATCAGAAACGTATATAAAAGAAATAAAGTTTTTTTAAATCAAATAAACTCGGTTTTAACAATATCAACTTCAACTAATGAATATTATTGAATTTTTTATGATGAGTGCCTTTTGATAAATATCTAACCCTTATCTCAATTCCAAGATTCGTAATTTCCCCACAAACATTATAATTTAAGAACAGCCAATTGAATACCTGCGTAATCGTTACAAATGGCCCAATGCGCAATACTCATGAAGAGGCCCCATAAAATCGGCGCAAACGCTGCGAACATGGCCGCCGGGAAGTGCTCATAACTATACCCTTCAAGACCCATCTTGTAAGGACTGACAATTGTGAAAGCAGCTACTGACCAGCAAGCTAACCATACTAGTCTGGATTGTGTCTATAAAACAAACAAGTTTTGCACACATTTAGATAAAGCGAACTGCTACTTAATAACACAATAGAAAAAAATAACCGCTATTTTTTCAGTAAGATTGTACTTCTGCTGAAAAATGTTTAAGGCCACCAATAATTAATAATAAATAGTAATTCAATCTACAATATTTTTAATGTTTCGTTTATAATTTACAGAAGCATTCTGGCGCAGTTTTTTTTGTTGAAGTAGACAAAAGTTTAAAAATTGATATGGTGCTGATTAATTAAACTGTTATACTCACGTCACTGAGCTGGACCTGTGATTTTTTGGATTTTATGAAGTACGCCATCAGGACTCCAATGAGGTATATGGTAGCACGGTGTGTTGGTAGAATGTAGGAATACCTCGCTGCGTCCAGTAACTTTGATACTCTGCCAAATAATGTTATATTATTTTATACTTGTGGTAAGTAAAAACTATCTAAACTAAACTAACACCTACATTTTTTAAATATTACCATTTCGTAATAATTGCAGGGTTTTTTGGCAAATAGCATCAATTAGCTATCAAGACTATTAATAAAATAATTAACACAGAATAATCGATTTATAAAGGTCGATATTAAAACCCCATTATCTTTGTTTCTTTGTAATATAAGAAAAATGCCGATATTTAAGATTGGAATCAATTTGGAATTGCTCATAAAAACATATCATGTTTACGCAAATAAATTTTTCTGCCACGTGGACAAAAAAGATTTGAACATAGACTATAGACAAAGATGCGTTTTTATTTTATTCCAAAATTGCTAATACTTACGATATTCCATAGTAGACGAACATACTGATATCGTACCAATGTGTGGCCAGATACCTCAGTACTGTTGAGCCAGCTGCAATGGCCACAATTAGAGCAAGACCGGTTCGTCTGAATCGCCACAGAATGAGCATCAGAGGGAATGTGGCAATGTACAGTTGCATATCGATACCCAGCTGATGAGTGTGAGTGAGACACTGAAAATTTTAACATAAATAACTTATAAAAGATAGATGTACATTCATATTATATCCACCATCAAATCATCTAAAACTGTTGAAATAAGAAATATTTTAGCCTTCACAGAAAACTAAGTAAAAATCTAATGAATTTAGAAATGACTTTATGATTGATTTATATGTTAGTAGGTGATCACCGACCATCTCTCATTGCATTCACACACCATTGATTTTTTGGTCTACCATCATAATTAAACATGATTTTCAACATCAAGATCTATTGGACCCCAAACTGGGACTTAAAGACCTCAGGGTGTGTTACACTGCTAGAACAAAACTATTTTCTCTAGTCTTGTCCTTTAACTCTTATGAGATATTTCCGAACTCAAACAAGAAATAAATCTAGTTTTTAGTCGTCACAATAACTAAAAACTAGATTTACATTTGATTTCATCGGATTAATGATCTAGAATGTATGATGAATACAGAACATTTTTATTTAAGATAATTGCGCAGTTCTATATACTTTTTGTAAGATATATTAATCTAGAGTCTATACAAAAAAAAAACTTATAGTGAAATCAAATACTTCGACATTATCTGTTAGTCTATCGGTTTTGTATAATATATAGTGCTGTCTCGATAGTTGTACTATCCAAAGCTTTCATAATATTATTTGTTCTTAAGTTTGCGGCTAGATGGCGCTAAAATAACATGCCGAATGCTTTTATATAATTTTTGTAAATAAAAACATTATGATCTCATATAGATCTTATATATTATAATAGTAGTTGTTGATTGTTATGAATTAAATTACAATAGTGACCTAGAGTCAATGTAAGAATCATTCTGTGGGTTTGGGTCATTATGCCCGCCTAAATCGTCTTCAAATCATGTTAGTTACATTGCTTGCTTAAATTAAAAAATTGTCTTAGTATATGGAAAAGACATTATAAATTACAAAAATATATGAACTCCAATAAATGTATATACCATTGCCTACATCATCATTTTAATGATGATTAAGCAATTATCCTGTTTTTAAGAATTCGCAACCTTAGCCTATTGAAAGTTAATTTCGACCTTACTTGAAGGAAATGTTAAAGTTGCAATTAGTGCTGACCATTTACTCTGAAGGTCTCATGTTCATCTATTTCGTTAAACAACGTTAAAACACCTACTCATATATTCAAAATTCATAATTTGACTTTGAAGAAAAAAGGATTCTTGCATAATTAATGTTCCAAAATAAATAGATAGTAGAAAAAAATATCTTTAAAATGGGCACGACGACACTCGAAACGTGAGATAGCTAGGGAATTAGGATTTCTATAGAATAATATGAAAATTAATGGAATTTGATTGTAGGTAAAGTGAAACAGGTGGGCCTAATACAATTTTAGGTTACAATAATTATTGTATGTAAAAAAAACACTAAACAATTTTAGGATAAATTATATATAATAATTACCAAAAGTTTCTTCAAATTTGTGCAACGCAGGAAAAAGTGAACAAATTTCTCATTACAGATAAGTTATTATTAACAATGCATTGCAATCTGCAACAGTTCCCAGCCTCTTACATAAGTTATTGATGTCACCTACTTATCTATTGCGACTCTTTGATCTCCATTCTAAATCTTTCGTTAATTTATTTTGTAAAAAAATATTAATCATAGAATATTTTCTTTACTTTAGTTAAGTTTTACTTATGAATGTGGGTGGTTGCGCGTGCGCAAATACGATCACATGCAAACCTCAGTATATTCTTTCCTTTACCTTCAGTCTTTCAACGCGTTATTTATATTGTCAATAGAAAAACACGAATTATATGCGATGATTAAACAGCAGCTATTCAATGAACATTATTTGCTGTCTTGGAATAATATGGCTTATAGCAATCGATGACTAATACTTTCCTGTTTGAAGAATTTATGACATTACATAAGCTTTTATCTAAATTTGTAGCACTCGCGTGGTACAGACAATATTATTATTTATCTATCAGAGTGAGACACTATTACATATTTAGATACAAACAACAGTTACCATTTCCTCAAACCCAAAGTAGTTGTGTATGAACAGGAAGCTTTTCCACATATTCTTTTCGCAAACTCGACTGTGCTCCTCCACCACCAGATTCCACTGGGGTCCATTGTTAAGATCTGGCAGGATGTAGGTGCAGAACAGCATCAGACTCAAGAAGAGAGGAAACAGTCTACAAACAGAAAGACTTTTAATATTTGTTTTATGTATGTTTCAATTTTATATTAAAATATTTATAATTGAAAGGATAATTAAAAGGATTAAATTTAATAAATAATGATATATGGACAAATTTTTACACACAATCGTATTATGGGTACGGTAGTATTTTTAGCTCGTATTATGAATGAATATGTTTATATGATACATCTGATACATATAATACGCAAAACAAAAAAAAAAAAATAAAAACATTAAATACAGCCAACATTTATACGCATACAAATGTTGACTGTTCCCCGGGGATCGGAGTCAGGACCGTCTGTTCATATGCAGTTCGATATGAAGACCATCGCGCCAACGAAGTCGTCAATTATTTTATTCTTTATCTTCTACTATCGACTTTTTCAAAAATATTAATTTATAAGAAAGTAATGTCTATAGCTTAGAATGATTACTTTTATACGGCATAGACAAACTGTTATAAAATTATCAGGCTTCTATTCTGTATGATAACTTTCTAATTTCGCTATAACTTTTTCCCTATTAATGTTGTTAATTCTTATTACACTGACTGATAACTTGAGGTGTTAAGGTCGCCCAAAATTTAATAACATAATATTTAATATCATATGACACGAGTTATAAATATAATTCGACTGAGATTAAAAGGTGCTACTTAGATTAGTGTTTCATGGTCGTTAAAATGCACACTCTACTTACTCTGACATTGACTCTAAATTTGCATTAACAAGATTAGAACATATGTAGCTATTTAATATATATTCAAATACGACATTGATTTAGTTACTAGTTATGTGACTTTGTAGAAAGTTATTTTGACAACATACGAAAGCTAAATTACTTCTTTTCTTTTGAATTGATAAGCAGTTACAATTTTAAGACAAAGGATTTATTAAGGATTCTAAGGTGTACCGTGACCACTCACGCTGTAAAGTACGCGAAATGTCGGAAAAATTTAAAAATTTTATAAAATACATAACTTAAATCCATTAATAAAGTGTTTTTCTTTAAATGAGTAACAGTAATGTCAATAAAAGACAATCTTAAGCAGTTACAATGTTTAGCAAATGTTAAACTATTACCGAGATGTTTTAAAACGGTACATAGCATGTATGGAGTTTTGTTTTTATGAAGCACATAGACAATAGCTGTTACAACAACTACGTTCGACGTGAGGCTTAATAGATTAACCATCTATTTGCTTGTTAAATAAATAAGATCACTTATATACTATATATATGCAATATCACTACGTATGTCTGCATCTTAAAGAGGCAGCTTACGCGTTGTAAACATCGTACTATGCAACGTAATCCCATATTACATACGATTATTACAAAATAATGTGTGTTTAAAATCGGTTTATTGGATTTATTAATAGCACACGTGTTAAACCCTAACGACCTAACAGATCATTTAGTTTTGATCGGATTTCAATGTGCAAGCGAATTAGTGTTTAATAATTGTTTGTGCTTGGAAATTTCGATATTTAATAAGTAAAATATATTTTTAAATTAAAACCTCATTATGCTTTTATGTTAGGTAAGCCCCGATTTATGAAATACGTTTAATGTACATTCTCATATATTTTTCAATGTTATTTACAAAATAATACATTTTTATAGTAATAATACTTTTCGTATAAGTGTTTCTGCGAAATGCCTTACCTGAACCACCTGGATAGAAGTCTGCTCTTCAAATCAATAGTGCCTTTTTTCTCCAGATCTTGTAATAGGTTGTGAGCGTTCAAGAACCCACTTAGGTAGAGAAAACTGTCGGTATAGACAATGGCGGATCTACCAACCACAGCCCATGGCATTCCGAATACCTGCGACGATTGAAAATTTTTGAGATCGTATATCATCATAATCATTTTTACCGTCGCGAATCCGACATGTACATATGAACTATATCAAATATACAAATAATATTAGCAGGACATATATAAAGGCAATATAAAATAATATACTTTGTGTCTGATTACTCTATTTAAAAACAATTAATTTTAAGAATGCACCGTTAAGCTTAAATTTTTTCCAAGTCCAAGACCATTAATATATTAATAGTGTTCATTAATCATGATAATTTTAAGACAATAATTGTTACAGGATAAATGGCTGATCGCTACAATGCTTTTCAAACACAAATTATCTATCATAATTATTCCTAACAATATTGGCAGTATCTGATAGTGGCAGTGGCGCAGTTCGAAGAGAAATCAAATTTGTAATTCTCTGTAGACAACAAGATATTTCAAACTAATAATGTATTTTTATTGTTGTTGCCTTTTGTAATTTATCAATTTTTTTCTTTATTGTCGAAATAAATAGATTGATTTTATACAACATAAAGTAGTAATATCCGTATGAATGTTGCGCTATGATACCAAGGGTCCAACGCTAGTGGCATTGCAGGAGGACCCACTGTTATCAAACTAGGTCGTATTGGTGCACGTGGCAAATCTACGAATGTGGATCGTATTACATAGACTAATTAAAAATGCTGACTCATTTAAAGATTTGAGGTTTCTTCTACTATTGCTAATGACACGGTGTAAAAATGCAATTAAAACAAATCAATACTTCAGAGCTATGATTTACGAGCACACCTCAACTAGGTGCACCTCACTAGCATTTTTATACAACGTTCGGTTCAATAGTTGTTTAATTTTTATTTTAGTTTGTTTTCTTGATGAAGGCTTATTCTTAAGTAACAACTTGTTCTTATTAATAATTAGGTATGTCTTTCTGGGTTAAATAAATGATTTAACATTTAAATCTAGGTTATAATATTTGAGATTGATCAGAAGAAGACGTGTTTATATACCAAACAACTAACATGATCCTACAGTAACAAAATACACTTGAAAACTTGAGTTTTTGTATTGAGAGTTTAAGTGTTCTTGTATTCTGTTAAGTTTATATTATTTTTCTAATGTGGCAATGTGATAGGCACTACAAAATTATTTAAGATTTTCAAGTTAAATACATTAAAAGGTATTTCTCATTGTCATAAACCATCTCAAGGGAAGTTTTCTTTTTAAATGCCACTATGAAATGGTTTTTCCATGAAGTAACCTCAGTAAGGTCGCTTTGTTCTTGGATTCAATTACCAGAGTTAAGTAATGTGGAAACCTTAGATCACGCAACAGTTAGGTACAGTGATGCGTCATATTGTATTTACATATTTAACTATTGATTGATGGATTATAGCACCGGTGTGACGTTCATAATCTTATATATAAAATTCTCGTGTCACAGTTTTCGTTCCCATACTCCTCCGAAACGGCTTGACCGATTCTCACGAAACTTTGGGAGCGTATTCAGTGGGTCTGAGAATCGGCTAACATCTATTTTTTATCCCCCCTAAATGTCAAGGGTGGTCCACGCCTAAACATTTTTTTTATTATTTTGGACAAAATTTCTTATTTTTCATTTTTCTATGATACAACATACAAAAATACATACAACTATAAATTTTTACTCCTCTATGATGAACCCCTATTTTTATTTATTAATTGAAAATTGAAATCACATGTATGGCAAAACAACGTTTGCCCTAGTAATTAATATATTAACACAAATAAGCAACCTATTTGCTTTTTATAAACATATGTCAATCAAAGTATCAATACACATTTCTCTTCTTTCTCGTAAAGATAAAGTTGTTTCATAGGAACGCAGCGATCGAAAAAACTTTACAGAAAACCAGTCTCTTAAACGTTCTATAAGTACTACAATTTAGTAATTTAAAATTTAAATAATTATTTTATCTTACTCTGACGCATTATGATTTTTTATATATAATTTTTAATAACTTAAGGATTATCTTACTGATATACCAATCAACAAAACAGTTTCAACAGTAGTCGCTCGTACAGTAGGGTGTAAACGAGTGGTAAAAGTAGTCTAAAGGTAAAGAAAACTTAGTACCCACCTCTGCATAACTAGCCTTGTTCACATATGGGCTGTGCGCCATTGCCATAGACTTATGTGCCATCAGAAGCGCAAACGCATTTATCCCTCTAAATACATCCACCCCCTTGACTCGTGTTGGCGAATCCGAAAGATCGAAGACTTTACGTAGATTGCGTTTCAACGAAAATGCATTTAGCAACTTTTCAAAATTCGTTGCACCCTCCTTGCCATCGTCGAAGATGGTTCCCATTGTAAGAAGGAGTAGGAGTCCAAGGAAGAATGCTCTGTGGAATTGGTAAAACGTTGATAAGGTCGACTTTTCAATGTACATTCATCAACACAATGAATGCGTATTGATGAAATCTAAAACCCTTATAGAATATATTATCGAATACATTGTATCGATAATTCTGGGAATCTGAGGCATCATTAATCTGATATGCTAAGATGTACTGTAATTGTATTTGATAAAATGAAATATCTTCGGTATATAATGACGAAATTTTGGTTAATCCATAATCCCATCACTATTGATTCTGAATGATACTTGAATAACGTAGGCGTAAGCCTAAATGTGGCGACACTTTAAGAAATCTTTTTTTATTAAAACTGCTGTCATTTTCTACGACAAGATATTCAAAATCATGTTGTATTCTACGTTTCCAACAATAGCTATAACAAGCAATCAGCTAAGGTCATAGCAGGCGGGTCCTATAGCCTTTTAACAATGATCACAGCTGTTATTTTGTAATAGAAACATCGCCATAGTAAGAGGAAAGAAGCAAACAAATTTCGTAATATTTGTTATTATTGCAAGTCATATTTTGAATAAATTTACATCTAATTTATTTTATATTAATAAGTAAATATCTCAGGCTAAGGTATAAAAATAAATTAATTAAATAATTATTAAATAAGTGTCTAATATATAAATTGGTTTTACAATTTTATAAATTTATATATTATACTTATAAATTAAACCATTAATACCCACAACTATTTTTAAAAACTAGAATTCAGAGCAATATTAATCATTTAGAGGTAGCAATAATTTTTAAATATAAATAAAGATGATAAGTATGAAAATATTAACAACAATATATAGAGTATTTTTATATGAGGTATATAAAACAAAACTTAATATTAATTTTTAATATAAAAAATAAAATTAAAATAATTAAAAAGTCGCCAGCAAAATTATTTGATACGAAGGACCGAAATAAAAATCAGAACCGCTATGACGTCACAGGTTAAGCTCGCCGTTATTAATTTCACTGAAAAAGTTTTGTTGTATGTAATTTACGATATAGAGCGTTTACTTACATCGCTAGAGATTTCCCGAAGGAGTATGGTCGCTTAAAGTTTTTGACAGTGCACATAGTCTTTTGCACTTTGACAGTTACTCCCAGATGTGACAGCTTGTCTGAAAGCTCCTCTTCTAAGTCGTAGCTACTGCAAGAACTTGGTATACAGACACCCCAAAGCAGACTGGAGTATCTGGGCACTCGGTGACCCATCTGGAATGCAAAGACAATATATTTTTCATCTGTTTACAATTGATATTTATTTTAAATTTTGTTACTTAGATAAGATAAAGTATTTAATAAGAATAAGTTAAGCACAACAAAATAAACGAGCTCTGATTTTCCGTCTTCACCTTATAAACATAACGCGTAAGGTATAAATATGTATTAAATGGTATATTTTCATATAGAGAAAGCATTTAATACATTGTATAGTGTGTTTTTAAAAAAGACAGATACCGATATTGTGGACTAAAAATATCGTTTATCTATTCATATAAAGATTCGCCTGTTATTATGGCTCCCTTATTATTTTCGTGACAATTATGAGTATTTGTTTTATTATAACAACTTTTTTAACAGGCTTGAACCTGTCAAAATAGGTCCTTATGCTATTATGGTAGGCTAGGTAAGTTAACAGCGATCAATGTTCAATTATAACTCGAGTTAAAATATGAGTATATGTATAATGGTTTTTTATTCATAATATAGTTTCAAACCAAATATTTACTTACACAATTTTGTAATTTTTTACAATTAAGTGAATTAATTGGTGTGAACAGATATTTTTAGCTTCATTATTGTTTGTTTTTGCACGAAAGCATATAATGAATATATTGTATTTATAAAAATATATATCCACAATATAAAACCATTCATTAATATAGCATTTGACAATGAAAGGTAACACAAACTTTAAACATAATTTTAACTTCGATAACAATGTAAGAATTAGTTTACAATTGCATTGTTTAATTGTTGTTTCTTGATTTCGTATTAATGTAGTCAAGGAATTGTATTACTCAACACAATAGAGACCAAATTAGTTAACAATGTGTCTGATAGCCTCTCGGAATATTAAAGACGGACCTTGGTATTTGCGTGAGCGCAAAGACATACGATATCAGAATTAAATCAATAAATTATGATACCTTTAGGATGCTTCTTATGCTGCCTTTATGGTAACTCCAAATGATGCTGGTAGTTACTGTGTTAGAATTCTGTCATTTTTGAATTTACATATATCATAGAGTTCATATGATTTTCAGTATTAAATTCTCAACGTCGCAATTTTGATTTTAATTTAGCTTTTTTCACTCTATATGAAATACATTTCTAAATAATTTAATGCATATAACCAAATACGCCATAACCAGCATAAAATCATTATGAGTAAGCAATGAACTGGTTCCATTTGAAATTTGAGCTCAGAATAGGCAAATAAGGTATTTGCAGAGTTTTATTTTATAATTAGTTTACTTGGCCTGACAAATATTTGTAATAGATTAAAGTTCTACATATTTAGTAATTTGAATAAAGGAAGAAAGTATTAATAGACTGAAGTGATCGTAAGAAGCGTTTGTAAAAAAAGCCCATCTGTTATTCCTTAATAAAAATATACTATATATACAGTTCTTATTTGTCCATTATGTGTGAATATTCTATTATATTGTATTATGTCTTTAAATAAAAAGTAAATTAGATTTAAAATTACTTTATATATTAATAAGTATATACTACATATAAAAACGGAGGTTTCTCTCTGTGAGGTTGTCGCGTTTCATTTTTAATATGAAGCTTTCTATATAATTTTTCCTAACGATGGTTGCCTGTAGAACAGCTTACAGTCATCTTAATAATTTAAATTTTCTCATTGTGCTATTGATAATGCAACGATTATGTGCAAGAAAAATAAATACGATTTATTTATTAGAAAGGGAAATTAAGATTTTTCATGAACAAATCTTAGTTCTTATCTATCTTATATTTAAACTTAACTCTTTATATATATTGAGACAATTTTTTTTATATAATATGTTAGTTTTGCATGCTTGATATTATTATTTGGAAACACAAATTCTTTAATTGAGCATGTGTAATTTACAAAAAACATACGAATCGTGGGACGAATAAATATTGGTTTCTGAGTCAGACGGATGATATATTTTAAACAAACAATATGGCAAAATATACAAAGTAAATATAAAGCGTAATTAAAAAAAACTTTTATCCAATTATGTATGTATGTATGAGAATGGAGCTTTGACGATTTTCTCTCTCTCTATTTTCTCCATAGCTCGCTAGCATGACAAGCATTTATAAATAGTGTGACGAGGCCCTAATTTTTATTTTCAGGGAAACATTTAATATTTTCGTTTAAGTACCTAACACTTCTCAAATATGTGCCCTAAATCAAATACAACAACAACCAAGCATTTTCCTCAAAATATCCGACCAGGGCATGTAGGCATGTCAAACGTCAGTGTCCTGCCAATTTGCCATTTTGGCCCATTTATAGTCCACTCACGTAACGATCGCATCTCTAGTGACACGACTTCAATAACCGAGACTTGTCAGTTCTGCTAATAAAGCACGTAGGAAAAAAAATTATCTTCAAATCAAGTAAAAACAAGCAAGAGCTATTTTTAAATTAAGTCGAAATCTTGTTAAATCAAAAGCAATTTATTAACAAAGCGCTTTTAAGGATGTACAACCATTTGCAAACGTATCGGAACTCGAACGCAACCCTCTGTACCGCAGTTCCGCATAGCAAGCACAATCGCGCCTCTCGTGTCGTCTAATCTTGCTAACAATTATTTCGTTAAATTTATGTTCAAAGATTAAAAACTTCAAACAAAGAAGCTTAATAAAACGGGTTAAGGTTACAAATAATTAGGCAGATTCAAAAAACCAGAAATGAGCAGTTTAAAATTACATGCATTATTTATGCAAAGTATATTCAAAAATGTAGCTTTTTGTACCCGTAACATAACCATATTCGACACTTGCAATGTTCATGAATAATGCTTTTATTAAACAGTTGACGCGAATACGAATTATATAATATTTGATGTATGAACTCTCTCCTTGTTAATGTTTTTGTTTAATTGTATTTCTAAATTTTATACCACTTACATAAAAAATATTTAAAAAGTAATTACAATATTAAAAATATAACTCTTTAGCTGTAGAGTCCAGTTTGTTTCGTCTGACTGTCAATTGTTTTTACATTTTAGCGCCATATTTCGTGTCATTAACATTGACACTACGATGGGTTTTCTACGATTTTAAGTCTAATTTGACAGCTCAACAGAGCATCGCTCGGCTTTAATCTTCTTAGTATATATATAACCGCGATGGACTCCTAAACAACTTAACCGATTTTAAATTAAATTGGCACACCGTGAGCAGTCGGGTCCAACTTAAGAGATAGGATAGCATAGATCTTTACTTAAAGTCTCAATTTTATTTTATTGCAAATTATTTGTCTATAATTAGTCGACAGTCACAATTATCTGTTAACTCCAAAAGATTCTAATAGATGTCTATACTTTTCGACTGTATTGAGTAAGTAATCAATAGACGACACTACAATGGTAAACTGACAAAGGTGTCATATAATTTATAAAGATTAATTTATTAATCTAAATAAAGCATACGTTTATTGTTTAAAACGCTTTCGATTATAAACATATCCCCGCAGACTTAAAGCTGATAATTATTTTTATTGAATTAAAAAATTGATTGCTAGAAATCACATTTAAGGCAAAACAACGTTTGCCGGATCAGCTAGTGTTTTATAAAGCACCATACAATATGACTATTTATAGTTGGTTTGGAGAATTCCAACACGGTCGTGTTAATCTCTGACTTATCTCGCGATGGTCGCCCGTCACAACAACTAAAAAATTTTGTGCGCCATAATATGATTGAAACAGACAGATGTAACCTATCATGAGATTCACACAACCATATCCTACTTTTGTGGGTTAGCTGTACTCGCGGATTCCACAAACTTTGACCGAGGCTAAACGAATGGACCGCGTCTTTTGGTGCAAGGAGGTGGAGTTGCGTCAAATTTGGTATGGGATATAGTGACAGGTGATGAAACTTGGACTTATCGATAGGATTATAAAACAAAGCAATATGAATAATATCAAAGCGGCGGAATCTAAGCGAAATGCTAGTCCCCACACGGCCAGACAAACATACGTATTTTTGAGCCACAATGTATGTATCCGTAATGTCCCGACCTGGCTTCTTGTGACTTATATTTGTTCTCAACAATTAAGACCCAATTACACGATAACGATTTTCATCACCAGAAGAGGCTGAGGCGAAATATATGAAAAACACGTTCCTGAGTTCACAATGGAATAGTGGCAAAGTTATCAAAATTGATTTGATTTAATCGAATGAAAAAGTGCAAAGGGATAGAATATTTTAAGTAACAATAAATTAATTTTTGTTTTTATTTCGATATTTTTTTAATATTACCTCTACAATTAAATATTATATTTACGATGTCTATTTACAGTTTAGGGTTTTAACAAGATATTGTTGTATTTTAAAGACAATTTGATTATATTTATAAAATTCGAGTTAAATATAATAATGATTTTTTTTGTTGAAAATAATACTTCTGTCAATAATTTAATCTATATGTGGGTTTTATACGTGGGTATTCTGGGTTCATACGCTGTTAACAAAAATAGCTGAGTGGGAAGATACAGAACGCTTATCAACTACTGAATCTTAAAAATTATGATCTAAATTAATACAAAGAATTCGCCCATAGCAGACAGATGTTTGCCTTGAGGGATGCGGTATTGTATAAGACGTAGTATACACACTCAGAGTCCTTGAAGGTACCGTAAAACATTTCCATCAATATTAATTTAAGAAATACGATCTAAAAACTAAAAAAAAAAAACATTATGTAGATTTATTCTGAGGTTGATAACCTATAGAGGAAATTATTTTAAATAATACGAGTGTATATCTAAGTATAGTTATGGAAGGATAACAACAAACATTTTGTATTGACGTATGTCATTCTTTATTATGTCACAGAATATTATAATACTAGTTTAGACATACTGACTGATCGTAAATAAAGATAATTCAAGGTTGACTTAATTGTTTAGAGGCGTATATTGACGCTTATAATGTCAAGCAAGTATTTTTATTCTTTAGGTTTTTCATTTTTTAAGTTCTGTATATCATGAAATGTAATGTATGAAGGGAAAAATTGGCTTCTCAAAAACAGGTGATTCCTAGCTGAGAGTCCAAGGTATATTGTACGGTGTAATTTTTTGTTAATAAAGTATTATTATTTCAAAGACATATTATTTGCTAAAATTTAAATAAAAAAATATAAATAAACACCATTTTATATAAAATAGTTATTCCTCTTACCCAATTGTAATTTACATGTGATCTCTCTGTTAGATCTGTTCTGGATTGTTGGTATTTTGAGTAGAACATGATTTCCGTAATTTGCGGACCGTACATCATCAACGAAGAACGTGTTTGTGATTGTTATGGTAGGTAAAGGACTGAGGGTGTGGTCTCATACAGTTTATAAATATAGGGCCAGGAAAAAATATATTTTTTGTTGGATCTAGTATTGTATAAGGTCGACACGACATAATACAACAGCGATGTCGTGTCTCCTTGGCAATAACAAGTAAATTATCATTATTATTTTAATCGTCTTCCTTATTGCTATGATTTTGGATATTGATTTAGTTCTATGAAGCGCGGATTATGAAATAGGGTGGATGTGGTATTACCAGGAATACAGATAAGACATTATTAGTATGAGGCATCGATCTTAACTGCAGGGAGATAGTGTCGACACACGTTTTGCAATGCAAATGTAATTTGTTAAGAGGCTGCATGGTGCATGGTAAATTAGGATTATTGTATGCTACGAATATATTGCAGTTTTTACATGGAAAATTTGTTTTATATTGTTTATATTTATGAGATTTTCTGGGTTAATATAAAAATAGCATTTTTATGCAACTGACTACCTATTTAAAGTGACGATATTGCGGATATAACTTATCATAATCGCTCTCGTTATTATTATGGTACGCATCTTTGAAACATCAAAATCAAAGGCAAAACTTAAACACTACTTGTTAAACTTATTTTACAAGCTGATTAAACTCATACCATATAAACTTGTGTCATGTAGCCGTGAACCTACACCCTTGGGTCGCGTGGCCCGAATTTTATTGTTCTCGATTGTCTTTACGACTCCGTAATGAATGCGATTTCATAACAAACGTGCTTGTATGTAATTTTGATGCAGTTAATGAATAAATGAATCATATTCTTTGTATTTAGGGTCATATGGATTCAATTTTTTGGGGTTTTCTCAGAAAAATAAACAAAATATCAAAATGAATTTCTTTTTTCCTGTAATCGCATCGAATTGCAATGCATTTTGTTCATTCTTTTATTGTTATGTTATATTGTGGTGAAAATTCATTTGTAAGAACATTTTAAAAATTGAGCGGGACATAAGAAGAGTAAAGAAAATTTAATTATTAAAATAATATAGCACCGATTCGAATTTAAAATTTATAGTTGAGACAGGTCAACATTTAACAATAAAAAAAAAAACAAAATAGAATTAAGATTTGCATATCGGAGTTTATGGATTTCCGTAACATGCGGAAGATTTCGGTTTTAAACTATGACTACATCATAATTAAATATTTAAAGACCTTAGGCTGTATAATTTAAACAAAAAAATTCCATAAAATCACCAAGAGCTGAATTGACCTCCTATTTGAATAATGCGTCTACGGAATTTTTATAGTTAAAACTTTGTTTTTAATACTACTCCTAGAGTATGGTAACGAATACCCACTAAAAACTATTTTAGTATCGGGTGTACCCTACCGCATGGGGATACTCTTGGAGTCACCATATTATCACCAAAGATCAATTTGTGAATTAATACTGGCATAACTTTCGAAAATACCCACTTTGAATCAATATAATAATACTCACATCAGTAATATTACTCCTAATGTAATGGCCACTATGCACCAAATAGTCCAATTTCTTATATCCTCTATCGGCTATGTTAACTTGCAGTGAAGCCAGACAGTATTTTCCGCGTACTGTGCCATCGATGCTGAGGCATTCGTCGAAGTCGCCATATTGGTTCCCGTTTCCACTCAAGATGCCCGACGGAAGCTTGGCCGTTGCGTCCAACACTGGAAAGAGATTATTTTAAAGATATATTGCTTGATCTGTTTAATACTTAAGATAATAAAAATTAACCTATATTTTTAATTTGTATTATTTTATATTTACGTATTTGAAAACTGTATTATTATTATTTTTTGTCTCTTGACTAAACTGTAACTCTCTTTCTTCTTTTGCCATAAGTGCACGTGTTTCCTATACAACTGTTTTAATATCTCCTTCACTGTTGGGTTGCCTGGAAGCGATCGCTTAGTAGCAATAAGGCCGCCCTTTACACTTTATGTATATTCTTAATATTGTGTAAAACTATGTTCATGTGTAATAAAGGATTAAATAATAAAATAATAATAATATATACTTATATAGTTGTTCATTAAATGATGACCCAATGGTGAATGTCGGCGCAGTGGTGGTCACCACCCCGGGCTCGATCCCCAGTATGGTCAACATTGTGTATATCACGCGTGTTTACCATAGACCTCCACTTGCTGCGATCCTTGCATACCTCTGTCGCTTCCTCCACTTTCATTATATTCATCCTACACGCTCGTCGATAATGAGTGCTTTCTTCCTGCCCATATCAGAACATTCTGAATCTGAGTCAAAAAAGTGCCCTCACAATTCACATTCGTCTTGATAGCCTATCCTCATACATTATTTATATATGATCTAACCACTTCAGCATGCCCGCCCTTTCAATCCCTATAACTATATCCTCCACTCCACATCGCTTCCGTATCTCACTATTTCTAATTATACCCCACACTCTACCCCCATATTCTTCTAAATATGTACGTTCATTGTTACAGCATTTACTCTACTTTCATCCTTCTTCAGCCTTCCCTTCTTTCGCCACCATACATCAACGTCAGTATAAGCAGTTCTTCGTGAACAGCCAGTCACGCTTCATTTGATAAGACTTGACTATTATATATAAAAAAAGAATTAAATTCTCCATTCCCAGAATAAATTATAACAAACATGATCTCTAGTATAATTTGTTATGGTAACGTTTTTTCGATCCGTTTAATTGTTATGATAAAATAGTTATTAATTATAGTAATCACCGCAGAATACGGGTCACTACACTATAGACTAGGTCACTACAAATAAGTTTGGTGTTCTGTATTTAGAGATTGATGATTAAACGCTAGCGCACGTACATATCAAAAGCTTAAAGATAAAACAAGTTATCTTTAAAAATTTACTCTCCTTTCTTATTTAGATATAACGTTTATATAAAAATGATATATTAACATCTAATTTTATCAGTAACATTGCACTTGTTTTGATTATATTTATTACGTAAGGTGTAATCGTAACATGTATTTTTACCTACTTTATTTTCTTGGTTGTTCTCTAGTGAAATAAAATATGAATCCCACATTCAATTTCTCAATTAAGTCGATTATACGAATAGATTTTCAATTCTATTCGCCAAACGTCGGTTTCGCAAAGTTTGGGTCAACTTTACTCCAATGTTCCGCTTGAACAAAGCCCTTTTAGCTGATTATAGGTCAACTTTGTTTGCAGCTTTGCCACGGTTAGGTCTTGAAAACATTAGCGTCTAATGTCTTGGAAAATTACATGCGAAACTTGATGTGGTAAAATTTTATTAACAAATTTTATCGTCGTATCCATTAATTGTTCTTTGTACTTAGTAAATAAAGATACGTAAGACTGGAAAGAATTAAAAAAAAAACAAAAAACATTCTCTAGACCATTATCGACACGGTGACGACTCTCATGACTGGTCGAATTTTTTACCGGGGAGGTATGTATAAAGTATGTGTGGCGATATAATATGTCCATTCTCTATGTCATGCATCTCATTAATGAAAGTGACATAAATATTATATGTCAAGGGTAGAGTTGACATGCTAATCTGAAATTTCATGCTTCAGGACTATAGAATTTTCTTCGTTTCGGCTCCAACCGGGGTTAGAATTGGTAACCTCGTGATTCACAAGATAGGCTGATGGTACTTAATTATTTAGTTACAGTGGAATGGTGAAGATGCTATTGTACAAAACGAAATTCTCTAAAATTTACTATCCAATTACTATTTCAATTTATCAAGTTAAATTCATTAATTTGTAATTGTAACTAATTGATAACAAATATTTTTTTATTTGAATATTATTTTTTAACTTCACCTTTAAGAAATTAAAAAATCTTGTACATTTTTCTATACTTGAAATTTCAACACCACTATAAGTGTCACGAGGCGAGCCTCCCACAGGCTGCAAGCTAGACAAAACTCATTCAGGAATACAATAATTTACTTTTTGTTACGCGAGTTTGATACGGTTCTGGACTTAGTTCAAATTAAATGGCCCTAACAATTAATCATTAACCATATATCCAAAGATCGAACAGATGAGGAAAAATAGTCCAGCCAGCCAATCAAAAATCTGGAGTACATTCGAGTCAACGAGAGCCACTACGAATCATTGAACTGTCGTCAATGACAGTGTACGCTGACATTGGCGTGATTTGAATTTAGAACCGGCCAGTGTGAATTCGATAAGAGCTTCGTTAGGCTCATTATTAAATCAGCCTCCAGATTTGCCGCATTACGACATATTTTAGATTTATTGCCTGATGCTCTCTCATTTCACGATTAATGTGTGAAAATCCGATAATATAGTTTCAATGTTAATTTTACAGCCCAGTTACGTCGCTTTGGTAAGTATTATAAGTGAGAAATCGACGCTCGTTCTCGCTGGTAAAAAGCTTTTTATGTTTAATCGCTGTTTATAAAATTTACATTTGACGGGCATTTGATTTGGGATGTAATTGAATCGCACGATGGCAATTAATAATACTTATTGCGAAAATGTTTGCGTTTTTATAGCTTCTTACTATAACAATTTACGTTGGCATCACACTTAAAGTAATATTTCACTTAAATTTAAGATGTCAATTGTCATCCCAGCGTACACACAATTTGACAGAAAGAGGCGAAACACACAAATACAATACTCCTAAAATTGCTTTATCATAAAATTGTCTTCTGTAGTAAGAATAGCCTAAATAGTCGACAGTATTTTAGAATGTATCCTTGATGTTCAATTTGTATGCAAAAACCTCAGCTGAGTTGCGATACTGAATACCTAACAGTAAGTGGCCTAACATTATATTAATCAAAATTAGAATTAGACAGTAGATTTGTGGTGGGAACGTGTAATATGACTACGCAAACAATAATTTATTTTCTGGTTCTTCAAAACGTAGCCCTAACGTATATGCTAATAGATGTTACTTTTGTTTGCACTACTGTTTTTGATGATTTTTTTGACTCACAAAAGTTGCTGTGTGGTATTTACCAATTTATGAGATTTTTAGGTATGAAGACAAGCATTAATAAATATTATAAATGGTAAGGACAGTTAAAGAAACAAATGACAATTATTTAACAGGTTTACGTTTAAATCGGTGACTGAACCAGTGGGCTGAAAGGCGCGCCGACGGACGTCGCGTCGTGGTCGGAACATTTTTGCAAATTGTAGAATTTAAGACATATATTAGTTCTTTTCAAATAAAATAAATTTTTATACAGAATAAAAACAAGAACCAAAACGTATTTTTTTATAGATTCCGTATTTAAGTAAAAAAACACTAATTCCGCTCATATATATATATATTTATTTACAATTTGAATATCCCATTGATAATAATTAAAAAAAAGTTCCTTACGATTGATCCGTAGTCATATTTTACAAGTTTTTACCTGTATTATGTACAGTACTTTGTCATATTACTTAATAACATTACAAGAGTTACCGGAAGAATAATAATGATTATATTATGATTATAATCGACTTTCGCAATCGCATCAGCTAAACACGATACGTATTGAAACACGGTAAGTAAATGAATAAACAATTTCAAGTTCAAATTAGATACAGATGTTTACATTGAACGACTGATAATATTTACCTATACGAACGAACAACAAAAACCTTCAACTTAAAAAAGTCAATCCGCTCTCCACTAATGTAACCTAAATCTCTTCGTTAAATATTTTAACTTGGGTATATTTAGCGTTAAAGTTTGAACGAAACTGCTGATTGTTAGAATGTTTGTATTTTAATCAATTAAAGTTAAATATTATTTTACTGTTACATCATAGATGTGATGTGAATACCTATTAGCGAACTAGCAACGTTGAAAAGGAGGAAAGTAAAATGTTATCCTTAAATTTTGAAATAATATGCGCTAAGAATTCCAACCCACATGTCCTTTAATTAAAAATATAAAAGTCTGGTAATTGATTGTATACACTATGTTCACACTTCGCACACTATATCTACACTTTCATTAAAAAATTTATCTCATACTTGGCTTTAAAAGTATGTATTACTTTTCAATTCTACAATGTTTTTGCTGTTTTATCTTGTTATAGCTATATAAATAGTAAGAGCCCGCTGAAAATAAGGCCTACTTTTTAATTAAAGTTTTTTTGGTTAGTATAATATTTTGTACAAAAAGAAGAAGGTTTCTCGAACACTTTTTTAATTTTTTTAATAAGACTATGTGCAAATAGGTACAGTATTACGGAATATTAAAATAATCGATCTTTTCAATGAACATTTTTCATATTTATATTTTCATTTCCTGCTTATTATAGATCACTACTATACAATACTGCTTGCAATCATAGGAAATAATTAAATTTGCCGATTCGAATATAATAAATCACATACAAATATATGCTAATTAAATCAAAGATATCATCAATATTTACTTGTTTTGCCCAAGGTGCCTTAAAATGATTCTAGGACTAGACAGTTAGATCAACGTTACTTCCTCTCAGTCCGCAAATTCGTTAGGGCCGGGAAAAACGAGCAACCGATCGCACGTTGCTAGCTGTTGAAAGTGTGATGTTGATATGGAAATATATAGTTAAAATAAATAATACAGAATATTACCGTATTTATTACATTATACTTTTTAATTAAGTGTACAAAATATACAGACTTTTCTCAGAATCTAAATGCTTAATACTCGCAACTTAGACGCTGACATATTTTTATAGAGGGCGCTTAGAACAGCGTACCACACTCGCATTAAATGGTGTTTCAGAACGTTCTGTCAATGTCAACGTGTCTTGATTTTCAAGACATCAAGACTGTTTCTCACTTTCAAAGCGATGTATAAAAATGTTTTTTTTTCTGAGTACTGGGCAAAAGTTGATCCATTTATTGGTAAACACCTCAGAAGTATTTAAAATTTAACTGTCTCATATTTCACACAACCGTCTGATCTTTAAAGCCATTTTCAAGCCAGCTTTAATCCGCATCCAACCATAGTGGGGCATTTTGGTTTTCCTTATTTTTGTTAATAATTTAACTAACTTCTAGAAATACTCAGTTTACTGTACTGACTATGACTATGAGATAGTAGCTTGTTTGTGCTCACCCTAAAAAATAATCATAACTGTCATTTAGGACCTTGGCAGTCATTGGTTATTAATATTATATTCAAACTCTATATTAACAATTGTTATTGATACCACAATATCCATGACATATGAGACATGAAATAGTTTTGACAAGGCCGTAATTAAATATCAATATTCTTGGTACCGAAAAATTACTGTGAAGTCCAATTAAAAATTAAAATCGCTTTAAAGCTAATTTTATGATGAGTCTATGATTCATTTCCATTATTTCGGAATAAATTGTACGCGTCTTTTTGACCATCAACTTAAAACTGGGTTTTACACGATTATGATATGGTACTAAAATAAATATTTAAATAAGCTTTAATTTTATTAATAAAATGTAAGAGTAACCAATGTTTATTTAAAGATGTCGAATTGTTTTTGACGGAGTAGTAAAGGGTCACGAATGCAGAGAAAGCACATCATACAAGGTCACTATCCTGTTCTGCCGGATTACATAAATACATACATTTTAATAAAACACTAAAAATAAACACGACTATAATGTATACTTAAAGATTTCATACTAATATTTGAAGAAAAATAAGTTTTCTAGTAATTGAAAAAAGCAGAAGTGATCGTAGAAGCACAGATGGATATAACCTACGGCACCTAGGTGGAATGGTATACGACACATTCTTAACTTGGCTTCATATGTGTTTAGATTGATTTTACCGGCAAATAATCTGAATAAGAATAATTTTTAGGTGTCTTTTAATAGATTTTTATTTAGTCATTAAAAATTACCTTAACCCAGTTTAAAAAAAAGGTTTTATGCTCAGTTCGGCCTTGAAAATAATATATTATTTATTTTAGAAAGCAATATTTTAAAAGAAATCGTTGTGGAGAATAAACCTAAACCTGATTTTTTTATCATACACATTTATGCGGTCAATGCAATTTAAGAGTTCCTCTAGGACTTAGCATTTGGAAAGGGTATATCGGCAGATAAAAATAAATAGAAATAATTTAGTATAGCTTATGTGCAGTATCAAATTTTGAGCCCATAAATGTAAAGCTGTATAGTTTTGCCAGGAATCAAAACTCGCCATGGTCTTACACATAGGTATGTGTGACTATATAGGTAGCCTATAGCTTAAAATGTAAAATGTTTTGGTATCGGCACAGCGGTATAATTTACACTCGAAATACATTTGCTTACGTTTTCAATTAGTGTAGTAAAATATCGATAAATAATATTTTTCGCTGATATTTCAATAATTATTTGCCAATAACAAGTTGCATGGTTTAGAATTTGGACTGTAGGAATTTAATAAGTAAATTAAACGGAATTTCGTGAAGATTCGTTTATACCTAAGACGAAGACGAAACTAAGCTTCAACTTAAACAAAACAAAATTCCTAAACTTCATGGGCGGGCAGAAAAAACATGTTTACTAATATTGTATTGCTCTATTTTACACAGCTTTAGGACTTTTCTGAAAATTTCTAGCTTTTGTTTCTACTGTATAATCGATATTCGTTTGTTAAATTGTTTCAAAGCACAATACAACAATTTCAAGCAATATTTGATATGTAACTAAAACAGATTTTTAGTATAAAAAAATTCTTACGTAGAAATAATATAATGGCATATTATTTCTACGTAAGAATTCCTAATACCAGCAAATTCATCACATATATGCGCTACTCTTGTTGGTACTAATACAATAATTGACCACAATTGTAGCTATATACAAAATTGTCTTTTCGAACATTGCAAACATGGAGAACATTGGGGAAGTGGTCTATTTAGATTAAATACGTTAATAAAAAAAATTAAAGTGGCGATTAATATACGTTAATAAAAAAAATTGCTGCAAACACCAAAGTTTTAAAATTTATTTTGGTGTTTTAGTTATTATTATAATTATGTTATTAAGTATAATTCTGTAATATTCTTTTTTTATGTTATCGTATTTAAAAAAAAATATTTAATTATTGTATGAATTATTATTTATATTAATATTAGTGTTAAATATATAGTGTATCTATCGAATATATAATTCTTACTTACAAAATCAATATTTTCTAATAGATTAAAAAAATAAAATAAAATAATTACTTTTGAGAGCCCAAAGTTCCAGCCGATCCAGGCTGTGTAGAAAAAGTTGTCCATCCCGCCTGCACTGCTCGCTCGTTCCATTCAAAGGCACCACAATTTTCGGGAACTTCTCCCACAGATCCAGAATGTCCACCTCAACACTATCATCAACTGTTTCGTTTTTCGCGGCAATTTTCAATATTGTCCCGTTAAAGAGACTGTCAGAGAGGTGTTTGTCAGAGAGGGTGAGTTCTATACAGTCTCGTGCGCAAGCGCAGGTTGCGCAGAGCAAAAATAGCACGCCGGCGCGCGCGTTCATGTTGCCAGTCACAATGATTCGACGCTCGTTAGCGAGCTAGACTACTATAACCCTCTGACAATGACATCTATAAGATGGACAATAGGCTTGAGTAATTTTTTACAATAATGAGATGTTCATTGTTTCTTAGTACTCATTTGAATATTCAATGTTTTGTTATATGTATGTATTTATACGAAATTAATATGTGTTTTCTTTATTATGTAAAGCTATTGATATAGGATAGTAATTGTTGTATAAATAGTGTGAAAGTATGTCAGGCGTGGTGAAAATTTAAAAACTTTGAAACCTTGTGATGATATCAAAATCTACAGTGATAAAGTAGGCAAGCCCCACTTTTGATACTACATCAATATTAAAAAAATATCAAAGTAGTTATGCAAAATCATTTTAAAAATAACCTTATAATTACAGCCACCCCTTTGTATCTCTCAACCAGAAAAAAATAATCTGGAAATCAAACGTAGGTCCTTTATGTTAATAATAATTCAAAATGCTGTAATACAATATTAATTGCTAATCAAAATTCGTGGCTCAGGATGGGTTTATCAAGGTTTAAGGACGTCTAGACTAATGTACATATTACTTGTATAATAGCTTACATATAATATAATAATCCGGTAATGTAATAACTTTTAATTAGGGTGTCACGTGTGCAGTTTATCAGGCTTTTATTACAACGTATGTGATGTGTCCCGAGATTTCTTGAAGGTTAATTATATAAAGACTTTTTAGATAAATGGTCTACTTTAGATAATGGTATATATATAAGTAAGCTTTTAAGCGTGAGGCAATCCGTGCGAAAAAATATTTGAAAAAAATCAGAGTATCATAGTTGATTGATATTGATAACAAATGTGTCACAATTTCGTTATCGGAAGTTAACAATTTATACAATATAAAAGAAATTCATTAAAATGCAGTTATATCTCACTAATTAGTCAATTGAAAAAATTAAGTGATCACTTTGAATTCAATTTCGATTAATTTATAAGAAAACCCATTAACGGGATGCGTACGTGATGCCATTATGCATATTATTAATTTAGGCAATTAATATTAATATATACAGTATGTTAAATGAAGGAAGGAATTAACATTATCTGTGGTACACACTATTATAATTAGTTGTTGTTCCTCTCACAAGATCGAAGTGACATATGCTGTTTAATTTAAAGAAATATAATTTCATATACAGTTTCATTCAGACCAAGCGAACAAGTCTGACATGTATTAATTTTATGAAAAACATATGTATAATTTCAAACAGAATTTATATAGTGATCTAAAGCAGCAAGAATGAATGAGATGATAAACGATCTCCACCATGTTGTGCAGTGATCGAACATTGATAGAAATGAATCTGGAAAAGACAAAAGTCATGACTCATCACAAAACGACAGCAATCCATGCTAATACGTTCCCATAGATATGTGTTAATACGTATAGTTAGAAACATCCTTTAGAAAGAAAAATTAAAATGAAGAAGAAGTATATGAAAAAATTTGATGCTTTAAAAGGATCGGAATTTACCTTTACCCGTAGGGCTGTAAGAAATGGACATTCGATCTCAAAACTAAAAATAAAATACAGACAAAAAAGAAAATAGACTTTGGATTAAACAAAAAAAAAAAAAGAAAAAAAAAAAAAAAAAAAAAAAAATAACTGACGCGTTAACTCCGCCCAAAAAAAAAATGGAGATGGGCAGGACATGTGGCCAGGTACAATGATGATAGGTGGAAAAAGAGTGGTAAAATGGCTAATAAGATCAAGTATGGGTGGGTGAAAAAAAGGGGGGGGGGGGGGGGGGGAAAAAAAAAAAGGACCCAATTTTTTTTGGGGGGGGGGTTCCCCCGGGGGGGGGCCCTTTAAAAAAAAAAATTTTTTTTTTTTTTTTATTTTTTTATAATTTTTATATCGCTATCATGTTTTGAAATTTGTTTGGAATTGACGTAATGCAAGTTATTATTATTATTATTATATGTATAATTTCACAAAAAAAAAAAAGTTGGGCAGGATCGAAAATTTAGATCCAGGCTAATACGCCAAGGACATGTTATCCAAGAAGAAACCAGGAATGACGAAGCCCAATTTCATTTATTTTCTTATTTTCATTTTTGTGTTTGCATTTTTGTGCAACCTCGATATAACAAATCGGAGGGGAACAAGAAAATATTCGTATTATCAAGTAATTCGTTGAACTGAGGTTTGTTTTGTTGAGGTTAGATTGGTCTAAAATTCGTTATAAAGAGGTCTTTACAAACAAAAGCGTGTCGAAACATGTCGAGACATGAATCACATTGTAAGATTAAGAGTTATATTATTGGTGGAAACTTTATATAAAGGTTTTGGGTTGGCAAAATTCGTTAATTAGAGGTATGAATACTTTTTCTTGATTTTTGAAAATTCGTTATAAAGAGGTTGTACGCAAAGAATGTTCGCAATGTAAAGGTATATTTTATATTGACTCTTATGGACAATTCAAGGGGATTACGAAGAATTTGTTAAATCGAGGAAGTCGTTATATTGAGGTACGTTATATTAAGGTTGCACTGTATATGCTTTCATTAATTATTCAGCTCTATTTTAATTTCCTTGATAGTAATAATAATTGCCGCCGATTCCAGGCTCGCGCGCACAGGGATAATAAAAATTCAGACGATTTTTTAATGAAAAAGTTCTTAGTGTCATGATATGTTTAGCACAACATTTAAATATCAGTAAAGAGGCATTAAGGAAATAATTCCCATATTTTGAGCTTTTGTGCCTCGTAATTGGGTTGTGTATTTGTTTATTGTAATTATTTAAAAGCAGGACGCTCATTAACATAATATTGTGTATGACTTACTTGACCGAATGTCCTATATCTCCTGGATAAGGCTACCATAGCGATCCTACGCAGCGTTCAGTACTGAGTTTAGCATCAGACCGGAGAGAAACAAATCTATGCAAGTATTTCCGGTCTTCTCCTAATTCATGACTGTGTTTCAACAGGTTCAATGAAATTAAGAATTATTGTAGAGTTTGATTATGAATTTGGAATACTGTTTAAGTGAAACCGTTGACAATTACACTTTAATATATAACAATACTAGCTGACCCAGCGAACGTTGTTTTGCCATACATGTGATTT
Organism: Pontia daplidice; assembly: GCA_963693355.1. Classification (NCBI taxonomy): domain Eukaryota; kingdom Metazoa; phylum Arthropoda; class Insecta; order Lepidoptera; family Pieridae; genus Pontia; species Pontia daplidice. Next base: position 942,030 of record CAVNZL010000044.1, on the reverse strand, counting down.
CAATTTTCAATTAGTTAAAAACAAATAAGGGTTGATTGTAGAAGGGTGAAAATTTAGGATTGTATGTATTTTTTTAGTATAATAATCTAAAAATAGAAACTAAAAATTTTGTCTAAAAATAAAAAATAAAAATTTAGGGATGGACTACCCTTAACATTTAGGAGGATGAAAAATAGATGTTGCCCGATTCTCAGACCTACTCAATACGCTTACAAAGTTTCATAAGAATCGGTCATGCCGTTTCGGACGAGTATGGGAACGAAAACTGTGACACGAGAATTTTATATATAAGATTGAAATTTGCTATATCCATTTTTTATTAAGATATTATCATACACAGTTATCAAAATATGTTAAAGATAATCATAGACGACATCTCAATAACATAACGTTTGGTGTTTAACTCATGATCACTGTTTACATTATATTTTTGCACCTAATTATAAATTGGTCTTAGGACTTGTCACGAATAATGTTCAAATTTTGTACAAATGTTGATCGTTACATTAGCATGTTTAAACTCTTTGGATTTTCGTTTAAGTTTTATGGCTTATTTTAAATATTCAGAGATGTGACAATTATTGTGAATTCTGGCGTTTTATTTTAATCTGAAATATAAGTATTTGTTTATAAAGTTACACAAATTTGAAATGTATATCCATATGCTAATAGTGGTAAGAAAAACATTAACTTAACAATAATTATGTATTAATTACTAAGTCGGTTAGTGCTGTCGAGGGTGAGAGTACGGCCTATCAGTATTCCAATTTGCATTTAATGCTCCTAGCGCTATTACTAAGGCGCCCTAGGAAGAAGGGATGCAGACGAGCTTATTCTGAAGTAATGATAAGTGTGAATTATCGAAAACTTGATTTAATAATTTAATCTAAGTGCTCCATTATATAGGCAATGGCATTAATATGGCAAGTGAGGTAACATTAGGTACCTACCGGTACTAGGCACAAGTATAATTAAATCCTACAAGCTATTTTATTGTAGATTTTCGTATCACAAATATTTGAAAATTGTGCAAACACGCTAATGTTATAATTGTAAATACTCAAACACGAATAATGTATGTTCAAATGTATGATGTCACCTTTATTCTTTTGAGAACAAAAATAGCATCTTTGTATTTACTTCTAAAGTAACAGATTGGTATCGCTGCTGCCATCTATCTAAAGTCACGCAACGCCATCTAGTTTGTACAGTAGAAAAAACTAAAATTCCTTAGTAATCCAGGCAAAACCTATTGCAAATTACGTGTATAATTTATAAGGGTTAGTGACGCATAAGCCTTTTGAAACTGTGGGTTCCAGCCTCCCACTCACTCATCCGCTTCCCTTTTGTATGAACGCAAATGGAGTTCATACAAACGCCGTGATAAAAAATACAATTCATATACTTTCAAGGTTTATATTCTATAACATGTATATCTTTAATAAAATGATTAAAATCAAGCATTTGTTAAGAACTAGTTGTCTTGTATCTTTTGGTGTAAACATTTTTTGTACGTGGTCATTATGAAACATATTTACTCAGACTGAGCTTAATCGAATTGTGTAAATTCGCGATTATAATATTGTGTAACAAGTTCCCTTGAATATCTGTTTGTTTATATTCATTATTTAGGTTAAGGTACTTATGGACTCAGCAATTATAACTACTCTACTCACTTTTTCATAAAACAAAATTTGGTGACTTGATTTCCAAAAAAATGATTTTATTTTATGGCTACATTCAACCATGATTAACGTTTTAAAATTATAATTCTCTTAAGCGCAAATTTATTCAATATTGAACCGCAATGAAGTGTGAAATTCGTTGAACTAAGCATAAACATAGCAAATAAGACAGGTTCAATATTATGATTACTTAGAATAAGATATCTATGAACATTTCGTACTTAAAACTTTATCAACATTCAAGAAATAAGTGATTGAATGAATAAAACGTTGTTGTTAGGGTTACTATCTTTAGAATATTTTACAAATTGAAACCCGATGTGAGATGGACTGTAAAGCGCAATAACGTAACAAATTTATTCTACTTGAGAAAAATTACGATTCTATATGGGCACAATCCAACAGAGAAACCAAGCTTCAAGCAGGTGACCTGCGGATATTTAATTTCTATTTTTCTTTAATTTTTAGTTTCATTGAACACTTATAAGTAAATATATCGGTGTCTATTAGTAATAATTATAGGTACTCGTATTCTGGGAATTAAACCGAAATTTGTTACGTTCGATAATCAATAAGTGATGGCAGCGTACGTTTTTATTAAGAAATAAAAAAGTACGATTTATATAAAATTAACCTGAATGCAATTTGCGACATGAAATATCTATTATTGTTACTTACGTTTTCTCATCAAATCTGTCATTTTATTATATAACGCTCGAAGTTATATAATAAAATGAAAGATTTGATGAGTTCTAGAGTATTCGTTTTTATATACAATATTCATATTACTTTATGATTAGAATTAAATATGTAACAAATTCTCTTACTAATGAGCAATCCCGTGATGTTTTTTATTTATAAGGATTCAGCTATTAAGTAATTCATCCAATTTTCGAGGCAATAAATACCACAGATAATGTCACACAGAATATGTTATTTTTTAAAACTGCAACATTCTTGGAACCTTGACCGAAACTGTAAATAAATTTTTGATACAAAATAAGTTCTCGAGAGTTTGTTATCAATTTGAAATAAAAATTTAAAACTATATTTAAAAAAGGTAAGGATGTCATGTCTCGTTTATTCTGCAATTTTACAAAAGAATGATAAGGATGAGATTCAGGATTTAAGATTATCCGTAGCATAAGAGAAAATAATATCTTCTCTGAAATAACTTTGCAACATCATTTACAGGTGCATCTAATATTATATAAGCCTTAAAGTATAGAAGAAGCAAAAAGGAAATATGTAGCATGACAAGATATCATAAAAAAATATTTCTATTAATTATAAAACATTGCCTTAAACTCAAAGGTATAGTAAACAATTATGCTTCCTGACTTGAACACCGTTTGTTAGTAGTTCTCCTAAGGCTTTTATTGGGATTGGAACCAGTGGAACAAGAGTGGAACTGTAGAGGATTCTACGCTTTGTCAGCGCCCGTGTCTGTTCTAGACCAAACACTATTAGTTTGAGGACTTCAAAGTAGTGTGGTTAAAGATGTGGGTTTTTTTGTGTGTAGTTTTTTGAATGCATTTAAAAAGTAATATAGCGTTTTTATAGTTACAATAAAATAGATTTACTGAATTTTTATTAGGTTTTTGAGAACTATAATATAAAATTTTTATAACTAACTAAACAATAAACGTCCCACAAATAACAAATTTTAATTGGAAATTATTACAAAAAACACTTTGACATTGTTTATATCACATACACCTGTCAAGTTTAAGGATGTGTACCGAACATGTAATCATGTGAATTCCAATGCATGATTATGCTATGTTTATAATTAACTATTTTATAGATAAAATTAAACAATTTAGATATTTAATATTGTTAAAATTAATCTATAACACGTTAATGCAAGCTTTATAATCTCTGGATTTTAGGACAATATATAATAGAATAAACAATGATATTTCGTTTCACTTTGGGCATATACAATTTCATCATTATTTTGATGGTTATCCTATAATTCCCAACATATAATGTCCTATTTCTCCTCTTTTTATTTGACTTTTAACTATAAAGACCTTATTATCCAACCTTGACCTTAAACCCCATCTTTTCAGGTTAATTATACATCTAAAACGGCGCGAATTATGCGAAATGGATAAACATCTATATTACTTCCGTAAATTCGTCTTTTTAGGAGTTATTGAGAAGTTTTACAAGTCGTAATCATGTTTTATGTGTTCGATAAAGGATGTCATCTATGGAATTGCGTCTGAAAACAAGTAGTAAATGTTTTATGATAAATTTTTACCTTTGTTGTTACTGCGATGTGTACCGTTTGGGAAGGTTTCACGTGTATGTTCTATTCATTAAGATTTAAGAGGCTGAACGCACCATACTTATATTGCAATAAACGAGCACACCATTACTAAACTTGGACTTCTATTAGACGTTTGTTAATTGTTATGTCTAAGATATCAATTAACAAATCGATTATTTTAAAATATGACTCATGATTTAATTTCATCTGTATCGCCTCGACATCTGCCGTTCCACTGCTACGTGGAACCAGCTGCCAAAAGAGGTATTTCCGAACAAATATGACTTAGGGACCTTCAAGAAAAGAGCGCATAAGCATCTTAAAGGCCGGTAACGCACTAGTGAGGCCGCTGGCTTTGCGAGTGTTCATGGGCGGCGATATTACTTTACATCAGGTGAGCCTTCTGCCCGTTTGCCACTTGTTTTATGTGGAAAAATGAGCGCTTTAGATATTAATGGCGAGGCCGAGACGTTTTCGTACAGTAAAATGTATCGAGATTGTCAACGATCTGTGATATATGAAAAATATTAATGTACTTTTAAGAAGTAATAGTTTTTCTTAATACGCAATTTGAGTTCAACGAAATCGGTTTTGAACTTCTGAACTTATAATATATAATTCTGAATTAATAAGAACATACGATAAAAATAAAGCGATATGTTAAAAAGTTACAGTTATTTATACACACATACAGTTAATTATAATCGTTAAGAATAGCTCAGGTTTAATTAAAAAAATATGGCCAAACCACTGTGAGGTAAGTTTCAACCGTTTCACCATCCACACTAATAAAATAAAAAATAACGCTCTACTATCTTGCAAAAGCGCGAAAGCTTGACCTTAAAATCGTAAATAAATGATAAATATCATATGCTTCAAAAGTATATAATCAATGAAAATTATAACTTCGAAATTCGTGTATCGTCACGTACCGTATAAAGTCAATTGATTGTTATAGTCAAAAACAAAAGAATAATCGGCAGTTCATCTTCCTTATATCGAGTCGTAATGGAGATTCGTTGAAGTATTTTGCGATCGTTAAAACGTATTGATATAGTGACCTTTTTATAGTACTGTGAGAGGTTCAGGTTAAATTGTATTGATGAATTGACTCTGTCAAATCCTGTTTAATATACTCGTATGACAATAGAATGGGTTTGTCTGTTCTGAGGTCATGTTTGTGTTTACTAGCGAAACATCATTTTAGTACACAATTAAATATGTCTTTAAGGCGGATATATTGAGAATACAACGATAATATCAGAAAAATCCATCCATTCGACTCAACCAACATTCAATTCGTAAACAGGTAATCAGAGATGCGCACAGAAGTACGCATAGTTACATAATTGGCTTTTTTAACTGTTACAGACATATTTCCTATTTTGATTTTCAGCCAACTACAGAAAACCCGAAGGAGGTTTACAATTTACGAACCTAGGCTGAATTTTTATGACTGAAGTGTCAAACAAGCATGATTGCATCTAGAAAGGGTTTGAAATGTAATTAATAATTTTGACAGATAAGTAATGAATGATTTGAGAATTAAATTATTAATATAGAAATATTTAATGAACGATCAGAAATTTGCGAAAACTCGTCGAAGTTATTCGCTTATCAGATTAGATTTATTAAACCATATGAACGAATTAAATGGATTTCAAATCTAGAATAGTAGTTAAATGGTATTATGATATAATTTGTTTTATAGTTTTAGCTTTGTCTCACAAAAATTTAAACAAATAAAGTTTCCATTTAATTAAATGATTAAATCACTTCCAACGTACGATTCTCGTCTTTCGATTTGATTTGGTTTATATTTATTGGATAGTGCACCAGACTATACATACAGAGTTGCTTAACAGAATCCCAATTCACTGTAGCACACGACTGTCAAGATAGCCTTTTTACACGTCTTCTTCGCGTTTATGCATTTCGTCCTACCTTGTTTCGATGTGTGAGGTCTTTTCGGTTGGACTTGTCATTCGTGGGTTGGGCGGCTCCATTTGGCCCAACCACTTAACTACTAAGTTCTAATGTAATTGTTACAAATGTATAAACTTTTGTCTTACTGTATTTATTTATGAGCTGATACTTTAATCTACTAATGTTTGAGAACATAATAATAAAAAATAAAATAAAATATTTATCGACTGTTGCGACCAACCTTCCCCTTCGAAGTCTTTCTAAATCCAACTATATTCCTAACTTCATTATCATATTTAAAGTGTCAAGGTTTCATAAAGATCAAAATTATTCTTTTAATTTGTGAGATGACTTCTCAGTGGAGAACAACTCTCTCACATTGACTTTCTGAATCAAGATTTTCGTTTAAGAAAACATTTCAACACGGCGTTTTTAGTATTTTTGAGTCGTTGATTAATGAAAAAGTAATGTGAAATTTACAACGAACTTTTATAAGGTTAGGCGCCAAATTATATTTACTTAGATTATAAAATAAGCATAATGTACATGTCCACCATTTCAATTATACTATTTTTACGTCTTTCAATCATACTATGTAAATGCTATCAATCCTTTCGTCATTAATTCGGTTTGCGCACCGGACAATCGCCTTTGCAATACTATTTTTACTCTAATCTTGGACGCATGCCATAACCGTGCCCTCGTATGGTACACTCGAATTAACCTCAGCCGGGAAACGTAGTATTTAAAACTGAATAACTTTTAAAAGTGGTTAAAATTTTATCTCCGAAGTAGTTTTTACGTTATCAATGAAGCATCCGTGCTTGTTCGTTGTAAATTACTGGAGATGAAAATAGACGTCTCGGTCCGTACGCACGATTTTCAGTTTCGTATATGATGGCGCCGTGAGCGTCTCACGCTCCGGCCATGGTACGCCTTAGATGTACGATAGCTTTGATTTTTATCTTTGTGCCCATCCTTGTTCCGGTTAGTGCTTTTCGTGTACGTTTAGCCCATGAACGATCCGATTTCCAAAAACATTGTGCCTCGTGTGATGTAAATGAACTTAGCCTTGACCAAAAGCAAAGCAAACTCACTAATAAACACGAGAATGATGGTCTAAAAAAAGTTGTCCACGAAAAGCTCAAGAGCGATGGAAAATTAAGTGCTGATGATCTATCTTACTTACACGGGCTTTCTGATAGCAAAAAGTCAAGTCAAAATATAAAAGTAAAGCCACCAGTTCAAGTGAAAGATGGTGCTCAAAGTATTAAACATGAAGAAAAATCTAAAATAGTACAGGATAGTGAAATAAAGTTAGTAAAGCCAATATTAAAATCATACAAGTTTGTTGAAGATGATGAAAGTTATGACATTATGCCTAGTAAAACTAGAACGCAAAAAAAGGAATTATTAGATTCAAATGATGAGATAGATATCGACGATGATGTTAATGATGATGAAACTGATAGTGAAATAAATATTAATAAGCACGAAATTGATGATGAAGAAAATAACGAAAACGACGACAGCGATGAAGATGATAATGAGATAGTGATACAAATAACAAAAACACCTCCTAGAATAAAACAAAATGCTCCTACAAAGCTTCCTTTAGTAAAAACTGAAAAAACTGAAAAAGTTGTTACCTCGAAAGATTTTAAAATTGAAAGTATAAAGAAAAATTCTAAAGAAGATATAGAACCAAAATCTATACATAAAAAGTCCACAACGGAAATAAAAAATGAGGTACCAAAGAAAACTACAATTGAGGCAGATTTAAAAAAAAGCATTGCAATGAAACCCACAGATCAGAAAACTTCGAAAGAAACGGAGATATATTCAAAAGAAAAAGACGATGGGCTCGAAAAAATAAAAGTTAAATCACATCTAGAAGCTGGTAAGCTTCAAAGTCAAGTTATATCTAACAAGGAACCCGTAATAGATGAACAAAAAGGCGAAAAAAAGCACTCCGAAACAATGCAAGTTTCTAAAGATGTCAAGGTAAAAACTAACAAAAAAGATACTCAAATAAAAGCATTACCCGATGCGTCGGAAAGAAAAAAATTACTACAAAACGAATTCGAGAATTTTTATGGATTTTTTCCAACGTTTGCACCGAATTTCTCACGCGTACATAATCCGGAGTGTCGGCGACATGGACAAATATTACTGCGGCAATTACGTGGTACCAAACTGTGGGCTTTAAATAGTAAGTACTATTAACTATTTTTGTTCACCATAACGTGCTTATAAAATAATATAACAGGTATTAATCTATAAGCTACAGTTTTTGTTTTACTCACTTTTATACCATACTCATATTTTATAGACTAAATGTAAGGAGATTTGAACTCGGAGCACCATTTTGTCTTTTTATAATGGCATGCAATGTCAGGAACGAAAGACCTATTAGAATTTCATATTAAAGTAAGTCAAAAAGGAGTTTTACACTAAAAATATTTTTTAAAATTGTATATATTTAAGTTAAAAATTTGCTATGATTTACTTAGGTAAAGATACAACAGATGGAGCCAGAAAATTTTAAAATGTTATTTCGTTGAGTTCAAATATAGGTATTAAGTTGAATAGTATCTTTAAAATTCAATGTATATGGAATGTAAAAATTTACTAGAATATTGTTGATTTTTTGGTTTTCACATTTTGATCTCTCACGTTGCTTTGCTCTACCGTAGGAGGAAGTGTTTATTGGTATTATGGGTTTAATGGGCATTGTTAGAGTTCCTCAGGGTTGAGAGTCGCACGCTTAAACACAAGGTTATTCTTAATTATGGGTCACGGGCATCAACTAATAATTTAACATACTTAGTTTTTTCATTGTATTGCAAATGTCTGAGCAAAGATTTTCTGCCTTTAGTAGTTGATAAGTTTAAGTAAGTATATTATTAGTTACTTAAACTAATATATAGTTACTTAAACAAAAGCAGTATATTTTTTACAAAATAATTGTAGTTTCTATTATTTTTAAACCTGTTAGTTGACACGTAAAACATTCGTCACGCAATTGTATTTTCATGTTTCGCTTAAAGGTTACATACATTTTTCAGTGTTGGATTCTTCAGCAAAGATTCCCTCGGGACTATTGCAAGGCAACGGTATACAGCTTGGTGACTTTGACCAGTGTTTGTCAACTCGCGCTCGAGTTCAGTTAGAAACTGGTAGCATTGTTAAGGTTCAAGGCAAATACTGCTTAGTCACAATGGATATCAAAGCGGAGCATAAAGATTTGGAAGTGGCCATTGATCTTCTCCAAGGACGAAATCTTATTAAGGGAAGAGTTAGTGATGTGAGTAGTTATTGGGTGCCTAGGTTAAGTTGCTGTACTTAAAGATTTTTCATACTACACATTTTCATTAATTGCTTCAACAATCGCAGCAGCCGCCGGGAATTCATACAAACTGGTAATACTGTGTAATTTATTGTTCAGCCAGGTCACTTTGTACCGCGATTTTCAACGTTGAGCTGGGGTCTGTGTGTACCATCACCATGTCACCCCGATGATGTGGTAGCGATGATCAAGGATTCAACTAAACGTTATGAAAAGCTGGGAGTCTCCTTCAATATTGAGGTTGATGAAGCGGATTGTCATATTCAAAATAAAGGAAACTGGTGGGATGAGTGGATGGAAATACCAACACTTTTAACACTGTAAGTAATCTTGTCTAATTTTAACGTGCACGACGAACACCTGGCTTGATCTAATAGATCAGAAACTTGTTCGATTCTTATGCAATTCTTCATACCTACGAAATGTTTGTATATACATTGTGTAGGCCTGCAGAAAAGATTATTTTTTTCTTTAAAACAAATACATTATATGAATATTAATAGATTCATAAAACGAAGATTTGTAGGTAGTGTATATAATGTATTTCTTTTAAATAAAAAAATATTTACTTACTATTGATTCCAAGTATTGGATATTAAATTCTATTATTTACATTGTAATGCAACTATTTAAATTTGGGTGGAATCTTGCAACTTGATAAATATAACGTTTTTTATATTTCTTATAGAATGGGTATCAAATGAAGGGTCTTGTAGAGTGTCGAAAGCGAGGTAAACTCCTTGTTTTTTTAAAAAAGCAGTCTGGCCGAATTTTTGTAGTCACTTGAATGTTCGAAAGAAACCTGTCTAGCGATAGCTAAATATAAAAACATATTTTTAAAAGTTTGATTTTACTTCTATTCGCTTAATAAAATAAACGATTATTTTAAAACTTTCACTATTTCTGAATTTTAAAATATTTTGTAAAACATAAGATAGTATGAGATGATAAAACTATAGAACATGTATTTATTTTAAAACGTGCCCTCGTTAATACATCTTATAAATTTACATTGACTGTAAGCGGATGTTAATAAACTCTTATTTACATAAACACACAGTGTTTACAATATTTTGTGCACTACCATTACCTAATCATGATATAATGTATTTCATAAAGAAAATGTTATTTTGCGAAAAAGTAAAATATAGTATTTATTTGGGTTCTTAAAATTTGAATATAGAATTATAGCAGTATTAAATATTAAAATTTGATTCTATTAATTCAAAATCATTTTCCAAACGTGATATTCTAAAATTTCTTCTAAATTCGAGTTTTTGGCATATTGTATATTTTCCAAACAACAGGTGCTCTCTAAGGTAATGATTATACCCACGAAGTTCCGATTTTTTAACACCTAGCAGTGATTTATTATTATTCATACAAATAAGAAAGGGTTTGAATATCGTTCGCCCTATGAAATAAAATTGATGTATTAATTAACAAACGAAAATCAAGTTAAACTCTAGCAATAGCCAAGATCATTTATCAATACAATACCCGTTTTTTACAGATGCTTCTATGGCGTTGTCTTATGCCTTGTAATAATTGCCACGTGTCAAGATTTACTTCGAGAAAATGGTAATAAAGATGAATCCACCGATGAGAATAAAGAGGAAAATTTGGATGATAAGAAGATTCGAGGTAAATGATGTGATTTTTTAAAATTATTTTTATCGTTTAATTGAGATTCGATTCTCTAAGACAATTATTGTTGTGGGTTCGATAGAGATGATTATTAATCCAATGCATGTCTTAGTCGCATTGGCGACTTCGGGAGGGCTGGTGGTGTTCCTCTCGACAATCAAGACAGTATTCTTCCATCTGGTGTAACTTCATTATTAGTAGCTGTCAGTTTTGCAAAATGCGTCTAACCCTATTCAGCAAGTGACAAAAGACTATATTAAACTAAATTAATAAAATAAAAATAATATATCACGTACATAATAACAAAAATACAAAGTACATTGGACTTGATTCACGAATACGAGCAAAAGATTGACATTTGTGAACGATTACACTCTAAAAGATCACCTTAACCTACTTGCATTAACAAGAGTTCAAATCAATTGTTATTTTGTATAGATATACTAATTAACATAATTTATACACGACCATGTACACTTGGTGACAAATGTACTTGTTTCGTCTGGATCGAATTCTTTACAAGATACCCCTCGAAGGTCATGCGTTTAAAATAATTCATTTTATTCATCCACAATCCAATTTTATGAACAGTTGTGAAAGTTTACTTGATGTTACGAAAGAAATCGTATGTTGTTATTTATAACCCGGAGTCCTTGGGTTAGATTGGCGAATCAATTTTTTTACGGTAGGTTTCGGATTATAAAGGGTATTTTTGTTTTTAATTTGGTGTTACATTTTTTTTGGGTATATGTCGATGTCAGAGTTCGATACGATTTCGGGACTTCAAAGTTCTGTATTATTTTTTTTTAAATGAATATTTTTTTAAGTGAAAAAATGTAGGACAGATATTTCTGGGTCTGTTGTGTATTTATAAAATTTTTAATGAAACGAAAAATATTACGAAAGACAACGCTAGAAAGCCTGTAGAATATTGTGATGTTGTCGCATTATAATAACAAAATAAAGACATTTTATCTACTTAAATATTAGAAGCGATAAAAATTAAAAAGTATATACTATACTGCTTTTGGCACAGCACGCTGGAATAAATTGTAACCTACCTGTTATTTCTGTAAAAGTTATATAATTATAACGTTTTATTAAAATCCCTAACTCTTAGACCCTTCGACCCTTAAATTTACCTACTTTTACGTTTATAACATTAGAATTTAAATAAATGAAGGAAAATAAATAAATATGAATTCCCTGGTAATAAGATTGATTTCACGCCTTATTTGATTAAGTTGCTAATAATTAGCTTACTAAGACCTAACATGGAGGAGAATTACTATTGTATAAAATCAGTTAGTAGGGATAAATCAATTTGCTTGCATCAATGAAATATCACTGAAACATAATTAGCTTTTTTAGCAGAACGTGCTAGCCTCAAATTTTTTAATGTCACAGACACAAACAATCCTATGTCTCCCGCTTGGGTTAAAGAAACTGTATATATAACATTTGATTATACAATTGTGTGTAAAATTTGACTTGGCTTTCAATTATTCAAAATATCGCATTGAAAATGTATTTCCTTTATTTCAGTTAAGTAAAATCAGAATGATTTACGATTTCAACGTAATTACGCTCAACTAAATGACATTACGTTTGTATTTATTGCACGGTAAAGTATAATAACAGCTGAAATGCGATTTATTGATTAAAATTTCATTTTTGATATAATTTTCAGTAACGTTAATTCTGCAGTGGGCGGATTTGATTATTATTTCACATATGTCGCAGTGGCGAGGAAATTGTATTGAATTTTTTTTAAATAACCAGTGTTAGTAAAATAATTAATACGTTTCTGAAAAGTTTTCTTTGAGCCTTTTATTACTACAACATTTATACACTCGGTTATATTCGCCATCTTTCATCCGTGTATATACGAACAGAAATCTTTTATTTAATAAAACCGCCTCCAAATACACCGAAAAGTATAAAATATAAAAAAAACTGATTGGTAATATGAGGCGAATTTTTGGATGTCGCTTTATAAAACTTTTTCAGAAGCATATTTACATATTCAGTAGTAATATGGTGTACTTTGATGTATGAGATATATGATTTAATGGATCATTTGAGTCGATAACGATGGACTATTCGAATTCTTTTGTGGAATTATCCTCTTTATCTCTAGAATTAGAAATCAACATAATACGTACCATATTATTTGAGTATCATTGAGTGACTACGTTATTTCTTAAAGGAAATTCCAGTTTTAAGGGAATAACAGGAGTGAGGTGACTAAAATATATTTGCAATTCTCTAAATATATTGAAAAATTTTGTTACCAATAAACGTAATTTGCAATCAATGTACATTTATTGCAAAACGATATGGGTCCACAGAAATATTAAGATAAATATATAATATATTTAATAATTAATGAAAGTACTTTTTACTGACACACACCTTTTGAATGTTTTTTAATATTCCAGGGGGCTTTATCAGTGCCTTCTCTCTTACCCGCACTATTAAGAAATTGGTAGCACCAGTTGGAGCTGAAGAAATACCAAGTATCCATGGTATGCGAGCAGCTGCGACCATAGCACTCATTATGGCTCATAAATTCCTACCACTTGCCCATGCAGCTTACACAAATAGGATTAAAGTTGCCGAGGTAATATATAGAAAAAAATATATCCAGACTAGTAGCTGAAAGATGATATTTTTTTTACTAGTACTTATGTAATTACGATGAAAAGATGAAAGAAAAAAAATAATAAAAAATAAGGACAGTCAAAAATTCACCAAAAAAGTCTTAAAATTATTTATTATTTGTAGCTAATTTCAAAGCTGCTGCATTTGCTGCGTTGGGGATACAATTCTCTACTAGCATTGTAACTTTGAGCACTTTTATATATATAAAATTATCTATAGTACATAATATGAAGCAGTATCTAGGACCAGTACCTAAAAGCGTTCTTCCCAGTTGAGATAGTTAGAGGATAATATGTTTTATTACACCAAAACCTTGACCCCAATCTTTTCTTAAATTTTAAATATGAAGAATTTACCTTTGAATTTTATATCACATCGATATACACAAATGCAAGATTGAACTTTTTCAGTTAATACCAGATTAAAATCTCTACTTCATAAAGACGACGTTACTGTGGTAGATATTCACATTCGTTGTCGTGAACTCGATATAAATATAGTAAGTCATCAATAAAATATCGACACTTACTAATGTATAGGTTAATATAATCAAACCAGACCAAGTCGAGGTGACTGATGATTTCTGGGCATACCAAATATTGGCAGAGTTCCAAGTAAGCCAGTTGAGTGATTTGGCAACTACCGTGACATACAATATCGAAAGTTGTCGGAAATATTTGTTTACTTTGGTAATAAAGATTAATCAGCGCGATGAAGATACATAGTCTACCTTTAGGAATATTTTTAGAAACATATTCTAGTTCCTTTTAATATTTCATAGACATATAAACGGATAGGTGTGTTGCTACAATTTCTGCTTTAGGCGTTAACGGTGCTATTTTCATATTTAATGTGAGAAATGTGTATGAGACTATAGATAATTATAAATAACCGTAATGGTGAGGGTGTATAAAAATATATATAAGCATGCTAGAATTATAAAACAATAACAGATTTTATAAACTATAATAAAGCCTTAAACGAAACATGTCATCGTTTCCTCTTTCATTCATTAATGCTGTAGAGGCAAAGCAAAAGTCTTATTTAATTTAAATATATTTTTTATTGACCAAATTGATTATATTTTTCAGGTGGTATCATCACCTTTATGGTCCTGGTGCAGAGTAGGGTGGGTGTTTACTGACTGTTTCCTATTACTTAGTGGAACTTTGACTGCATACCGAACATCGGATAAGACTAGCGCCATTAACAAAATAGCTTCTAAGTATTTAAGGTACGTAAACTAGCACATATATTGTTTTTAAAATAATTTATTTTTATTACTTATTTTTATTATAGAAGTGTATTTATTTTTCGAATTTCCATAGTTATTATAAAAAATAAATATTTTATATCAAATATCAGTTTTGAAAAATTATGACATTACAGATCCAGTACTAGAGACTTTGAACGTTAAATTCTTCAAGTTGACGTTGTTCTGAATTATATTTCCCCTTTTTTGATTCCTAAGATGTATTTATTTCATTAGCAGAAACAGTGTTGTATCAGTCCTAATTTGTTGGCCCCCATGATTTCAGATTAACACCCGCAATGCTGGCTGTGGTCTGGTTTTATGCATTCATCTGGGATCAAATCTCAACGGGGCCTATGTGGGGTGGATTGGTAACGAAGAATGCGGATATCTGCCGAGATGGGTGGTGGTGGAATATGTTCTATTTGCAGAATTACTTTGGATTGGAAAGAATGGTATTTATAGGAATAAGTTCTTAACCTGAATCACACAATTTCGGTATCATTACTTATGTAGCGTTTAGAGTAATATTGTATGTGGAGAAGCTCGAGGCGTTACTAACTCCTTGTAAAACCTCCCGCTAATATATGTCTACCGCTTTCAGTTCAGTGTTTGTTTCTTCAAATTTATAACGATTAATAAATCGCAAAATTATTGTTTTTTTTCATTTTCTTGTATTTTATACCTATATCGCTAAGCATTATAAGCGAAATTTAATTTGAATTGTAAATGTTGGATGTCACATATAACTTATTTAAGAACAGTCAAATTGACTATCATTAGTCGTACGGAAGATACTGTATGTCGAATATTGAGCATCTTTCTTCGTGTTTCAAAAATGGACAGTAGTATCACGCTGATCATTATTTACATTCGCCAACGCTTCAACAGCAACTTTCACATCTCGACCTCTTGGCGAGCAATTAAAGTCCCTGAAAAAAAAATATTATTCATCTTATTCATGTGATGTTGCAGTGTGCACCACAAACCCATCAACTGGCGCTAGACATGCAACTTTCCATAGTGGGAAGTTTCATAGTATGGGCAATTCACTCAAATATTGTGGGATCCGCGCTATTTATGCCATTCATACATCTTTACGCAGCTTACTCTCGATATACGATGTTTAGAGATCATCGCCTCACAATGATCGCTTATCATGGAGTCAGGTATGTCTTCTAGGAAGTATGTTATTTTTTAATATATTTAATATATATAAATCTCCTGTCACGATGTTTGTCCACGATGGACTCCTAAACTACATAACTGATTTTAAATTAAATTGGCACACCGTCCCCAAAAAAAAAAAAAAAAAAAAAAAAAAAAAAAAAAAAATTTTTTTTTTTTTTTTTTTTTTTTTTTTTTTTTTTTTTTTTGGGGGGGGGGAGGAGGAGCCCCCCCCCACCCCCAAAAACAAAAAAAAGGGGGGGGGGGGGGGGGGGGGGGCGGGGGGGGGGGGGGGGGGGAGGGGGGGGGGGGGGGGGGGGGGAAAAAAAAAAAAAAAAAAAAAAAAAAAAAAAAAAAAAAAAAAAAAAAAAAAAAAAAAACAAAAAAAAAAAAAACCCCAAAAAAAAACCCCCCCCCCCCCCAAAAAAAAAATATTTTTAAAAAAAAAAAAAAAAAAAAAAAAAAAAAAAAACAAAAAAAAACAACGCCGGGGGGGGGGGGGGGGGTATTTTAATTTTTTTTTTTTATAAAAAAAAAAGGGGGGGGGGGGGGGGGGGGGGGGGGGGGGGGGGGAAAAAAAAACAAAAAAAAGGGGGGGGGGAAAAAAAAAAAGGGGGGGGGGGGGGGGGGAAAAAAAAAAAAAAAAAAAAAAAGAAAATAAATTTTAAAAAAAAAAAAAAAAAAAAAAAATTTTTAAAAAAAGGGGGGGGGGGGGGAAAAAAAAAAAAAAAAAAAACCCCCCCCCCCAAAAAAAAAAAAAAAAAAAAAAAAAAACATTTTTTAAAAATAAAAAAAACCCCCCCCCCCCCCCGCGAAAAAAAAAAAAAAAAAAAAAAAAAAAAAAACCCCAAAAAAAAAAAAAAAAAAACCCAAAAAAAAAAAAAAGGGAAATTAAATTTAAAAAAAAAAATTTCCCCCCGGGAGAAAAGGGGAAGGGTAACTTTGTCTATTACACTGGACTGTTATATTTTCTTATTGGAACGAAATGTTGAAATGTATATTATAACCTAATTGGTTAAGGGAATCTTATTTACTAAAACAGCTGCCAAAATAATCAATCAGTAGCCAGAAGAGTTTTTCAAATCGAGCAGTTGATTATTATTTATACTATTGAGCTTTATAATTAATGTGAGTTAATCGACAGACCTACTTGACTTTAAAATATAAAAAAGGTTGTTTATAGTTTATAAAATGCGTAAAATAAAATCATTAAGAATGCGGTAGTTCAACCACTACAAACTACTTAAAATTAGAATGGTTTATTAAGTTACATAATTAGGATTGTTTTAATTATTGCATTATTATTTTTAGTTTATTAGTTTAGTTTTTTTTTGTTGTAAACCTTTTAAATGGGAATTATCTCGAATTGATCTAAAACAAACCTTTGAAAATTTTAATAAGGAAGAGCATAGATAATTAGGTATGGAGTATAATTATGAAGGTTGAATTAAATTAGTATGTGTACTTATAACTTATACGATATTAAAACATATGTGAATTGTAGAATTCTCATATTTTGTTAGTTATAAGAGTTTTAAACAATATTACGTAGGCTCTTGTATATTTTTAGTATCACTTGATAGATAGATGTTTAATTTCATTTATGTGCCTACATTCGGATGAATTTTGTTAAGGATTAAAATTATAAAGGACTTAATTTTTATTCTAAAACATATGTCAACAATTATGTTGTGTGCGCTGCTAAGGCATAGGTGTTAAGACTACATTTTGATTTAATTTCCGTCACAAACATTCGAATTTAATTTTGAGGCTTGATATTTTCCTGAAAACTGAAACGTTTTGATATAGTGTAAACTATGCAGATTAAAATTAAAGCATATCTCGCATGCACCGACGGTCCGAGTTTCCCTTACGGAAATTGAACCCCGACTCTCTGGTAGACAGTCGTTTAGCACCACAGGTGGAAAAAACAGCGAGTCAACATTTAAATTTATTAATGTTTTCGTACAGAAAATTGAAAAACTTTATAAATAAGCCTTCGAAGTTTTATTAATTAAACTTATTATTAGCAGGCATAAATATTAGTTTTTACTACATTTTTACGCTTCTTAATATATTTTTACATTAGTTTGTGTATTGTATAAGTCAACGTTTGCATTTATAATGTTGTATATAGTAATATTTTGGTATAGACAAAGAAATATAACTGGAAATTATATTACAACAACCCTTGGTTGCTATATAAATTTTCACAATAACAGGTCGGATGTTTTAGCGCGGAAGGTATTCCTTTAAATTGAAACTTTTGTAGTCAGCTCTACCTCCAGATTGAGATAGGGGCTCTTGCAAATCAAAATTTTTTCGTTATTTTATTGGCTAGCTGTTCTGTCCCACCTGTATAACGCCTGGTTTAATTTTCCAGTGTAAGTCAACTGTACCGTACCGGCCGGATGAGCTATACCTCCATTTTGCACCGCAGTACCTCCTATCTGATCGGCATCAGTTTGGGATTAGCACTACGGACGCGAGCTCAGCATAGTAAGGTAACATGTAAATCTTTGCTTTTGTTGAAATTTCGTGGTAACTTTTTGTGAGTATATTTTTTAAGTTTAGGAAGGAAAACTAATCTTTACTATTGTATAATTTTCAAGTAAATGTTTACTTTG
The DNA here is from genome assembly GCA_963693355.1 of Pontia daplidice. NCBI lineage: Eukaryota > Metazoa > Arthropoda > Insecta > Lepidoptera > Pieridae > Pontia > Pontia daplidice. Next base: position 923,435 of record CAVNZL010000044.1, on the reverse strand, counting down.
CTGTTTTGCTGGAGCTCATAATTTGACATAGGAAAATTATGTTACCTACTCCTTATTATAAGTTATTTCATTTATGCAGAGAGACAATATTTCCACACCCTCTATCCACTGTGTATAATAAAATATATGATTACAATGTAGAGAACGCGTTTGTCGCTCCAGTGTGGCCACAGGACATCACAGCATGTTATTATTGTTACAATATGTTTATGAAATTCACTTTGAAAATCAATTCATAAGAATATTACACATTAAAATTGTAAAATTGTATTGTAGGTTTATTTGAATGCTTAAGTTTTGTTTTTAATGTATGAGTCTATTTCTCGGTATTTTCCTTTGTCAAATGATCGGCGTTATTGGTTCAGTGATACGACCAAAACAGTTCCTATTTCCGCAAACGTATGCGGTATGAACAATGACTGGAGATTTACATGACAATGCGGAGTGCATGCGAGATGACATCTGTATGTATCGATCGGATTGTATTAGTTTGTATTAAGGATGCTTTTATGCATCTGAGCTGAATGATACGATCTTCTATATTCTTGATCGAAGGATCAATATTTATACAAATAATAGCAAAATCTATTTTGTTTTATAATCAAATATCTGTATGTATAAACGTATACAATTATTCCATTAAACAAAAAAATATTTCCTAAAGGTTTATTGTTGGAAAAAAACATGAAACTGAAAAACTTCCTAAGACATGAGTATTAAAAATTGTTTTAAAAAGAATAAATCATAAATCATTTATTCGTTTGCGAATATAGGTACAAGAAAAACAAAGTCTTAACAAAGGTATAACAAAGTACATAAACCATATTACATTTAAATTTATAACAAACTAAAAATAATAAATCGCAAACAATTACAATGACTTAATATTATAAATTATCTTGCAAATATTCAGTAAGTGTGTAATAAAGCTTTTTGTAATAACATTTCTTTAATTTTTTTTCTTAAACAAATATATTTTCGAAATTATTAATATTGATTTTGGTAAATGATTATATATACGTGGAGCCATATATATACTTTTATTAAATAATGACTTAACGATCGGTTTAAACAATTACTGTTTTACAGTTTTTAATATTCATCGGATGGGTCGTTAGCACTGGTCTTTGGGGTGCAGTGTTGTGGGCGGGTTTCGACAGCGGTTACTTCAACTACCAGTATAACGTGACCTTTGCTGCTCAGTATGCGGCACTGGCTCCTATTGCAACTGGTTTAGCCTTCGCCTGGCTGCTGTACGCGGTCCATAATGGTTATTGCGGTAAGGAACATTGAATTATGACGTATTATTATTTTTTTATAATTTACAGTCGCGGGATGAACGCGTTTTTGGTTTTTACGCCAATAACGAACGATGACTAATCTGATCTTAAATTTGTTTCCGTATTGAAAATTTGTGCTATTTAAAAATTCCAATTTTTATCATTCCCATGGCAATGACGCATGGAGGGAAATTAAATACCTTGAATATTGTAGATATAACATTTTACTGAAAGAAGACATTAATTCAGTAAAAAAATGTAAGCTGCCTTAATAGATATTTAAATAATTACAATTGAACCGGGAATCGAACCAATTGTATAAGAAAAATAATTTGTTACTTTATCATACCAAAGGTTGATAACGTAACATAACGCATTGAGATTGTTTATAGAGTTGTGTAAAAAACTTTGTTTACGCAGCTAAAAATAGAAAATAGACGTATTATTCTAAATCTGTAGTGAAGAAGAAACAAGAAGAAAAATCGGCAGGGACCAAAATAAGAGAACTTATTTCTTTTATTTCGGTCCAAGGTGCGAGTTCTTTAAATTCAATAATGTTTTTCAGTAAAAACGTTCCATCTAAAATATTCTAGGTACTTTCCCTCCACAGCTGTGGAGCGCTCTGTGATATAACAAGTATTAAAAAAAAATGTTTTCTCTAACATTGTGAAGGTGTTTAAGTTTAAGTTTATATTGTAAATAAATAATAAAGAAAAAATAATAAATGATAAATTAACGATTTCATTACATTGATTAACTGAAGTAAAATTATATTATATTTTCAGAAATTCTATCAAGCCTACTTTGCTGTCGCCCCCTGCTGCTAATAAGTAGACTGTCATACGCTCTATATTTGACACAATTTATTGTCTTCCTCACGAATGCAGCAACGACAAGAACATCCACAGAGTTCTCATTATTATCTGTGGTAGGTCACGTGACTGTAATATATTTAAATTCTAATCATACAATGAGACTTTTATTATAAATACATATTTAATTGTTTTCAGTTCGATTTCCAAGAGATAATTGCAATATTTTTATCGGCAATTTTATTGACCTTAACTCTGGTTATTCCTATGCAATCGTTACCAAATCTACTATTTGGAGAAAATAAAAATATTAGCAAAGCAGAGAAAGAAGAATCTCAAACCGGAACAAATGAAACAAATAAAGATGAAAATAAACCGGATATTCAAGTAAAACCGTCAATACGAAAGCCTTTGCTAGCTCATAGGGAATTACTGGAAGAAATACCAGAGGTGGAAGTTGAATACGAAACGCAGAGGGAGAATAAAAACCTAGAAGAAATTTTGGAAGAAGACGACAACTCGGTGGAAGACAGAGACGAGGAAGATTTAGAGATCATAGAAGAGGAAGAAGAACCAGATGGCGGAGAAGAAGATTTCTGGGTTCAACACGACACGACTGGACGTGATCGGGATCTCGATGAGTGGGAATGGACGAATGGAAATCGCGGTGGTGCTCAATATTATCGATACAGTAGATAAATAAATTATTATATTGTCATTCATTGTATGGTTTTATTTGTACAACCTTATAGTATCAGCACTGAGCATGTAATGCAATTACAGTATTTTAAACAATTAAAAACATTGTTAAAATTATATATATGTATAATTGAGCAGACTTAATTGCGTGCCTCTGATTCATTAGTGCACAATTAGGAAAGTATAGGAATAAAGATTTAAAAGGGCAGTGTTCCTTTGGCTAAGGCTATGATGTAAACACGGTTACAAGTGACTAGTTTAAGAAAGTGGAAAGTATAGAAAATGATCTCAAATATAACTATTATTATTAGTAAATCGTTATTGACTGTTTGAAATTAATTAAAATCAGGTAATTCACAAATAAGTGGAAATCATATATTATTAAAACTGTTTAAGTAATTAAATGTTGGAAATACACATTTCTGCATGTGTTGTTTGATAAGTAAAATTTAAGTCTGTCCCTATTAACGCGGAAACATTAATTTTGATTAGCAATCGAACTCAAATTACACGTAGTGAATTATTCAGCCATGATGGTCATATGTAAGTTTAGTTGGTTATATACATGACATACAATTAGCTTATTTTAAACCAAATTAAATTGTTATTTGAGTACAACCATTGAATGTATCTTCATAAACATATGTACAAGTCATGGGATCTTCATAAACAGTTCCCACTACAGCAGGAAAGTACCACAGGTCTTTGTGATCTATGTGTGTGGGCATACATTTATGCTAGGAAAATATAGAGAATGTCACGTTTTCAAAGAATCAAATCACGTGTCAAATAACTGGTTATAATTTTAATCAAATGATATTAAATTGTGCCAAACTTGTTTCCTATAAACTGTATAGATCGTTGTGACAAGATCAATGTGCAAAAATTGTGTGAAATGTTTTACAAGTAGATATTATAGTATTTAACTACATTGTGTTATGAAATCCATATTTGAGGCTTTCAGGGATTGATTTTTGAAATACAGTATGAAGGAGTGAAAAACAACGTACAAAATTTCGCGTTTTAGTTAGACTTATATGAACAACTATTAACAATAATACTAGATTTAATATTATTACAATTATACTAAAACCTGCTTTATTTCATGTTTTATTTTCCTACTTCGTTGGTACCAGCATTATATCTTTTTGGATCCAGTACAAAATAAATAGTTGCGCATGGAAATTTATTGAAAATCACTCAATAAGCACCAATATCGACCACGCTCATTCTAAACAATGAAACTGTATTAGAATAATGAGCGAGTCATTTCATTGATCGATCCATGGTTGTATTCAGTACGTATCGAGACGCGGGCGCGCACGCCAGCATAATGATTAAGACAGTTTTGGTGTTGTCTTTAGCATGCGCAGTTTTCGCTGAAAATAACACAAATATTGACGACAAGGTCCTCAAACGATTATCGGAGTTAATAGATGAGAACAAAAGCTTGGATGCCAGTGATGTAGCACGATTATACAGGGCTGCGCAAGCGCTTGGTTTAGATAGAGAGTTGGTGAATAAGTTATCACAGGGGTTGAATGAAACTGAGAGAGTTATACACAAAGATTCTGGGTATAATGTATATGCTGATTCAGAAAAGGGTCCCTTGGGTGAGTCGCCTGATTATGCGTCGTCAGTTGTTTTGGCGAGTGATTTACTTGCTTTAACAAGTGCTGTTGGTAATGTTGATGATAAACTATGTAGAGAGCAAGGATATAGGTTCCTGGATGGTTTGCTGTCAAATAAACGATGGGCTTTGAAAAGTAAGTACTTATTTCTTTATCAAATTTAAAAATACAACGTGTATTTAGAGAATTTATCTTATTAATTAACTATTTATTTCCAAATATTTTGTATTTAATTCATTATAAAATCCCAAATGAAACGAAAAAGGATAACAAACGATAATTTCATACAAATTTGCAAAAATATTTTAGGCATTACGGCCGGCATATACGGCGAGTCAAAAATTTATAGGACCGGTTTAAACAGTTGGGTTAACCGACAATAAATTTATAACAATCAATATTAAAAATAAATAATTAGTTACAAAATTCCAATTGAAATTAAGATATCTTTGTATGTATGTTTCATAATATGCTCTCCATGTTAGGCATGCATTCATACCTTATTTAATTATCAATAAACTTGTACAGAAAAATCTTAGGTCATCGTCTGGTACCAAAATTTTTAATGAAATATTAGGCTTATGAATAAATTAGGTATTTTTGTCTGTGAACTGAGAACTATGAGACCATTACAAAATGATAGCGAATTTAATAATTATGATAGAACAGAGCTTTGTTGACAACTATGGTGCAGGTTCGAGTGATGAACATCACCTAAGTATAAAACAGCTCTTTACATGTGAAGGCGATAGGATAAAACTACGTCCTCCATATTATGATTTATATAAAAGGTATCGCAATAATGACCAAGCATATTTTAGTTGGCTTTCTAAACTAGAGATTTGTATACATAGTTTGGTTCCTTTACCAATGAAAAAGCAAAGGGTAAAAGCAAACCACATAATTAAAAAATCATTTACTAGGTTTCCTTTATATATGTCAACCGAAATGTTGGGAGTCAAGGCAATGACACTGTAAGGCTACCATGTAACTTCCGATATTTATAGGTCAACACCACATAATTCGAATATTATCGAAAGTGTATGGAACTATATGAACTTTACTTTAAATATTTTCAGACGTCAGTCACCCTTAGATGATTTCATTTGGGACATTTGTTACAGTTGAATCAATATTTGGCACTAATATATTTATTTAAAATATTGACCTTCAAAAGGTCTGGGCGCTTGAAGTCTGTTAACTAGATAATAGACTAAAGAACTTGAAACCTCATAAGAATGCTATAGAAAACTAAAGCTAAAGTTTGACACGACAAATCTAGTATCTTATTATTTGGATATGAATTAACTGTTAGATGAAATATGAAAAAATAAGTGAATAGTTTTTATAAAAAGTGATATTGCTGATTAAAAAAGAAATTGCATAACTCATCAAAATTTACATAATTTAATGCAAAACGTGACTTAAATGTGCTCAAGACCAGAATTAATTTAAGGAAAATAATGAAAAGATGACAACAACGAGTTAAATAATTTACCGGAAGTGAGATAACCTTTACAGGAAACCGTGACAAGGCTTTGATAGCCTTACTTTTTCTGGGAAAGGGCATTTTTAATTATCGTCAAAAGGTCCTGATCAATTAAAAAAAAATTGTATGGAATTTCAGATTAAAAAAGTCTATTGTCGTAGTTATGACATCATAATCAAATTCGGCCTCACATTACATATTACACACAATCTTTTTGTTTCTGTTAGTTTTTTGCTAAAAGTAGTAGCAATAAATATTTTATAGTAACCTTTACGTCATTATTGTAATGATTATTGTTTAATTAGATCAAATACATAACATTCTAAAATTGCACAAATCCAAAGTTCGTTAAGAGAACCTCAAAGAGAAGAAACCTCTTAACGTACACTTTACCGTCTCTGGACCAATTTTAAATATTTTAACATTTGTTAATTACAATTAATATTATGTTTTATTATATTGGTTTATTAATATGTAAAATCCATTTTCATGTAAATGTATGTGCGTATTAGGCATTGGAAATTTGCTTATATTAAAAGCATTATCGTTTAAAGGAAATAGATAATTATGAGACTAACAGCCATATGAAACGTCTACGAGTTTTTTTAATTCTACATTAATAATCGGACATAATAACAGATAGATTATACTGATGATGTCACAAATGACGATCACGCACAACTCTGAGAACACTTACAGAATAAAAAAACAGTCAGAAAATTGATTGAAATTTACAAAAACAGATTAAAATCATTAAATCTTTTGGGAAACCCCGAATTACAAAGTGATCGAGAACAGGTATGTGGCGTTATGCCAATTCAAATTGTTGACGTCTTATATACGCATGCGTCGATGCAAAAGGAAACGTGACATAAACATAAACTAAGCTCGGAAGCCTTCGGCTCGTGCATGTTTTCTTTATTACATAAATTTTATTAAACAATATATCAGTATTTGTTATACTTATTATCATTTAACACAGTAAAGTGTGTCTAAAAAATTAAAACGAAAATTATTGGTTATAACTAAAGTGTATTTTTTAATTTTTTCACGGGAGAGCTGTTACCTGCTCACCTACAACACAGGGTTTCCCTAGTGTGGTGACCAGTGTCTATATTGTATTGGGTTTATACACTTTTTTGGTGTAAATAAATATGTATTATTACTATAATACATAGAAATCGGAAACAAATTATACGTATTTTATATACTGCTTTAAAGCTTACAGATATTATATGTAATTTGTCATAACAACCAATCATACTGTATTACCGTATCGGGCAAAAAAGCGTCCTTTACGCACTGCTAGTTGTGTTTAAATGCGATTTAAAAAAATAACAACATACATATTCATATCAAACTATACGTTTTGACACAACATAGAAACAAATCATCGATGTCTTGAAATCAGTGAACATACTAACAACGCTCTAACACCGACAAAGCGTTCAACCGCCTTTAAATATATAAAAAAACATATTTGTTAAATTAACGAGTTTACGACCTACGTCACGCAGGGATCGTAATTATTCGTATTCAATATCAAGGCAATCTTCTTTATAATCATGGGTTCACCGATTCCGGTCATTATATTTTATTACTATGATTTTTATTTGAACTAAATAGTTCAAACGCTTATTTTTAATGTATTAACGAATTTTAAATCGTCTACCTGATTAAAAGCTACTGAATTGATTTAGTTACACTATATTTGAGTTATTTAATTATTGCTATAAGGTGAAAGTACTATTATTTCTTAAAATATCTGTTCGGGTGTTCATTAAAATAATATAGCTTTATCGTTTCTTTGTCTTTTTTTATATGTAATTGTATTTGTACTGGTCGAGCGGCGCGGCGTATGCGTTCCAAGCAAAAAGTTCGGTCGTCTAACATGTAGATAAATGGAAGTATTGAATAATACTACTTATATAAATAATAGAGAAGCAAATTTATTATATCATCAACAGAATTTGACGTTTGATTGCTTTTCGGCATTCGCTGTAGTGAACAAAATCGCGCCATACCCAGAAACGACATTTTATTTAACACGAAAATATATATAATAAACATAGACGAAACCAAATCGGATCAGATAACTAATTTTACTTCAGAAATTCTGAAGTTGTTATTCTATTAGTAATCTTATAACTGAAACAGACATGAGGTCATAGAATGGATCGAGGAATTCTTGATCTAGGCTACTAATCTAGTTTTGAAATACTATTGTTACATAACGTAGTCGCTACCTTCGCTTGCTCTGAATACCTAAATTTTGACTAAACGCGACTGTGTAATTAGAAGTTTAATGTAGAATGAAATTGTTCCTCTTAATACTCTCTGTTAAAATGTATCATGTCAGTATTTCGATCTTCTTAGATTTAACCATTAGAACTTTTGATCACACATTTCAAAACTATATTAAATTTTTAATGTATATTAGATATCGTACTAAGCTGCAGTTGATCATCATAATATGATCATCATAATATGAGCAAAATCAAATGCTCGCGTTTAGTTTGTGCACGGGTGTCTTAACGTAGGAAACAGGGAGGAGAGCGGCGTGGAACAATTAGTCTGAAATAAATGATACCAAAACAGCTAAAGCCTCTAATACACCATGGGTACTAGAGGTCATGGGTTTATTTTGCGGGTAGTCATAGTTACAGTAAGTGGATCTCCGCCTGTAAAACATTCGCCGAAAATCAAATGTAAAACCAGGATTAATACCGCCGGCTTAAAGGCGGCATAAAGGTATAAATATTAGTGCTCTGATCACATGGTAGGTCATTGCGAGTTCAAAACTGCAATTTTTTTCACCTTGAATTTGATTTATGGTTTTTTGGCTGTGTTTTAACTGATTTTATTGTCATGTCTCTTTCTATTAAATATGTTAAAATTGCTTTTGACATTAGGATAGTAGATCTCAGGTTAGTATTATGTTAACTGATCGGTGAGTCAACGCTATATGTAAATAGTCTTGTTTGTCGCTTTGTAATTTTATGTTATTATCATGACACGTTAATGTTGTATTTACAAATAGAACGAACATAAAATAAATTGCATTATTTTAACTAGCACCTAGAAACATCAATAAACAAAATGTTGTTTCATATTATTTCTTAAAGAATACCAATCTTCATATGTATAAATCCTGTCACGATGTTTGTCCTCGATAGACTTCTAAACTACTTAACCAATTTTAAATTAAATTGGCACATCGTGAGCAGTCTCGTCCAACTTAAGAGATAGGATAGCTTAGATCTTTAATTATAGTCGCAATTTTATTTATTGCAAATTATTTGTCTATTGCAAATTAATTGACAGTCACAATTTATTTTTACTGAACTAAAAAATGATTGCTATAAATCACATTTATGGCAAATGTCGGAGAGAAGTCTTGAGTGGTTGTGGTTTTTCGGGAGTACTGCTTTCATACTGGTCTATTGGGTTTTGAATATGACTTGAAAGTAATATTAACAACGTTTGTCGGATCAGCTAGTAAAATAATATTTTTTATTTATTTAAAATAAAAAGCATTATTCTGAATATCCTATTATAAGTATAATTACTTTAAAACGCAGAAAAAATACACACAGACTTGTATTACTTTTACATTCGCAGAAAAGCTTTCAATCCGAAACAAAACAGTATAACAAATAAAAGCCATAAATATTTATTCCGCACTTTAATAGAATAGATTAGAAGTATTAACCTGTGAGCGAACCAAACAACGCTTGTGCATTTAAAACAGTGTCTGTGAACGCAAGGAATTGCCTGTGTGCGAGCTTATAACTGCAACTAGCCGATTTCAATAATCGAGAACAATAGGGGTTTGATTTTAGTAATATGTAAGGAAAGTAAGCGAGGGTTTTAATATAACGTAGGCCTTTATGCTATTATTCTGATATGACCTAAGTAACCGTTTACAGCGTACGTACGGGTACCTACAGCTAGGTTAGGATAGGCCAAATTTGATACTGAGTTTAAGCAACACGATTAGCAAATATAATGTCTTGACAAATTTATTGTTCATCGTAGTACCTTTTATTAGTCAATCGTTGTCCTCTTATTCTTATTTTAAAAATGACTTCCAGCCTGTGAACATAATTAACACAAGTTGACTAATTGAAGTAGGCGTTTGAAAATGTATAAATTTTAACCGTCCTTGTCCAAATCTTGAGAAAAAAATATAGTCGTATTAAAAAACGTATAACGCTAATTATTATGATCCAATCGTACATCATTTGAACGGATTGATTACGTAAACTATGTATTTTTTATGGCTAGATAATCTAGCTTATATCTTTGAACGCTGACAAAAAAGAAAAATCGTAATGAAAATAATTTTGTCGTCATCGTCACCTTGATATGTAGACAGTCTATGGTTTTATGAATGCTTAATACTCTTCTATTATTTATTATACATTGGTGTGATGACTGAAATTGTAAATATTTTTACTTTTAAATTAAATTTTGGATAAAATACATAACTTAATCGTTAACAAAGTAAGTTTTTCTTTAAATAGTAATAGTTATGTTAATAAAAGACAATATTATATCTGCATCTGCCACTTAAATATTGTTCATTCCAATTGAACAGAATCTCATATATGCATCTTCATGGTTTTCATTTATTAGTAATGTAGTATGATCAGAATTTTGTGCGTATACATCGACCATACGTTAACACGACGGTTTTGTAGCCTACGTGTGTTCCTTCATAGTACGAGCAAGTGGTAATTACATACAAACATATATTTGTTCACCTTCGAACTTTTTTCTCATGTAGTATACGCATTTTATCAACCTCAAACTATCATTCGAATCCGGTCATAACATGCGTACGCAATAATAAAGGTACAAAATCCATATAGTAATTTACCACGTCACATTCTAGAACATTCAGTCAACAATGACAAAAGTGTACGCGTTTTGCATATAAACTCGGCTACACATATAAAATACGCTTGGATATGGAATCTTACAGTATACGACACGACTACGAATATAATCAATGCGAACCTCGGAATAGTTTAAAAAATATAGAAGGCTAAGAAGGCACCGCAAACATGCGGTAAGTACAACGTATGAGTATGTTGTAACTAAACAATTATACTGTGTCTATAACAATTCAGTTTTGTTATAGCGTGTAATTATTACATTTTATCAACAAAAATATATAATTCGGGTACTTTGAATAGATTTGTTTGAATTTTATTTGAATATGAAAATAGTTTTCATATATATATTTAATTTTATATATATCATGATTTGTGCCATATAGATAACTTGTGAATATTAGTTTATTGGCAAACTTACTTTCTTGACGCCTTCTAGACCTATACAAGGTGTATTTCCCATTCTTGCCAGACTATTTGCGATAAATATGTAACATTTAATTTAATTATTATGTTTTTAGTGCTTCCGTTAAACTGTTTTATAGTTGTTCAAGTGATGTTCTTTTGTAGCATACTAATTTATGGTTGATAAGCATTTAATTATGGAGATACAATTATATAAGATTTAATTAATGTATTAAATACAGAGAGTCAGAGTCATAGTCTGACTAAGATATGTCATAACTAAGAGCATTGCAAAGTTAAAGTAGGCTGTTGAATGTGATGATTTCTATCAACACCTTTTAAAATAAAATAACGGGAATATGAATTTCCATATGTGTTACTAAATTTTCCAATATATCGCGTTACACCGTTTCATACATCGGTATGTTTAAATGTATTCTTTGTTTACCTAATATTCTGATAATGCTGTTCAGCGAAATTAGTCGAATATTAAACTAATTAATATGAAGTCTAAGTGGCCAATCAAATTATTGATTTAGCTGAATCATGTGATCACATAGCTTTTGATTTTCGAAATTGGACTACTGGACAGACAGAAGCGTTTTATTAAGATCACCTTTAAATTAGGGGAAATAAATAAAAAAAATATATTTAAAAACATCTAGGAGGTTTAGGATTATATTCCCTATAGTAATAATGTAATGGACATACGGAGTCATATTGATTTTATTAACGCGTGTATCACAAGTTGAAACAAATTCCCTAAAGGAAGTAAAGAATTCCGTTATCGAGAAAGACTGAAATGATTTCAAATCGTCAGTCTTCCGCTCTCAGCACTTGTTGTGACCTGTAGTTAGTAGCGGGCCTATTAGATTAGGACCTAAATTATGTATTTGATATAATATAAATAAGATATTTCCTTTGAAAGAAAGAAATTCGTATTCGTGTGTGCCTTCACACAATAAGTCAAACACTTATTCTAATTCCCTTCTAATTGCTTGTGTCATGGTTTTGTTTGGTTTCACGTAGCCCGCGTGTTGGGGAGTAAATCATATCCCGAAGGTCCGCGTTCCGTAATTGCCCTACACGTATAAGCTTAAAATGCTTTCAAATACCAAGTTTTTAAATCTCAGCGCAACTTCAGGCTCGATATAAGGAAATCCTTATGCTTTTCTCCTACCGTCACCTCGTCTCAGTCCAAATGAAAGCCTTAAAATGAATGTGACGTGGTAATTCAACTTAATTAAGTCTTATTATTATTATATTCCAGATGACAACATAAACATTATACCTATAAACTTTGAAATGACTTAACTTGGTAGTTCACTTAGTAGGTAGAATATCTATCCAATATAACTTTATTTCGTACAAACTTCCATAATTAGATACGGAATAACTAGTTTTACCTACTTGTGTAGTACCGAAAAACGTCATTTCCAATGTATTTGTGATTGAATTACAAACAATTGTTATTACGTTACAAATATATAACTGTTAAATATAGAACATCTAAAAGGGATTGATAGATGTAATTCTTCGCCTTCCGAAATAGCTGACATTTAAATGTTAAACTTAAAATTTTAGTATTTTCAACGCGATGCAGGCGATTATTGCGATGCAGGCAATAAAATGCTTTAATCTATTCATTGGCTTTATAAATGTGTGCGAATAAATATATTGTATTTTTTTAATTATCTTATTAAAAAACACAATATTTATAATAAATAATTTGGTTTAAAAATTGCGACTTACGTTTTTGGTAGACTCGACTCTGATACGGTGTCATAACTTCCATGCATTATAAAAAGCAAAGCATATAATGGATAAGTAAATTACCGCACAAGTTGTTTGTGTCTCTGACGACGGCTTTGAGCTGACAGTGAAAATGGTAAAATCGAACTCACTCACAGTTGGAGAACAAAAGATACTCCAGGCATCATACAGCTACAAGACTCTCGTTAGTAATGAAGAGTTCAGTAGCCTTTCCCTAAATTAAACAGTTGAAAGCGCTAAAGAATAAAAACAAAAACAACTTGTGTAAATATTGTTAGTATTGCAAATAACCAGCAGGAGCTGTAAACTTTTATAGGAATGTTTGACATGCATTTTGCGTTTCTCTATATAAAACTAGCTGATCCGGCAAAACGTTGTTTTACCTCATGTGATTTCAATTTTCAATTAATAAATAAAAAATAAGGGTTGATCGTAGAAGGGCGAAAATTTAGGATTGTATGTATTTTTGTATGTTGTATCATAAAAAAATATAAACTAAAAAATAAAAATTTAGGAGGGGACTACCCTTAACATTTAGGGGGATGAAAAATAGATGTTGGCCGATTCTCAGACCTACTTAATGCGCTCACAAAGTTTCATGAGAATCGGTCAAGCCGTTTCGGAGGAGTATGGGAACGAAAACTGTGACACGAGAATTTTATATATAAGATTATGCTAACAAAAAGCTATTGTACATGACGTAAGGACCTGAGCGGTAACAAGTACGTACCATGCGACCGAATAATGTGCACGGTGAGAGGGCTTCGTATTTGTAGCTGCGTCTATTGAATGAACTGCCCAGTCAGCTATAGAATAAAATCAGAGTTAACAAATATTTTAATATGCATTTGTCGCGCTCATGAAAATACCAGTTATTTAATACGTAGACTGTTTTTTTATGATTTATTATGTATATATGTTAATCCGGTAAAAAGTGTAGCTCGTTATTTTGTAATTCTAACATTTGAATACGTCCATGAGCACGTCATAAGGTGTTCCAAAAAATCTACTTAGATATTCGCGGTGTGACAAGGTCACACGACCAGGGACTGCTAATTGTGTTGTTTTGTCATCTCTGGAGACATGAATAATAAGTTAAGGTTATCAGAATGCTTTCTTAATTTTACGATGTTACACTTTGTTGACAGATGCGTATATGTCATTAAGATATTTTCAAAGTTAATTAAAACATATTATATAAATAAACTATCTTGTGATGTCCGTTCTTTATATTTTTTAAACTTTCCTGATTACTTAAGAAACACATAAATAATCGATTACATATATGTCAGATGCTTACCTATACGTTAGTTAATAATGGAAAAACCTGTTATACGTCAGGTTTACAAGAGAAAATAAAAAAATGGATTTATGGAAAATATGAGTTATGCTGCGCGACAGTGAAATATGCGTTAGGCTTCGTTCATGCAGACGTACGAGTTCAATTTATTGTCAAAGTTCTTCAATTCATTTCAAAGTGAAACATTTTGAGAAAACTCAATAAAATTGACTCAAAAATTACCATTTGAAATAATTTTCTTTAAATTCGGATGTATAGTAAAATAATTACACAAAGCAATGTTAAGTGATGAAATATACAAGTATTCCCTCAGTACTGCCTACGTATTTTTATGTGGCGTTATTTTCTACCCACCGCTCTCCGAAATGTTATGTCAATGTTTGATTATAATTTTAAAGACTCCTTTATGAATACATACTTAATTGCTTTACCCAGTACATATTTCAATATTTTACTCGACCATAACCTTTCTTTATTATAAATTACCAGAGGCGTTAGCCCGAAAATTCAAGTATTTCCATACATTTTATATATAAGACAAATTGTATTCGAGCGATTTTCGTACTATCGTACGTTCGTTCGTACTGTTAGTTCCAAATTACGTAGCGCATCTCACGTTTTACATATTAATATTTATAATATCTACTCGTAACCGTATATAACCGTAATAAATTTGACGTATTTGTTATGCTAAATGTACAAGTTTTATAAAAAAAACATACAATGTTAGATTTTTTCTCTCTTACAAATTGAGAATAGCTTCACAAATATAATGCTGTAATTAAACTGTCAGCCCAATTCATGCATCAATCAAAACTTGTAGAACCGGGAGTACAAAAACGTATTACAATATTATTTACGTATTTTATATTATACCAATAGCATTTTCATTTCATCTAGTATTATATGCTATATTTTCTTTTCTGTACAGTGTTCGATGCATCAGCGAAGTCACCACAAGGCCTGCTTTTTGGATCATCCTACCATTTGGGTAACTTTGACGAGTGTATGGACATCAATGAACCAGGAGATGGGTTGACTGTTGAGGGACAGTACTGCCTGGCCACAATTAAATGGAGGGAAGGAGAGGAAACTAAAAAGGTAATTTTAATAAGCATTTATACATCGAGGAACTACGGGTGTAGATTCATTTTTGTTTTATTAATATTAAATATATCTATTGTACCAATATATTTTAAAAGCATGATATTACAATATTTGTTGTAGTATATTGATACGTAAATCTTATGTATTTGAATAAGAGGTGCAAGTTAATTATGGGGTCCTGTTTATATTGACACTGACTGTGTGAAGAGTATTGTAGTTTTGTTATGTCATAACAGTCATATAACTGTACTTTACAAAGTTCTGTTAGTCTTAATTGTTAAATAGAAGTAGTTAATTAATTTACACGAACAATTATAAAACATTACATATAAAATTTTGGTATGTAAGTCGTTCTTATGATCTGAAATTTGACAAATGACATACTAATCTCTCTTCGCCTTTTGTCAAAATGATAATCCGTTTTACAGTAATTGTAGACAAAATTTTTAAAATCATCAATCAGAAAAACACACTAACATTTATTTAACTTTTATGTGGTTTATAGAAACATTGTTAATAGAAAATTATTATGTGGTAAAGTATTTCGAAAAACTATTTTTTGTTCAAAATAGAACAAAAAATAGTTTTTAAAAGATTTTGTAAAAAAACTACATTTCCGCGATTTGGAAAAAAAATTAAAATAGATATAAAAATACCCAGAGTTTTATACGTAGTATAGTCATCTATCTTAGGGTTGAACAAAATATAAACTTTTGAAAATTTTTATCATTGTTCTACAATTTAGACCTCGTAAACACAGCCCTAAATTTATTCAGCTCTAGTCTTTTAATTCCAGGAATCCCATATCTGTTTACTATATTCGCCAAGCAGATTGACTAGACAAGTATAGACTTATAATGTATTACTTTCCTCCGCGGACCCATCACTTGGGTTTCATCAACTTTATTGTTTCTGTAGCAAGCACTATATTTACATCATACGAAATTTTACAACCAGGAGTTTTATCAATTTTTTTTTATTCGCGTATCTTATATGGAAATTAATAGTTCTGTATGATATCTTTTTAATTGTAAGTTTAATATTACAATTATATTTTTCATAATGACGGTTTTTTTTTAATTTTTGGTATAGTAACCGTAAGGGAATCGCAACATCTACGTGTATAATACTGCTATTAAATGTTTTGTATGTAAATTTATCACCGATTATTTATTTACAGACAAATTTGACTTAACATAACAAATTAATGATTTATAGAAGCAAATTTTCACAAGAAGTTTCGAAATTTCATCTTCAGAGTCTGTCTAACGCCTTGCAAATTTTAATGAAGTAACTAAAACAAGACTACAATTGAATGTAGCAACTTTAGAGACAAATCGTTACAAAATTCGCAAAACTTTACATGTATGAAACTCATTGGAATTAAAACATCTATTTACGGTTTGAATTAAGAAATCACATTTAAATTTTGAATTTCATCGTAAACTTAGGAATTGTAAGCGCTTGTTTAAAACCTCATCCATAACATGGACCCACTCGACAACTAGGTCACGCATTCCCTCATAAAGGCCGTCAAAGCCTTTGTAGCCAACCTACACGGTAATAGGTTAATGATGAGTGCTGTAAACCCGAGTTTTTAATTGGATGCCTGTTTTGTGTCCCAAGTAAGCTGTGGCTTCGAAAATTACTGGAAACTTCTATCGATACTGCAGTAATAATACTGGAATTCATATTAAAAATTTCCTTACTTAAAATTATTTTCGAATAGCATTTCCATATTGGCAATTTTTACATTCTTCAATTATAAGAAAGCTTTGCCATTTTTATAATAAGATCTTCTTAGAAGTAATACTGTCTGTAATACATTTTTAATTCTTATACATCAATGATCATAAATGAGTCCGTTTTGCGTTCTATACTGGTTTTCAACAAGTTATTTGAGTTAATTTTAAAGATTTTATGAGCTTTTTTAGAGTCAATAACGCAAAAATTATGCCAAAGAATAGATTCTATACGCATTACTGATATTTTCTAACAAAATATTGCAGATCCGTACCGGTCGGGGTGAGAGCTTACGTTGGGCAGTCTGCGTGCCAAGTGTATGCGACGCGCGATCAGTTGAGCGATTTGTTGGCGGTGTCCTAAAACACTCTGTAGGAAATACAACTAGAGTTGAAGTAATTGATAAGGATTGTTACACACGAAGACCATTGAGTGTTAACAGGCTGGATATAACTTTTGTGTAAGTTGTTTCGTATAAGACAGATTGGCTTGTATCATGTACTCATACTTATAACAAGTATTATTGTTTAGAGGTGATTAAACTTTACCTTCTAAAGTGAGATTTGTGCGCTTCAACAAATCCTTTAAGATATCTCGTTACAAATAGCGTGTACTCAAAATGAAGACGTCTCGGTATATCAAGAAACCGAAGTAGCAATTTCTTTGCTTAAACTGCTATCGTTGCTAGTGTTAGTGTAGTGCCTGCAAACTATATACTAATATAGACTTCTAAAAGCACTCTAAATAAGCCTGTTACTTTTAGAACTAAGTCTATAGTTTGCAAATTAATTGATCAGAATTAATACATTCACGTTCAAATTAATAATACATTTACGATCTTGAATCGATAGTGTTTATTGCTGAGAATTATAATATTTGAAATATGAGTGAATTTGTAGATCTATTTTGTGTAATGTGTCAGTTCGGTGGTCTCTTAAAATATCTTCTTTTTTGGTTCAGCTTTCGTTACATTTATAATATGGAGTCTTTGACAGTAATATGATTTTAAAATGTTTCTTAGATACAACGCAATTTAATTTAGTAGAGTGAAAAACTGGTGCTACTCAAACGTACTATATAATAAATAATATATTTTTGTAATATATAGTAATGGGGCAAAAATTGGGGCACATCACACATTCAACAATTCGGATAAAATCGTCAAGCTGTCAATGTGGTCAATTGATAAAGTCAATGACCTTAACAAAAATTCATATAATATATGCAGTAAAACCGGTTGAACTATTATAAAGGGAACATAATTTATTTCTTAATACAGAATAAATTAACAATGTTTCATATTAATAAGATTACTTGTTTAAATTTTTTTGCTTCAGTTTTAAACGTATATGACAAATACAGTTATATAATTTTGGCGTTGTATACATTTTTTATTAAAATTGAAAAAATAAAATATATGAAGAAAGGTAATTAATATAGTAAATAGAAAATTTTCGGCATGCGGTACGATTATTAAAAACAAATTAAAAGAAAAATGCAATTTTTTTCGTACGATAAAGAAAACTCGTTTTGTGTTTATCACAGAAAGTAAAATCTTATCAGCCCAATACGGGGCCTGTCTATACATATTATTATGCTAAAAGTAAATTTTGAAGTGGCCAAGACTCCTTTGGCACGGAATGTTACTAGAAGTATGTACGAAAATTAAAACTGTAAATTTTATTAATCACTACAGCAAGTGATTCTATTGATTGGTAATTAGTTGTCGGGAAACTCATCCATTACTCTTGAAGCATTGAGATCGATCTAAGGAAAGAATTTACTCAATTTGTGCGAGTAAATATGCTTTTTATAAGCTTTTTAATGGAAAAATTAAACGACATTTTTGTATGACGCATATGAACCATTGTATGACGAATAAAATTGTTAAAAATCGAAACTATATTATCACAAGTTTTTTATCACGTATTTTTTACGGTGTCAATATATTTTTTGCAGTTCTAACGTGTTTCTATTTATTTCAGGGTTATCATGATTTTCTTTGGGGTTATACTGACATTGACCACTATATATGAGATATATGCGATACGACACAACAAAAAGGGCGGTACAGCGCACGATCTTATTGTGTCCTTTTCACTAATAAATAATATGAAAAAAATTCTATCTACGAAGCAGAACAATAGTCTGGGATTAGAATGCGTCACTGGTATGAGAGCGTTGGCCATGATATTCATAGTAGCAGGTCATGCCTGTCTGTTTATCGGGAGTGGCCCTGTAATGGACGCTAAAGCCTGGGATAGGGTGAGTTATTTCTTTCATCTATCAGGTAAAATCTCACCCACATTCATTACAGAACATTCATTTATTTTAGTCCACGCTTATAACTGAATATTTAGTAAGTAGAAACTGTTCTAATACAGGTCGCGAAAGATGACTAATGAAATCAAAGAAATAAAATTTCCTTATGTTTATAATTATTTATAATTCTCATGTATTAATAATATACATTTTGTTGCAAGCAAAATTGGATTTCAATAGTATCTTACTGGTACTCATAAAATATTTAGTACAGTCTGTTATTTCCTCTTTTACGATTTTAAATGGTCTAATAGCCACTTTAACTCAAGTTATACGATAATTAGCACAATTTATACATTTGGATGAAGATAAATTCAAGGTTGAATAAAGGAAGTCATTTGTAACTTCGGCAAAACAATGAGGAATTCTTATGCGATTAACATCGATCTTGATTAAGTTTCACGTAAAATTTAATTTATTTAGTCAAACAGTGATTATTGTCTCAATAATAATATTGTTTATATAATATTAGGGAGATTTCGCCAATTTTGTGATCTAGAATAATGTTTAAGTATGAATTTAAATACTTTTCGATTCCAATAAAGTTTTTAATTTATATATTTCTTATGATTCCTTTCCTTTGGTGGACTGTGAGGTTGAAAACGATTATTAGAGTTCATAGATATAGAGTGGTACAATATAACTGTACGCGTACACGAAAACCAGACCAATTCCCGGTAGAATAATACGCACGAGAAAACCGTCCAACGTTCAATACCGATACCGGTAATGAACGGAAAAAAAATCTATTCTTTTTTTTAATATCTGCTATCACCATTTCCGATGCAAACACTATAGAATGAAGACGAATGATTATAAAACACGCTATACTATACTATAAATACACTAAATTTTCACTATGGACGCCTGCGGTCGGGCTAGAACTCTGAACAAGTTGATTCGATCGGCCAAGTTTGGCCGATGACGCCCGAAGTAGAATCGAATCCCATAACGGATTTGGTATACGTGAGCCATTAGATATAATATGTCTGAGACATAAAACATTATCCATAATTAACCTTTAGGCGAGTAGTGTGGCATAGTAAATATTTAAATGAATTTATATTTTAACATAATACTTTTATTTTCAGTTAATTCAAGATCCAATAAACTCCTTCATGTTGAACAATGCGCTCCTCGTGGACACTTTTCTGTTCCTTAGTGCATTTCTATTCAGCCGTTTACTACTAATTGAGTTGGATAAACGCAGAGGCAGACTAAATGTCTTACCCATATTGATCTTCCGATACGTTAGGTAAGATTTGAAAGAAAGTTTTATCCTATGTTAAAGATGGGGCATCTAAAACTCAGTATGTGTATAAAACTATGTAAGCATGTGAACCTATCTAATTATACACTTTCAACTTAAGTAAAACAGTAAAATACGTTACGTTTTAAATAGTGCAGAGATACTCTACTCTATATCTATATTGTATATTAGTTTACTAAACTGATTGGTTTTTATGATTAAGGACTTAAGACATATATACAATGCTAGTTGGTGTCCGCAATTTGCGCAACCTTGCCGTAGAAAAGAACCAACCTTAAAATTATTTCCCAATTTCATTTAGGAATCAATTTATTGTACCTACCAATTGTACATTTTAAATCAATTATAAAATGTTAATGTAGTTATGGTTCACTATTTTACTTGATCACTTTGGTAGCTTTTCGTACGAATATTTAAGATAAACATTTCCACCTTACATTACGTATGAGTAATTGTAGTGGTTTTGGCATCGCGCGCCAAAGCTCGTAGATGGTAGATTATTTCCTTACTCGTATTTCGGACAATTCACAAAATAAATAGCCGCCTATGTATTATTCTTATGTATAGGCTATATTAAAGTTTCATTCAACTTCATTCAGTAGTCGGATATTGAATTTATGCTTCTAACTAAAAGACCCCACTATAAACTTAGCTAACTAATAATTAATTTTCCTTTATTGCGGAGTCTCATTTCTTTGTTTACATAAGTAAGCCTTTAGTATAAAACAATATTGTATTTTACTTATTTGACTCATAAATTTAATGTAAGTATTTTTATCTTTTACAGGGTTACACCAGCGTACTTAGTCGTAATTCTCTTTTATATGACTTGGTTACCAAAAATTGGTGAGGGTCCCCTTTGGGGAAACAGGATACAATTAGAGCAGGAGCGATGTATGGACACTTGGTGGGCTAATATACTGTATGTCAATAATTACGTGATGACAGATCGCTTGGTAAGCATCTTTGATAAACTAGGTCAAACAAATGCTGTCAATGCAAGTAATAACTAATATATTATTATAGTATATAACATTAAAAGAACTATATATATATATACATACATGATATTAAATTCTTATAACGCATATGTTATAGTACTTTATTTTTAGGCTGATACTCATCGCAAGTATAAAAAACATTGGATTTGGACCATTTTCATTTAAATCTATAGTATATATTTCAGTATAAATGTTTCAAGAACAAACTATAATATAGAATATTATTGTTTTCAGTGCATGTTCCAGTCTTGGTATTTATCAGTTGATACTCAAATGTTCTTCGTGGCTCCGATATTTATCTACAGTATGTGGCATTGGCGAAGATTTGGCTCTGCCATGATAGCAATAGCAATCATCGTATCTTTAGTAATCCCATCAGCAATCACATATAAGGACCATTTGGACCCAACTATTTTGTTTTATGCAAAGTGAGTACTTTATTATATTTGTCAGTATTGATATTGAATACATTTGATAATAGATAAAACTCCGATACAACTATGAGATCATAGGAGAAGAATTCTTAAGTCCCTACATACTTTTCTTATTGCTCTTAAGTAGTGTCTGTACTATAATTATATATTCTTGTAAAAGTTATTGATAATTAAAATGAGTTTACATTATTATAGTCTTTTCGTTATATTTATTTGTTCTTTTATATTTTTAGAGAATTTACGGACTTCGCAACTAACTTCTATTTCGTTGAAGCGTATATCAGAACACATATGAGGATGACTCCATACTTCATGGGGCTGCTGACTGGATACATACTCCACAGAATTCAATCGGAAAAGTAATTTTTATCTAATCTTATATCCGTAAATATAACATATAAATTTGAATTACGACAGTCAAAATTATGTTCGCTGTAGAAATTCATCCGAGTTTCAGCATTTTATGACTAAATTCGAGATATTTTGTGAAATAATCGGCATTTTTATTAATGAAAGTGTATGGTATAAATATAAATTGATAAGATAGAATATAGCCTCGAATAAAAAATATTCCTTACAGCTATGAGTTCTCTAACCTCCTGAAGACCTTCGGCTGGTGTACCAGTATCGTTTTGGGAACCGTCACAACCTTCTCCGTGAGTCTGTTCTACCAAGACTGGTACGAGTATAGCACAATAGAAGCAGCAGCATACATATCTTTGCACAAATTCGCGTGGAGCATAGCCAATGGATGGCTTATAATTGCTTGCGCTACAGGAAATGGAGGTAACTTCAAGGAATTATTACTTCATCTGCTTTCTCTGAAGATGGTTTAAGGGTTGTGTTTAAGAGGTACTTCCAAGATCTATGTCGTTGTAGTTCAGACAGTGCTTAAAATATTTTGCAAATGTATTTATAGTTATCAGGAATCATTTATAAATTAACTTTTCTCAGGTATTATATTGTTAACCTGTCCATCCAATAAATTTGGTTTTATTTTTACGTAGTTGGAATTTATGTATTATATTTGTAAGAGTTAAGGTTCTTTTTAACTATATTTTCGCAATTATCTATAAATAAATAAATGATATTATTAGGTAAATTGAATCTGGTCAACGCTTATCTTAGAATGATATATATTTTCGCCTTAGTAAAAACAATATCAAGAAACATCAGATAACAAAAGTACTTTTCTTTCAGGCGCTTTAGGGAAGCTTTTATCGTGGAGATTTTTAGTGCCAATATCAAAGTTAACATTTTGCGCTTACCTAGTCAATGGCGTTGTGGAGTTGTACTACGTGGGACAATTGCGTCATCCTCTTCATATAACCTTCTTTACAATAGTAAGTATTGGAGATAAGTATTTATATATAACTTTACGAACAATCGGAGCGACTTCTTCAAATACTCGAGCTCACGTAACGGTTATAAAAATATCGATTTTATCACTTAAGTCAAATTGGTCACAGCTTCTACTGAACAATATTTTTTTTTAAATATTGAAAAGTATGTTCTGGTATATGTTAGTGCATTAACAAGTACACAATCTCTCGCGCATGGACCGATTTGCACATTACAAACAGAGGTCTGACAACGAAATATTATATATATGAGTTTGCAAATCATAAACGCCAAGTGCTAATATGAATACTTATAATTATTTTCAGACGGCGAATGCGATTTCCCACATGGTACTAACATTTTTCCTTGCCTTGATACTATGTATCATGTTCGAGTCACCACTACATGGTATCGAAAAAATACTTCTGCGTAGATTTGGTAAGCCTTATATTATACTAGCTGACCCAGCAAACGTTGTTTTGCCATACATGTGCTTTCAATTTACAATTCACAAATAAAAAATAGGGGTTGATCGTAGAGGGGTTATAATATAGGGTTGTAGTTATAAAATAAAATTTGTCTAAAAATAAAAATAATTTAGGGGTGGACTACCCCTAACATTTAGGGGGATGAATAATAGATGATAGCCGATTCTCAGACCTACTCAATACGCTCACAAAGATTCATGAGAATCGGTCAAGCCGTTTTGGAGGAGTATGGAAAGGAAAACTGTGACACGAGAATTTTATATATAAGATAATATTAAAGAAAAAGGAAATTTATAATAATATATATACAATATACTTAAAGGTAGTAATTATAACTTAAATAAAATATCTGATATGTAAAGTAAGGAGTAAAAAAGAAGCTTTAAAAATTGCCTATGGCTAACAAAATTGCCTTCCTAAGCCCGTAAGGGCGGTCAGAGAAAACAAACTAATTCGTTGTCGTCCCTGCAGCTTGTTTAACATTCATGTCCTTCCATTATGACGAAAAAGGACATTATATATGCCTTTACAAAAGTTGAAACATTTACAAACAGAAGGTGTTATTATAGATTGTGTATGTACATTTTGTATTTTGCGCTAAAGGTAATTTTGAAATTTTTTTGAGAAATCTTACAAACGTTACGTTGGTGTCCTATCTAATAGTATGGTGTACTAAAGCGACAAGTAAAAGTGAGCCTAATTAAAGTTATTTACACTAATTACTTTCTATCAATAATTTTGTTCTTTTATTGTTTCAGCTCGTCCCGTCCTTAGTGACAACGCAACCAGGAAGACTGATGACGAATTCTCACGTAATACTAGTCAAAGTAGGCTTGATACGTAGCACTAGTTTTATTGTGATATTTTAAGTAAATAAAAAACAAGTTAACCTAAGAGGGGATAATACCAAACTATACTTTGTGACTACAAGGGATTTGTATTCTAAACAAAGGAAAAGTGATATTTTAACTTATGTTTTCTTGCGATTTACGATAAAGACATTATTGTCGGATTGTATATCTCTGCTCTTCTTGCGCTTTTTTAAGTCGCAAACAGTTACGTGTATGTAAAGTTTTTCTATAAATGAAATGATTTCTTTTTGCTCCAAATTTTTTTGTCATTAAAAAATTAATGATGTCATTATAATGTTTAACCTAAATTTATCATTTTGAAGAAACTTAAAGTTACTTCAAATTGACAATCGTAATCGAGTAATCGACATCTGTAAATAATACTATTGATGGTAGTAGCTAGTCTTAACTAGGAGGTTTAAGGAAATTAGCTCTGCTCCTTAATTAAACAAACTACTATGTGATTATTTGAGATCAACTATTATGGTTATACAATATTGGAAAGTTGTACCAAGTTTATTTATAGAAGTGTTCGTGATATGAAACATTGTAAATATTGCTCAATTTTATATCTACCTACTATTAAATATTTTTATTTTTATAACAATATGTTTTATTTGTATTATTACTTGTAGTTGAAAAAAAGATGAAAAAAGATTAAAAATTCCAGCAAAGCTCGTTATATACATTTTATATAGATCAATGCCTGCATTAGCATCGCCTGGAAAAATCTTCTGTTTATCTCTCTGTCTGCCAAAAATATACAAAATATTAATAAACACAAGCGTATGGTGAAGAATGAGAATTATAGAAAAAAAGAGTACAAATAATATTAAGTTTATAATCTAAATTCATTAACATAAATTTGCATTCTAGCTCCTTTTAATAGAGCGCTTCGGTTTTTTGAATGCTCATATATTTTGATTAAACCAGATAGTTGTCACACCAATAATATTATTCTCATATAAACTTATTTGACCCCAAGGTTAAGGTAGAACCGATAAGATGGAAAGTACTGTTAGCATAATATGGATCCAATTTAATGACTTTATTTAATTTAATCAAATATTAAGTTGTCAGTTTGTACGAGTATGAAAGATTACTACAGATTTTGGATTAAAAATAATTTCTCTCACAACGTCTTAAATATATAAAACTGCACGTTTTTTTTTTAAATGGAATCTCGCGGTTGATTTGAGAGGCCTTGTCAGCTTGGCGAGTGAAACTGTTAAGAAGATAATGGTTTTGCAGCAATTTACTCAAGGGACTGACGTCTCCTGTGAGACTCGAACCTCGAGACGCTCGACTGAAGGGCGGGACTGAATCTCACAGGTGAGCAAGCATTAAATTGTAATCACTGCATAGTATAAAACAAAGTCTCTTTCTCTGTCCCTTTGTATGCTTAAATCTTTGAAACTACGCAACGGATTTTGATGCGGTTTTTTTTTAAATAGATAGAGTGATTCAAGAGGAAGGTTTATTATGTATAATAACATCCATTAAATAGTAGAGAAGTACTGTTGTATTTTTGTTTTCTAAGTGATGTCGTAAGTTTTCTACATTTTTTCCGCTTACATTGCAAACTGAACCCTACGAGTTTTTCAATTGTACTATGTAATGTTTACACATTGAAAAGGCCTACAGAAAAGTCCGTGATGGTATATGTCTATCTCTTATCGATAACCCACAATAACTTTTTTTTGTCATTTACTTTTTACGACAAATAATGGCTAATTTTCGAAGCTATTTTAACCAATACATCATTAATCCTTAACCAATTGAATACCTTGAATACATTGTTCATTTAATATAGATCTATATGGCCCTTTATAACGTATGATTTAAGTGAATATTTTCGAAGATATTACAGATTTTACACACACTTTGAATTTAGCAGCGATCGGACGCGTTTATTTTTCTGTAGTGTATTTAGTATCAGCATTGCACCCGTGCGAAGTCGGGGCGCGTCGCTAGTAATTATTATTTCATTCCCAAATTATGGGCTCAGATCGATATAATTCTTTAAACTTGAATGTGTCTTTATTTTTCCATGATACTGATAATTTACACGATCATAAATTCAAATATAAGCAGAAAAAGTGCAGTATAGTAGCTAGCGGTCGATGATGAACTAAACAATAGGACAGGTGACCTCAACATGATTTCTTTTGAAGTGTGCCCCAAAAACAGCATATCCATTGCGCGCCATTACCCCGAGTATACCAGGACACGTACAATTGTGATGGCCTGTAGTGGACCAGCATACTGTGCGCTTTATAATAGACGCGTCAGTAAAGAACCAACTAATGTACAATATCTCAGCAAATAGAAAATATTGATGTTTTTATCCTTATCTTTATTACAAGAGACGGGGAAGAACCCAAGTTTTTTACTTTTTTTGGAGAAGCAATCCTATATAAAGCCCCGAGAAGTAAGCATTCCTTCACTCACGACGTGTTATTCAAGTTTTCGAGTAAATTCATAATGAAAGTGTTAATCTTTGTACTATCTATCTTTGTGGCTCTATTCGCTGTCATTAACGCTAGACCGGGTATGTTATTTATCATGTTACATTTTTTACTTTAAAATAATCCTCAGCCCTAAATTAGGTAGTTCTCTGGTGTCTGTTTGTTTCAAATTAGTTATCTTGAATACGCAATAAACTTTAGGTTTATATTAATTAAAATATTAAAGAAAGTTTGCACTTGAAAGTGATGTGAAGTGAAGACACCAAAATGGCCTTGCGAAACTGGGATGTTGGCACACTGTCTATTTATATCGGAAGAAGCGAGAGAACACTATCCATGACTGTTACCTGGCAGGGCCAGGTCTTAGAGCAAATATTGAAATATAAAAAAATACTCGTTGTGAAATATGAATCGTTCAAGGTTTATGTATGTATATGTTAACTTGAAGTGTCATGTACCTCAAAAAATAAAGACATTATACGATGATTTTAAGATAATAATTCGATTGTTTTCTATTTAGATAATTATGTATCGAGTCCATGATCTGTGGAATTTGGGGTGAAAGTGGGGCACATGCCCCACATGGGGAATTTTGATAGTTAAGGAGGGTTGTTATGTTTCTTCAGTGTACATATTAATTTTTTAAGATTAAACATTATGTAATTGAAACAAACAGGTTTTCTTTAACAAAACTTCTAAAGTAACAAATTCTACACAATAACTTTTGAATGAAGTGTCCCACATACAGAACGCTTCAGGCATTGGGGGCAATAAAATAATCAATTTTTAGCGATCATTAACAAAACAAGATGATTTCAAAATATAGTGAAGTTCTTTATTGTTACAACTTTATCAATATTTAAATAAATCAAGACTTGTGAAGACGTGACAACATTCATCTCTTCTCTTTAAAATATGTATAGTACTAGTTCATACTGGGTGTACTAATAGACACGGCATATTCTTAATTCTAATTTTATTGCAGATGAAGGATTGAGTCAAATCGATAGTCGACTACGTGTGCGCCGCGATGGTTGCGATCTGAGGGAGTGTAACGACTCTTGCAAACGAATATTCCTTCCCGGCGGCGTCTGTGTTAGAAACAAATGCAAATGTGATATACTCTAATCAAATAAATTACGCTTTATATCATTACTTTCGCTTGATAATGTATTGATTTTGCCTTATCAAACAAACGGTGTATACGGTGCATCCCACACCTGACCATATTAGAATTTTAAAGAAAATAATGAACAAGGTGTTGTTCGTCATCAGGTGACTAGGGTCCCGTCTCACATTGAAATACAGATAAAGAGACGGCGTGATCCATCCTTATCAGGTTGATGTTGTGAGGGCTTCCCTGAGCCGCTACGCTTTCTTTTTTATCAGCACCGTTAAGGAATAAAATAAAGTCTTTAAAAATAGCAAAAGGGAAATTAATTAGCCCGGCGTGATTTACCACCTTAGCTAACCATATCTTATAACGCACAGGCAAATTAGACTAGATATTTTTAATCTACTGTTACATTAACACAATTCAAATTGAATCACAAAAAATTAGATGCAGTACTTTGAAGAATACAATACAATATTAAATATAGTAAAACTTTGTTTTAATCAGGGCTGGGAAGTGTAATAGGCAGCACCTAATTGTGATTTAATTTCTAGATTAAATGAGGTTTATTTTCTAATCTAAACGAGTTATCTGCCTCGACCTCTTGTTCACGTAAACATTCGTGAGATAAAAACAGAAATTTATAAGATATTAAAATCGTAATAAGAGGTCAAAATTTTTAAGGTAATTTATTTTTGGAATTCATAATCATTCATCATTTGGATAACTTGAGAATAAAATTAAATCAATAAACGGTTTGAAAAAGTTTCCATTCCCTGTACGATCAATCTATTTTATTGTATACATTAAAGTTACAGTTTGCCAAATCATGAAGCCGCTAAAACGATATAAAGTAATAGGGAATTAATAACATTGAACTTATCGCTAATAATGGTAATTATTTATACCAATAATATATAGCAGATATGTTTTTTTTTAATTTGAGGAACTACACACAATCCCACCAGGATTTAAAATATTATTTTTGTATAGAGCACTTAAGGAGGAAGTCTAAATAAGACGTATCTATCAATAAGAGCGAAGCTTATTAGAAAATTGAAACGGGGAAAATTGCAGTTTCCAATTCCTACCACTGGGAGTAAATATTTAAAATAAGGATAGGAAGGATAAATCGTTAATTCAATGTCCGTTATTTAAACTTGCATATAATTAAAGTTGTTTTCATTGCTGCTTCAAATGAACTATTAAGTTTCATTGAGACCTAACGGATAACAAACAAACTTGCAGTCCCGATAAGCGAAACAGAGTGTTATTTTTCAGAAATATTTATATCAAATCCCTATATTCAATTAAACAATTGGTATAAATTGAAAAGTTTCTACCATTAGGTCAGCAAATTGTTAGCACGTTAGAAACTAAAACTTTTACTTTTTAATTTCCTCTTATTGCCGAAGTTTAAAGGAAAATTGAATATTTGCATTGTTCTCAAGTAGGAGTTGGACAGTTTTCAATTACTCTCGGCAAGTAAGCGGCGAATGCAACTATTCTAGAACGATAATCTTTGTTGACGGTAACCTATTCGTTTGGAAGTTTATTTTTATACTATTATATTAAATTATATTGTAACATCTTAAGATATTGTATCCAAGTAAATAGGCAAGTTCCAGCAAACAAGCAAGTTCTTTCATATGTTCCTATGCCAAGAACAACAAATCAGAATATTCTTACCCTACAATGACATCATAAATAATATAATGTATGAAAAACTGTAAAACTTTTGTCATCATTTTTGCCAAATTAGTTAATGTTGGTGTGGTTATATAATACCTGTGGTTTAACTCTATGTCAATTAAATTTTAATCAAGGTTTTATCATTATTCATTATTTCATTTTATTATAAAGATAATTCTTTAGATATTTGTGCGATCATATTATTGTATATCATTGTTTCAATGAATTGGGACCTTTTTCTGACTTTAAATTATTATTTCGACATCGAATTGTTACAATTAATTGAACAATTCATATCTAATAAATTACATACAAAGCATTAACAACCGATGCTTACTTTAAGAAAAAAAAAAAAAAATTTTGTAGTTTGTCTTTTTTTAACATATGTAGGTAGTTTTTGAGAGCAAAATAAAATTCACATAGAAAAAGACATACAAAGATAATTGTAAATTTCCTCATTCTGATTTATTAAGTCTATTACAATGAGTTAGTAGCACACAATATTTTTTCAAACGCTTAAAGTTATAAAATATAAGATAAATCCAGTCATTTGTTAGGACTAATCCCGTCATTAACCCGATTAATTGTGTCCAATTATCACTTTTTATCGTTTTTCCACGCTCTCTGTTACAAACAAAATCCTATGTCTTACTAAGTTAATCCAAATAGCAGCCTACACAAACAAGTATTAGTTTACCAACGTTTATTCTTGTCGTGTGGGGTCAGAGAAAATAGTGTGCACAAAGGGTCAGATCATAATCACAGATAGATAAAAACAGTATTCGCACAACACAGTATTAAGCCAATGTAAAGAACATTTAAATGATAAAACATATTACACCATTAAGTTTTTAACGTATGTATCAGACAGTGAGCACACTATCGAAATATAAAAAAACTTTTATATACGCCTTATAATGAAAAATATTTTATTATTAAGTTTCCTTTTTTTAGATTTTATTAAAATTGCAAATGTGCAAAAAAATTAATTCGGAGAATTTAAATAGGCTGTCATCTCATGATCGCAACTGTGTATAATACTCTGTCCCATAAGTACCCTAGAACAAACAGTGGTAGGTAGGGGGTAAACAAGAAGGGATGAATAATATATCCTTCGCGTAATATCACCGCGACGATATTCTTAAATTCTTTTGATGAAACGTTTATTTTTCTGGACTATCACAAACATAATGTTATGACAAAATTATAAATAACAAAAAGTCATATACCGTAGCGTATTTGTAGCGTATTTCTACGTTTTTCCTTCTTTCGAAAATATTTCGGCAAATATTAAGTATGAAAAATTGTGAGGTGGCCACTTATGCATAGTGGTTAACGGGAGTTATGTTAAGCAGAGCTTCGATTCTCTATGAAGAGCCTTAAGTGGACTTATAATGCTGCATCTGGATGGAAAAGGAAATAGAGAGGGGAGAATGAAGAGAAAAGCAAAATTTTACATCAATAAAAAATGCATTGCGCTTAATCAATGTATTTTAATAAATTTTATTTTCTTCCGAAGAGCAAAACATAGCTATTTAATTAAAAAAAAAACATATTTATAAAGCGAGTTATGAAAAGGAGGACGTTAATTTATATATAAATAATATAACTTAAAACTAAAAAAATCATATATCCCTAAAACAATACATACTTATTATTATTAATAGGGGCCATTATAATCTCTATTATTATATATTATATTCGTTGAAATATTTTACTTTAAATAATATGTTTTTCTTATCACTCAAAACATTTCCAAGTATATTTTGCCGAAATTTCGAAACGCAAAAAGCTCCCGTCAATTACGCTTGGGTCGTTCTATTAAATGTTAAAGCCGGTTAGTTCGAAACTAAAATAATGTTATAGTAAACTTCAGGGCTTATTACGAGTTGTCCCCTACCCCCGGGTGAAATACACAGGAAACAACTTTTAACTAATATTTAGCCTTGACGTGTTTTATTTTGGTTAAAAAATTCGCTTGGCTCGGTTATTTTAAAAACATTTGTGCATGAACCTTTAATTTCGTTCGGTTAGCTAAAAAAAAAAAAAAAGTGGTGGGGTGGGGGGGGTAAAGGGAAATTTGGGTTTAATGGTTTGGAAAAACCCCTTGCCGAGGGCCCACCTTAGAAGTACCAAAAACGGGGGGGGTGTTTTTGGGGGGGGGGCCCCCAACCCTATGTTAGTCTAGCATTTGATTTGAGTAAAGAACACACAGCCATATACCGTGGTAAATGGTTGGTATATCACTATAACATAGACCACAGACTCCTCACAAGGCCCTCACAAAATGTTTACCCATCGAACCCGGGACCCTCTGTCTAACAATCCGGCATTGTAACTTTTGCGCCAACTGGATCGTCAGTATTATCTTATAATCAAAAGCCACATATAAAATAATGCCACGTGTATAAAAGGTAGGCACTAATATTCGCTAATACTATATTCATAATAAAAATATATGTACTAAAATTCACTGTCAAGGAAAACACGGATAAGACCCAGCACCGGCGAATTACCCTTTACCAGCTGTGTAGACTAAATTATGTAAATAATTTTAATTCACTGTCGCTATTCTTTCGTATTTTGGAATGAATTTTAACGCAATACGAACAGGTACGAACTTCTAAAATATTGTTAATACAATCGGGCGTTACTTTGTGAGGTCCATAGTATACAATTCTATTAGCACAATTTATTAAATTATTTAGTATTTTATAGTCTCAAAATATATTATGCATCAAAATTTAAAATGATCAATTATGTCGTATGATGAATTTAATGAGTGTGGAAGAAGCGAGAGAGGTATGCAAGGGTCGTAGCAAGTGGAGGTCTGTGGTCTCTGCCTACCCCAATCGGAAACAGGCGTGACTTATATAAATAAATAAATTATTAAATGGATTATGTTATATTACTAATGATAACATATATACTTTTCTATAAGTCTTTATGATCATGATCACGTGATTAAATGAAGTCTTAGTGCTGCTTCAAGTGTGTTACTCTTAAGTGTGTAACCATAAATAATTCAGTGAAAGTTATGCTTCTCAAGTATACACTTTTATTCACTTAAATGACAAGCCATGATAGTTCAATTAAAACTTTCTCAGCTTATTTTGTGACGTCATTCCCACCATTAATCAAATTTTGGGAAAGCGTATCCTGAAAGTTGAACTCTTAAATTTTTGGCGCAACTCAGTTGTTTGTTTACTGCCGATGTTTGTAAAGTGTTGTGTGAGTACAATAATTACTCTTGGAAGTTCTCGTCGCCCAGAACATGTCATGTCAGTTATGTTATTAATTTTTGGTTGGACTTTTTAGCATTAGTAAGTAGGTTAGTAGGGTGAAATAAATTGAAAAAGTATCACGTTACATTTTAACTAACTAAACTCTCAATCACCATTCTATTTGACTGGAATTCTCACCTCCCTTATTTCTTATATCTTTAATATATATAACGGTGTTTGTTCGCGATGGAGTCCTAAACTATTTAAGCGATTTTAAATTGGCACACCGTGAGCAGTCTGGTCCAACTTAAGAGATAGGATAGCTTAGATCTTTAATTATAGTCGCAATTTAATTTTATTGCAAATTATTTGTCTATAATTATTGACAGTCACAATTATCTGTTACCATTATTATGTCGATACTTTTCGATGATTGATAATAATTAATAGACGCACTGTGTGGTAAATCGACAAACGTGTCATATAAAATTAATTTACTAACCTTAATAAAGCATACTTTTATTGTTTAAAAGCTTTTGCACACTTAAAGCTGATAATTATTTTTATTAAACTAAAAAATGATTGCTAGAAATCACATTTATGGCAAAACAACGTTTGCCGGATCACCTAGTACATATATATATTTATAGATACAAACGTCCATTTTACAGTTGTAATTTTCTACCTTTCTCATTTAGCGGGACGTTTTAATAGCAGGCTTAAAAATTTACCGTGAAACTACACTAGTGTTGTCATTTGCCAGGTTTTTTGCATCTCGATATTGCGTTCCAACATAAATGCCATTCCGCTGCAAGCATTCGACTTTTCCCTTAATATTGCGGCATACCGGGAGTGTTTGGTAAACTTTATTATAAACATAGAGCACATTTCACTCCCACCGCCAGGTATTTGGGGAATGTAATAATTTCACATGGAACAAAATGTAGAAGAGACTTTTATTGCTAATATGTGTACATGGCTCTTATGATTGATATATAAAAAAGTAAAAATAAGGTATTCTTCAATTCAAACACTAATTATATCAAATTCGAGGTAGAATATTTTCAGTGGCCTTGCCTGACCATTAATAAAAGTGGTCACCTTGACAGTCTTGAAAATCTGGGAAGTTCCCATAATTATGGTAACTACTATCCATATAGAATGATTTATTTGTGTTCTATGATAGTTGCAGTAAAAACTTTTATTTATATTATAACAGAATATAAGGATATTGGAACTACTTGCCCTTACATACTATTGTGGATTGGACAAACGTATAATTCTTAAATAATCATTATATTTTTCCTTAGCCATTTAAGTTAGATGTAAAATACTTACTAGTCGTAATTAAGGCTAGATAATTTTTATTCATTAGTCCAATTGAAGGAAATTCATTTCATTCTATTTAAAAAAATCTAATATCATACTGCGGACTAGCTTAGAAGTATTAAATGACTATACTTATAAAGGGCGAGGCTCATCGTCGTTCTTTTCTTGTAGCCCTCGTATAATGAAAAGCTTAGTTCGTTGAATAGGGACCACATTTAACGTTGATTGTATAATCGTGCGTTGAGGAATTATGGGAACAATACGACCAATATGCTACGTTCACTTATAGACCTAAACCTTAAGTATGAAGGTGCCAGGATTAGGAATAAATAGATATCAATATATATCGAATATGGTGGTCTATGTACTTACTACATAAACCTATATAATTATTGTGGTGGTATATATAGGTGGTTGTTTCTGGTGTAACGAGTCTTACATAGACTTGAAAAGCTTGAATAAAAGTGTTGCGAGTCATTTTCAAGATCCTATAAACTATACGAAATACAGCGTTCAACATAACAGCGTTCGATGAGATGTTCGTAGAGGCAATATCCTGAGGATGCCCCGGTGTCGGTGCGAAACGTGCATCGAGTGGTTGTGGGTTCTTCGCGGAGTATTGCTTGTGTTGTTAAGGTTTTGTACTATGGACTTCCGCAAAGTAACGCCTGATTCTATATAATATATATAAATATAAAAAATCTAATATCTATGGCCGAGGACACTAAGCCATAGTGACAGATGAACAGCGATCTATCTCATGAACTGTAGTAGAAAGATTGCTGAAGTTTTCGCAGATATTTATGTTGATACTATAATTGAACAACTGTTAACTATTATATTGTAAATGCTAAAGTACGACACTTACTCTCTGCTACGCCTTCACAGATATACTCCTTTATATATTTATATTACGAGCATATAGTCAGAAAGAAAAATTATGTAGCCATATGTATTTTAGCAGACTTCGCTTAGTAAATCTGTGGCAGCCCTAATACTAATTAATTAAATTAAATTTTAAATTTCCTTCCGCAAATTCTTACTTTCTATCAGAGCGTACTTAAAACTCTCTAAAAAATAGTTAACGGGCTTGCTAGTTAAAAAGTAGTGCGGCAAATGAAATATTGAAAAGGGATTTGATATAATCCTCTTCAATGTTTTGAATCAAATATTGACTGAACACAATATGTGACTAGCAGGAATTTATTGGCACTAACTTTAAACTGACCTGACGTAGTTTGGCTTAGACGAGTGAACTAGTATCGTAAGGATATTATTAAGACTTGGATACTATTTTTAGCAATATACTTTGAATTTTCTTATTGCTAGTAGATATTATGTTTTCTAGTAATAAGAAAATTCAAAGTAGAAGAACAGTCTGAACAATTAAGTCATTTGGAAAAATAATCAGATAATTGCAGATACTTAGGCTCAAATTAATTTATTTGATATTTTCGTTTATTTTATTTAATATTATCCAAAGAAAATGTTTACTCACACAATGGGAAGTTGTACAATTATTTAAGTTTCACATTAAATACATTAAAATAGGATTACTTTCTTAAATTAAACGCTCATTTATTACATTAACACTTAAGGGAAAGCATTAACACAAAGTTTATTAAAAAGTATATCAAACATTCCTACGCATTACATTGCCCATATCTCTCATGGGAGTTTCAGAAAATATATAATAAATTCTAACCGATCGTGACCGTGGACTGCAATATTCATTCGTGAACGCGTATACTTCTACAGGCAGAATTCGTAGTTTAAAAAAAAATTCAATATCTATAATTTCGTTTATAAAGAGTAAAAACCTAAAATAGTTTAACTGAAAACAGATATGCCGGTCATTTGGATTTCAACCTGTCACGTCTGGGCTAGAAAGCACAGTGAAATGCAATGCATAGTGTTAAAATATTAAAATATCCAGTAATAGTGAATGGCGGGCGCGACGCCAACTAGTTTCAACCCTATTCACCAGTCTAAAACCTTTCCATAGATTCAAACAACACAGATACGACAATTTTGAACTGTCATCGTTTATGTGAAAGCATCAACGATTTGTTGCCTCAATTCTTAATTTAAATTCGTCAATTCAATGATGTCCTCTTTTATGGATTGAAGGATTTAAATGTATAATTTAAAAAACTCACCTGAATAGTCCTTGTGAATAATATTACATCATTTTTATTATATTTAAAGTATGTTTTTTTAAACAAATCGCATAAAATATTCACATACAGTATGACATTGTAAAAAGTGCCTGCGTGTTGTAACTTTGTATTATTATTATTTGTATATTCCACCATACAATATAAAAATCTATACACTTATTTTAATAAAAGAAACTTCTTACCAGTCTTTACAAATGAAGCTCGTTTCACAAAATTTTTAACTCTAATTGAAATAAAGCGCCTACCTGAGATGGATGTTCGCAGAGCAAACAGTAAAACTAGTATATGTGTTTTAATCTTTGTCACGACGTCCGTTTTTAATTTCAGCGTATAATGTGGGTTCACATTAATTTAGCTAAGTGCAGTACTGGAATGACTTCTAGTTCTAATTTCACTAACGCTATTATGCTCATTCATTACATAAAATGAAGTTCACGTTTTTTAGGAACTTTAAGAGAAATTGATTTAATTATTTCCTGTGGCGAAAATTACTGATGTATCACGCAAGGGTATCTTCTGCTTCTCTTCTATCTTTCACTTATTTGGAACCTGTAAGTGCGACTTTAAAAAACTTCCTTTGGACCTCAGGAATATACATTACCCTTTTCGATAACTAAATAGGAACTAAGTTTAATTTTCTTAGTTTAATACGATTAAACCTGAATATTATGAACCTGTAGGGTTTCACATCAATTAAAAGTGTTCATTTATGTGTGTTACGATGTGCATACCTTTGTTAACACGAGTTGAGACCTCCGAAAACGGCTCAAAAATAATTTACAATTATTTATGTAAAGAAATTTATGTTATATTTGATTTTAGAAAGCACTTTTTATACCTATTAAAAATGACTCACTAATAAAGCGTTGTCCTAAGGGTTGGGTGAAAGACATAAAGCGTTCATATTATGCTAGCATAAAATGACCAAACATACCCGAAAATTATGACTTTATAACAAAAGAACGATCAACAAAGATTAATATTGTCTAGACACAGAGATATTTCAGATACAGCTTTGGTTTTACCTTTTGCGTAGCTACAGATTAAATAAAAAACACTAGGAATGATAAAACGTCCGAGAAAGGACTGTAGTACTATGTATTGTTTTGATTCATGTAGAGAGCAGCAAAGCAGAGAGAAGCCAATGAAAGCTGATATCATAAATATTTGAAATATACGACAGAGTGATTAAAACTGAGATCGAATATGTCATAAAATATATATAATTATAACACATTTTAAACGTGATAGCAGATAAATGCTATTTTGAAATTACTACTGTTCTTTTTCAATCTGTATCACTTTTATTGGTTCTCTCTGTGAAGTAATTATTTTAGAAGGTGTAAAAGCGTTGAATTTTCAGTATTTTCCCTTACACGTTTAATGACGACATTTTATATAAACTTTATGATAAGGCATTTATTTTTCAAATAACTTCGCTTCTTAGTGAATATAAAGCTGACAATATGTAAAAACAAGAAAGTTTATAAAAGATATGACTTTTAATTTTTGCACAGAAAAGGCGAATAATAGTTAAAATAGTGCTAGTACTGATCTATTTTATATGACGATTGCCTAATAGTAAATTTAGTAATAAACCCTCTTCCATTTACAGCCCAGCTACATAAAGGTAATGCAAGTTCTGTGCAAATTCACGGTGTCGAAACTTCCCACTGGCCATTACCAAATTGGATGGCTCTTGGCTCTGAATAGAAAACGACAAAAAGGTCACTCCGATGATCGCGATATGAATAGGCTCCAATATTGCTGCAAAAACTAATACGGTCTATTTCTTTTCGTAATTGTAGTTATGTGAATGTAGTTTTTGTAGTATGAAAAACATAATATTTTTAAATACTGTCTCAAGGCTGCTACGCCTTTTAATGATTTTTATCTAGTTAAAATGTGCGACGCATATAAAGCTGTGTAATTTACTTATAGATATTAAAAAATAATAATACCTAGGAACCAAGGGGCAAGTGGAAATCGAAATGCGGCGTAGACATTATGAAACGCCGCCCACCAAAGGTACTACTTAAAGTAATAAGCGGTAGTAGAACAGCATGATCTGACGCTGGCGATCGCATATTTCACCGGATGCGTGGGGGCAAGTTGTCTGATCCCCTCCTTTCATTGGGTTGGTTTTCAAGACTGAATTGTGTTTAAGGATTGGTATGGCACGAATAAAAAGTGTAAATAGAGAGGACGATACATGGATGGAGTGAACCCAACTCACATAAACGCTATCCATCTCTTAATTATAATTCCAATAATGAAGTTATTGAATTTCGTTAGTGTGGGGTGAATTTAATATACTGAATGAAAATTGAAATGCAACTCAGGTTTGGCGTGCTCTACTGGCTCATTTATTATGCCATACCAATTCAGATAATTATGTAATAAAGTATCGATGAGAAATATATTCATTAACAAATTTCTTGAGTTTGAATTGCAAAACACCGTTGAACCTAACAATGACTGTTTGTTTAGTAGGTGGCCAGTTCTATTTACATACCTTTATTTTTTACTCATACAAATGTAGTTATATATAATTTATAATTAATTCTTAATTTGCAATCTATACCTATATGATATATGTCCGGTAGGTCTATAGCTTAAAAATGTCTCAATATTCATTTTAAGTACAATAATGTAAATATGTAACTCTTTCATGCAAAGTAACAGTACTTCAGAAGAAATTAAGACATTTATTTTATTTAAACAGTAATTAATACTGCTAAGCATAGTTGTCACCGCAAGGGAACCCGCTTAAAATATAATTTAGGTCGGCTTCATGGGGGCCATTATAAATCACAGATATTGTGTCGCTACCCTCCGGTTTCAAAACAGTTAACAACATATTATAATCAGATTTTGATGATACAGTAATATTTTAATTACATCAAGTATTATTAGCAGTATCATAT
The DNA here is from genome assembly GCA_963693355.1 of Pontia daplidice. Lineage (NCBI taxonomy): Eukaryota > Metazoa > Arthropoda > Insecta > Lepidoptera > Pieridae > Pontia > Pontia daplidice. The sequence continues at coordinate 883,657 of CAVNZL010000044.1, read as the reverse complement.
TTTCATACAACTATTATTTGTAATATAATTTTGATACAGTTTAAGTTGTTTAAAAAACAAAGTAAAACAAGCTTAAAAGTGATAATGTTAATGAAATTGTATGAAATAAATTAATTTCTACAATAGTTTACTGCCTCTATATAAAAGGTTGGGGTCCATAAAACGATTACTAAGAATTGCCCTCGACGAAACCTTTCGTCCTTGGAAAGGAAAAAAAAATATCTATAGAGATTTGATTTTATATTCAATTCAATGGGGCGGGGTATAAATGCCACAAATACATTATACAAATTTCTTTGATACTTGCCGCTGGCCTTGGAAAGTAAAAAAAATTTTCGGGGCGGAATCAGATTGGCGTTCCAACTAAACAATACCAACAGCCGCAATGTGCTACTCGTACAAAAATATTTGACTGTTTGATCGACCTTAGGAAGGTAAATTTGTCATTTTTAAAAGATATTTATTATGTATGCAGTAATAACACATAGAATTTATTTAGATTATATCTATTTGACATGTCATTAATAGTCTTTGCCCTACATCAAAAAACGTTCATCAGACACAATAATTGATTAGGCATGAAAAAGCTGTGCAGCTTTTAACAAACTTTTACAGTTTTATTATTTTTAGCTAAGAAGCAATCCATATGCTTTACTCTGAACTGTTCGTAAAATCTCAATAAACTTTTATCACAAATTAGAATAGCGAGGAAAAGCATTAAGCAATCGCGGCATATTTATTGAGTACCTAGCACAAGGAAATCTGGGAAGTTCCAAAGAAGATTGTATCAATAATTTGGAAGTTTCAAATTCGTCTCAATAACAAGATTCCAAAGTTTGTGTAATGTCGGCTGGTCGATACCAAGAAGTTAACTAAGCACCGCTTGTGCTGCACGTGTGACCACATCTCTGATGGTATCATCAATATTTATATTGTTTAAAAGCGAGTGATATTTTAAATTCACTTGTAATTTAAAGCCTGCTTTTGAAGCAAAAATATAGGCGTGTCTAGTCTCTAGTATTCGTATATTTTCATATTTCATAAATTATAAATAATTATATACAACTTTAAAGTAGAGAATAATATTCCAAAGTACAATTTTTACGAATAAAAAGGACCTAAACTGTCTGGCGGTTTGATTCTTACACGTTCACTGATTTCTTGTAGAAAAATATAGCAACTGATGAAATTGTTTTAATATTATAAAATCATTATATTTATTAATCAATAACAGTGAAATTATGAGTCGAATATACCACACCATACTCATTGTCAAAGGCTTCTCAAGGGATTCTCGGGACTGGGACTAGACTTTAAAACTATTTGAAGTAATAAAAATAATTTAATTAAAGTTACCAGTCTGGACTAAGCTTCGCTCATTATTGTCACCCTAACAAGAAGTTTGTCGACATATGAAACTTATAGTAGACAGTATACCTAAATGTCATTAGTCTGTTACAATACGCTCAAAGTTGTGGCAATGCTTAGCTTCAGTGGCTCTCTTGCTATTTGTCACTTCCAGTCTGAATTGTTAGAAGTTTTGATTATGATAGATATATTAAACACTACATATGTTTTGGAAATTCTACAATATTAAATAATAATAAGCAATATTAAATTCAGACAGAGAATTAAAAATTATAGGTGTACAAAGTATCTAGTAAGTAGGTAAAAGTCTACCAACTGCAGACTTATCTGGCGTGCTTTGCCAAAATTGATAGAGTTTACACAATATGTAATGTATGATAGAAATATTTATCCGCCCGAAATATAAAGCCCGCCACATATATATCTATATCTTGTATGTAAGCTATTATAGCCAAAATAGTGTAACAACTAAAATAAGATAAAATATTGTGGTAATAAATTGTAAATAAATTCATATTTTTGTAGCGTACATACACTAAATATATTTAGAAAAATCAAAGATAAATCTAGCTTGGCATGGCATAAGATAGCTTACAGAATACAAAAAAGAGATATTAAATGTCATTTATCGGATGTTTATGTCTCTGTCCAGATCGAGAATCGAAGCCGTTTACGAGTTTGAAGTTGTAAATGTCTTCAATAATAATAAAACCGTAACGTAATGTTTTATCTGAGTCCAAACATTTTCTTACATAATTTAGAAAGATTTCGTAAAACATTCGATTTTTGAATAAAAAAACATGCATAATGCACAGCTATGCATACTCATACATTCACATTGGAAAGGCTACAATAATTTTTACCGCCGCTCATGGTCACTTAGAATGCCGGAGAGCTCGCAAGGGCCAGCCTTACCTCTATTGGCAGCTGGTTCCACATAGCGGTGCGGAGCAGAAAATGCCTTCTGAAAGGCTTAGTTGTGGAATGGCGAACATCGTGGACTGCAAGTGATTCAGCGGGTATCAATTTGAACAACTCCCTCGAGCACTCCTCATGATGCTGTAGAAGATGCAGAGCGACCCTAAAATCAAGCCACTCAAAGAGTGACTGGTTATCAATGATTTGAACCGTTCTTCAAATATTTGGATGCGATCAAAAGGAAGAACAGTATCACATGTGGGAATTGGGCCGAATTTGCGCATTACAACGTTGCAAGCGGTGATACGGTGCAAAATACTGTCTAGCCTTGCTTATTAAGCTCTTGTGTATTTTAGCCGTACCCTCCAAATGAACGGAAATTGAAACTTGTTCGATATATCAACAAATTCTGAAGCTGGTTGAGTCAATGACAAAGAGAGATATAATAAACTAATGCCTCGACACCAGAGTGTTCCTGCACTGTTCGACAATAGCTCGATAAATATTCGCTCCGTTGTATAGTGCATTTCCAGTAACAAAAAGCAACAAAATCAAATAGAATTTAATGTTGTTATTATTTGGATATCGTACCGTTATTTTAAGGCCTTATAAAAATCTTTACAGTGGCAATTGTTTTTATGATTTCAGTAAGCATATTTTTAGTATATTATACAAGGCAAAACTGTAGCCTAAATCCAATTAAAACTGTTACAAGGTGATGTTTTCTTGTTAAAACCTATACGTAATTACAATTATTTTACTTTATATAGATACAACAATAAAACATTATTTACTGATGCTTATATTAAATCGCTGACAAACTACTTAACCGTATAAAAATTAAGTATATTATCAATTAGGATTGCCAATCAACCCCCGATATTAAAGTTGAAATTTAATTTCAACAGAAACTTTGGGCACATCAATAATTAGCTCGAATGGAAGCCTCGTTAATGACTGTCTAAATTAGTGAAAATTGTGATGTAAGCGGAAATTTCACTGCGACGCCAGCGAATTCGGTTGTGATTTATTATGATAGCTGAATGAGCTATGTAAGTTATATTATGTAAGGGTGCCCGTGACTGGATAGTTTTAATTGTTAAGTACACAAATAGAACAGAAGTTCAACACTCGTTTGAGCATTATGTATAGATTTCCGATGCGCAATAGAGTGTTTACGTGATATCGAATGAACTCGGAACTGACCTACATTACTTCCAAATCCAAACGCTACGGGTCGGCAAGTATTATTGAATTTTCCATGTCTAAGTAATTTGATACAGCTTATTACGTCAATTAGTGGAAAGAGTGACCTTTGAAGAAACCATGCTTGTCAGGGTTACTATATTTTGTCTCAGTTAAAGTTTATGTAGCAAATTTTTACCCATGGATTTTACATATTGTCTTATATTGATATATTTTAAGTTATAAAAATACATATACCTTTAAGCCCCTTAAACCATTATTCGCGTACAAAATAATAAATTTCACGATGCCTACAATACACAAATCACGAAACCACATTATGGTGTTGTGTGGCGTAATCGGCTAAATTCAGTCGCGCTTATGAATTAATTGCTTGTATATTGTGATGAATGAGAGATGACTGATGAGGATTATTTAGTAGTCTATGAGATGAGCTATTTCAAAAATAAATATGGGGTATCACTATATCATGTGTATTACAATGTAATTATATTTAAAATGTATTTATTTCAAGTAAATCTTTACAATTAAGTTGCCGGCTTCCCAAAAAGTAGTCAAGAGACACTTGTGTAGGGAATGCCTCGCTCTTCCAGTGTACATAGCAGTTTCGATTTACATTTTAACATAAAGAGTAAATAATTTTTAATTTTAATATTTCTTTGTGAGATTTATGCGTGTGTTTGAGTGTGTCTCTGTGTGTGTGGTGTGTGTGTGTGTGTGTGTGTGTGGGTACATATATTTATTTATGTACCTAGGATCACAAAGAACGTAAAAGGGATTGGAATGTTGAATTTTGTCTGTTGATGAATTTCGTAATTCACTACTATTTTAAGAAACTATACGAAAAAAGATTACAAAGGTTGATGTGTGGAAATCCTACATATAATTTTTTAATGTAGGTATTGAATTTTTAATATTATTAAAATGCAAAAGCTTTCAATAATATTTAAAGGCGTACAGTTATAATTATGAACCAAGGGAAAATGTCTTCAATGGAATTTTTAAATTCCTGAATCAATTTTCCAGCTTCAAAAACTTGCGGAATTAATTTTTCTCGGGAGATATTTTGTCCTATATTTTCTAGTACGTTGTTGTTAAAAACTTAAGCGCAAACTATTTTATGTAAATTTTTCACGAAACGTTGCTATTTTCCACCTCTGTAATGTCATTTTGTATATAATTTTTTAGGATCTCAGGATTTTAGACCTACACCTGTTAACTCAATGTATGCAACATTCATGAATAGAGTCAAGCTGCGTCCGGTAGACAGCAGGTGTACCGTATACTACGTGACTTCGAGGTTCTGTTTGGGAACGTTCATGTGTTTATTGTACATAGAATCGCAAAGAAGCAGTGTTTATTTATTTATTTATTATAAGGAAACAATAAACACATCACAATTACATATATAAAGAACGTAAAAGATAAATGTTCACGTCTTTAAAGCGTTTCACTAATTACAATATAACAATGAAGGCGGCAGACAAGAATAAACGTAAAAATACACAGAAGAGAAAAATAGATTAAAGTTATAGAATAAAATTAATTTTACACTGATGTTTTTTTATTTTAAAACAAATTCCCTAATACAAGCTGTGGAGCATTTCGATTTAAGGAAATGCTATTAATAATGCTATAGGTATTGCACATTGCGTTTATTGGCGCGTACAAACGCTGTCTGTAAAGTTCAGTATTACTCGACTGACGAGACCTGGCTGGAAAAAAGCTGACGAGCACAGAGGAAGTTAACTCGCTGTTATATAAATATATCTTTTTCAACAATAAGCAATAAATCAATATAGTTGGCTCGGTTTTCTTCCAATCGGTAATTTAAAATGCATAAGATTTTTTTGCACTGTCTTGTTTCATCTTATTCTGTTTATTTTTGGTTCTAGAACTATAAATTCCGGTTTTACCGTACAAAACATAATTTTACGTGTCGTTCGAGTTTGAAGTTTAAAAACATCCTCTCTGGAGCCCATTCAAACGTATTTTGTGGCAGTCGAGCAGTAAAATTTTATGAAAATAGTAATGTTACAAAAATAGACTTGGGCCTTGTTATGACTGTCAAAAGAACTAAGAAGAATTAAGAATATTTTTTTCAATCATAATTTATTTTTATTTAAATGTAATTATAGTAATTTCATATGGGTAGTTGTCATGTTCTACAATAGCATTTTGCGACATGCCCAAATTTAATTACTTATGAGTGTCGTGACTCCGTAATTGTTTAAATGTAACTTATAAGACTAGTAATTTAATTAATATATGAAAAAGAATGTGACAAAATAAGTTGCAAGTTCCAAAGGAATTTTAGTGGGATGCTTTCATTTTTAGAATTAAATTACTAAAATATATGACATTTGTGAATGGGTATTATATAAAACCTCTTAAAATAATATAGTCCAGTCGGTATTTGATTTTGGATTAATTCTAGGCAGCTTATTGCCCCACCATTGCGTCCAGTGAAAGTGTTCACAATCGCCATTGCCTTCTAATTGCCATTGGCTGAGGCATCGGTTTAATTTGGTAGCAATGTTGGATTTGAACTCCAACTGACCCTCTCCAAAGGATATTTGCTGCCTTTTTCGTAACTCCAAGGTGCACCTTATTCTTTTACTAACCCCTAATTCTAACAAGGCAAGGAAAAATATAGATTATTCATAGACAACACTTTTGGGGAAATTCTATTATTTTTCTTCCTTTCTTGGTTTAAAAATTTGTCAAAAAATACATTTCAAGCGTTAATATAAATTTAAAATAATCTTTCAAAGTTTGTTTTAGTACTTATTTTTCTGAAGAGAAATTTTTATAATTCATAATGGATTTTTGTGGTAACAAGAAGGGTTCCAAGAAGTATCTTTAATATTAAAAATAAACTAAGATAAATACTATTAAAATGGAATAAAGTTGAGCAACAAAGACGAAACAAAATTGAATTTTATTAAATAAATCCATCAGAACATCCGATCCAGTCGGGATATTAAAAGTAAAAGGAAGTCTTGTATTAAATTAAATTTCGGACATCTGTCGTACTCAGCATAATTCGAGGTTTGGTATTAATGAATATTTCAGTTTTTAATTTTCTTTTTAATTAAATGAATGCCCTTTTCGAGAGAAAGAGAATGTTGAGTAATGAAAAAAACTTTAAAGTGGGTTTGAATAGAAACAAATATATACATTTTACTACAATTGTTGAAATTTATCTAAATCTCATAATATAACTGGCCTAAGTTGTCGCTCGTTACGTAAGAACTTACGCTCACCCGTTTCTTTCTATAAAGTGATGTTAACGATTTCCCGAAAAGGGATCAATTATTATTTGTTTTGTAGATAAGTATATTACTTACTTACTTATTTAATTTCCCACCTATTTTTTTAATTAACTATCAATTTTCTGCTCAAGTTCGAATTGAGGTTTTGAAAGACGGATTATCGTTTACTACTAAACAAAAACAGTAATAATGACATGTTGATTGCCTTATAGAATTCGCTTGACTTATAACCACAATAGGGCCGTTGCAAGTTTTTTACACATAAGCGATTATAATACGTAGAAAATACAATCTTGCTGTATTACTATAATTAAAATCCATGCAGAACCCCATTTTTGTGGGGATTAAATCACAATGAGGCATTTTTAGTCTAATAATGACAGATGTGATAAAAGTCAAAGTCAATATCATTTAATCAAGTGGGATCGTTACATGATCACATTTGCACGTCACTTAAAACTAATTAGTGATTTCGGTTGATCATAACCTCAACTAACTCCTGCTATAAAATAAAAGTCAATGATTTTAAAGAAAAACTTATTCCAAATTTACTTTACACACATGTAAATTGACGTACGATTAATTGTTAAAACCACTAACGCGAATCAACCGTAGCTTAACTTCTCATGACAAGAAGGTGCGGTTATGTTCCCAACATCCTATACAGAACGTAAGATCGAAAGGAACCAATAGTTCCATAACATTTAACATATTTCTGAGTCGAAGACAATTAGACAAAAAGCCAGTCATATGTATACACATATATATATTCAAACGTGCAATTATTTTATAATTGAGCTCTATTGTGGTCTTTCAAGGGAATTGTATGCAATTAGATCAGCTTTTCTTAGATATACGCTTTGTATAAGCTTTCCTTGTACATTTACAATGGTTTCAATGAAACTGTTAATATGCCTTCATGTGTGATATGGTATATAATTACAAAATATTCAGATTGATAAAATGACGTTTATAATTGAGCAGTGCTGGCAGTGTTCGCCGTTCGAGTCTCAATTCTGAAACATTCTGACTGCCCATCAGTGGCGTATTCACAAACCAAATTGTTGTAATCCTCGGTTAAAAAGATTATCTTAAATAAGATCGATCCAAACTCAATTTAAACAGAACGTGATCAGAAAAACCGGTTCAAACAAAGATAATAAACGACTATTTCAAAGTGTCCATTGTTGATGTCCCGATTTCCTCCATCCTTCTACAGTAATGATCCTGCTCGCTTGACACTTAATTTCCACCAGGGGATGGACTATGAATAAATTCAATGTTTTTCAAATTGAGGCTTTTATTTCGCTACCTTTTTACGCTATTTAACTACCTACCTACTTTGTGTAGTTACATCTACTGATATATTAAACGATGGAAAAGAAAAGCAACCGCCTGCTTCTATCTTTACACCACATATATATGATTTTTTTCATTGTCTTTGGCCGAATGCATAATATCGCCATCATTGTTTAGGTTTTCTGTAGATGAATCAAAAATTAATATAAACTTTACGAAAAATGCTATAAAATAACTAAAGCCACAAGCCATAAACTAAGGACCGGTTAATATAAGTCAATTAGAGTGGTTTGTGTTATCTATCAAAACTGATGAACGAGGTCGTTATTCTTTTCTTTCTATAACACCTTACGATTTTGATTTTAGCATTTAACAGATCATATTTTCCCATAGTATACATGAATTGCAAATTTTACACAATAAAGAAAAATAATTCTTGACTCCAAACGCTCTCAACCAGTAGACTGTCAATGATATGAGAAAATAGCTTGTCCTTCATCGAAAATCAATGTGGAAAATATATGAAAATTATTTCTCTGTGAGCAAGAGTAGCAAATAGTGTATTCGGGTAGTATTTTTGTAACGGTATGCTGATCACGCGTCGCGATTTATTCTTGAGCACGTTCCTGACTTATCAGTTGGCGGGCGAATCGCCCAGTCTGGAGACTGTTTAAATGTACACGCAATCCAACATAGAAAATAGATAAACTTCACTGTTTTCAATGTATTATGCATGTGAAGAGTGATACCATACTAATAACAGACAAGAAAAAGTGAGTCCCTTTGAATCTGGAACAATAGTTTGTGCCACATAATAATTTAATAATAGTTCTTGATCAATACAATACAAAGTATTCAAATTTTTTATTCCATGTTTTCTTTATGGTTGAATCGTACTTGTATTGGGGGAAAGTCTTTTGGATAGGGTTTTTGATAAATAAGTAAAAACAAAAAGATATAAAAATATAAATTATAAATTAATGTTGTCTTGACTTTGAAAAACACATATTCAAAAGTTTTGGGTGTGTTTTCTTAACACATATTAATAACGTTAAAAGGACAAATCGAAAAATAAGATACGAAGAAATGTATCTCATCCCTATCTTCATGTCATAATATGAAAAATTGGATATACGAAACCGTTAACTTCAATGAAACTTCACCTTGTATATAGAAACTGTGTCAAAACATCCAAAATAGAATTTTACTCAAGTTTTTACATCATTATCCATATGAAATTAACAAATAAACAGCGATCAAGAGTTTCAATATTAGTCGCCCTAGATAATTACTGGTATTAACAGAATAATATTGACATGGGCACAATATTAAATTTCGCGTCTTCAAATTTGTCATCTGTTAAAACAATTATTTCCTTGTATTGATTCAGTTGTTAATTATTGTCCTCCTGGAAATTATTACAGTCAGTGATATAAATCTGGAACAAAACCCTTAAAAAAGATTATGTTTAGAAAAGTATAACATGTACAACTTGTCATAAAGCATTACAAATTCATTGGCGATATCTCTTCAATGAGAAATTCTTTCATTGGAGTATTTGCCCCGATCTCGATTCCACACATACATCCTCTATTATTGAATGAAGCCAACCGAGATGACAAATATTGACGGGGTACAAATATACAGTACATTTATATAGGACTTCCTATACAATTTGTCACAAACTCAATATATCCTAAATTGGTGATAGTTTGATATGAATCACAATTTTCTACGAACTTTTAGATTCTATTGCGATGCAAAAATATGAAGAAATACAAGCCTAGTAGTATGGGAACGTAAATTTAAATATAACACAATGAATAATTTCGAAGAATAACAAAATCGAATTTTCTCATTTAAATTCGAGAATAAGAAGTAACAGATATCGTTAAAATATGTGCATTCGAGTTTAATCTCAAAGATATTCTCGATTCACAAGTCCTTTAGAGGTTAAACAGATCTTTCCCTCCGAGACAGTGTCGAAATGCGACTTTTACGACAGCCGATATCTTTGTCTCTTGTGAATACAGAGTGCACTGAATTTCGTTTAATTCTAGATAGTATCTTCAAAGCGATTAATTCTATCGTTTATTCGTCCTATTTGCTATATCACATACAATTTTGTTTTGTTAGTAGTTTCAAATGTTAGTAAAGTAAGTTAGGCAGGTTAAAATTTAGTTGTAGGAAGAATTATTTTATTTGATCTCTCGACACAAATTTTGAATTAGATTTTTTTCATGTTATACAGTAATTAATGTTACATTTATATAGTTGCTAAGAGGAGATATTATGAATATGAAATTTAATTAATAGTTTTGTAAAAAGTGTAATAAAAAATATCGAGTTAAACATTTAAATTTCGTTTAAAATCCTGTTTCCAAATATTTTAATGACAACTCTTCAACGCAATCCTTTCATGCAACCGCAGCTCACAAGTTAGTCAGAAAATGTTGACCCAGTTTGGTAGACATCGATAAAAGCCTCTTTCAATTGAAAATAGGCAACCTTCATGTGACCGAGTCACTTTTGATACGGAAATTGTGAACCAAGCTAGGCCTGATATAGGCACGCTTTATTAAATATAGCTTGACAATATGACATTTAATATTAAATTGCGGAGCAAGTATATTTTTTAATAATCGCAATTGCGTCAATGCGATAAAGCATTTAAGTATATTACAAATTTCTTGCCCTTTCGAGTTTTCGAGATTTAGTTTAGCAAAATTTAAGCTTTCCAAGTTGGTAGAGGGTAAGAAAAACGACGATTTAAAAGTTTTTTTTTGTCATATTTGTAACGTTTGCTTTTTTTGTACAAAAAAATACACTAATTCCAAGATGCAATTAGTGTATTCAATTGTGTGTTTATTCTTTTATTTAAAATATAAAAATATAACTTATGAAGTATGTTCTTGGAAGTCAGGAGCAAGTTATTAAATAGAATATCCGTCAATTTGCAAGGTAATCGTTGTTAGAGTTTGAAATATACAATAAAACCGTACGCGACGAATTGTTTACCTCCTTAGAAATTTTTGGAGGCGGTCTAAAATAATTATACTATAGAGAGTTGAATCTGTAATTTATCTCTTTGACGGGATTCTTCGCAAACAATTTCATCTCGAGTTAATTTTTGTTACCTTTCCTTGAGGTTAATTAAAAACAGATCTTAATCCCGGCTTACAATAAACCTGTGCAGATTTTCATAAAGTAACCAATTTAATCAGCGAGTTTACAGGCTATAACCACAGTGTTCTGACCGGTAACAGTAGTGTAACGTAGTACATTTTTATAAAGCTGTAATTAATTTCGATATTAAATAGTGATTTATATCACGATTCCGTTTCTATATTGAGTCTTCATGCTACGATTAAGAACTCTGATTTAAACTCTTATATCTGCTGTAGAAAAAAACATTACGAAAAAATATATACGAAACGATAAATAAATAAAAGGTGTAATTTAATTTTTTTATAAAAATACAACGTAAATATAAAATAAACAAAAATTTCATTCAATATGCTTTTAAATTAATAAGAATACACACCTTTTTACTATTCATTATATTAGGATAAGATGGTAGAATTAAATTGAACCACATCAAAGTTGGGTTGTTTATTACGCTGTAAGGAATTACCATATTTTAAGATAGATATGATGGAGTTATCTCTGTAGTTTAATTTATTCTCAAGCCTTTAAAATGGCAAGATTCTACAAACTTAAAGAGCTCTCCACTCAATTATCTATGTACTGTGCCAAAATGACGTTAAGCTTTTAATACGTTTTGTACCGTACAAAACGGTGCTGTTTACATTTTCAGCCGACTGCGCAGAATAAAACAGGATTATGGCCTTCAGGTAAGTTTGGTTTACTCAAACTGAACATCAGATGTTGCAGTTGAAGGTGTTCCAAAAATAGATGTAATTTTCGACTCGCCCAGATATCATAAGGATGTCTCCGTCGTGGCCCGGGTCCGGCGATGATACCAAGCCCACAAGACTTAACCAATGCAAATAAGGTGCCTTTTTCGTAACAGAGAGACCATACACTCTCCAGTAGTTTAGCTCGGATCCTAATATTAAAAGAAAGATATAATGTAATAGCTTTTGTCTCAAAAATGCATCCACAGAACTCTTTAGATATAATCTACTTGATTACATTGCTTCGAATTTTTGGTATTAAATGTTGTCTGGTTTGCAAAACTTATTTACACGAAACCATAGTAGGTTAAAATATCATCTTAATCCCGGTTTACATAGCGGATACTTATAAAAAGCATGTTAACAGTTCATGTATTTGATACAAAATTATAACTTGAAATAAATATAAGTCAGCACACCAATTCACATTCAACTAATTATCACCTTTTCCCATCCGTAAAACATTTTATGATTGTTCAGTGAGTGCTCAAAGCTGATTAGTCACCGAGGCCACTCTGCGCTTTTTAATTGGCAATATCTCTAACGAACTGCAATAACTACTATAAGCTGTTAAGTGGATTCTTTATTTTATCTACATGATATTAATAATGTTGTTATCCGTATTAGACAATTTAATAACGTTTTGAATCAGCTTAGTTTTACATAAGACTTAGATTCCGATGCATACAATTAATGAACAATTTACAAAGTTTCTATTAAAATATTTCAACAAATATAAAGTAGGTATTTAATGTTACTTACACATAGCTATGTGTAATTAGTAATGAAATGTAATAAAAATAACATTACAAACAAAATGCTATTTATCTTCTTATCATAATAATAATTTTATAATAACAATAAAAAACATTTGCTGTCTCATAAAATAAGCACAAATCGATAATCACTAATAATAATAAACATAGTTTATAATATAAAAAACAAGAAGATACGTATACAAAACATTAGTTAACAAAGGCTTTTATCTAAAGGAGTACCGTAAATAAAATATTCCAACTGTGTATCCGAAAATTCTTCAAAAGCTCTTATTTTTATAGAGCCTTCATCCAACTTCGCAACTCATATATAAAGTTTGTCTTATATCCGTTGGCAGATAGCAAATCGTTGATTGGACTGCCCATTCAAGCGAAAAATAAAGCTCAAATAAATGTGATATACTTGGGCAGTCGTACGTCGGGTAACTAAAACAGCGCTACGGTTTTCCTTGATGCCCGGGTTCCCAAGATCTTGTCAGGAGCAACTTGACGCTTATAATGAATAAGATCGAGAGTAATAAAATTACATCTCTTGAATCTTAATTCAGAGACAAAAAAATTATTTATATTTATTGTTACCTATATGAATAATACTTTCACTTACCTTACGCAATATTGTGTGGTTATTTTATATTATGTTAGGAATTTCATAGTTAAGTTAGGAACTAAACGATTGTTATAATAGAAAGCTTGAACTCTCTATAAACATTGTTACATCCGAATATTTTTGAAGCCCGAGGATTATGGAATCTAGACTATATTAGTTCTAAGAATTCAGACAAAACGTAAATATCCTTCGTACAAAATTGTGAAGTAGCAATTTAAACGATTGCATGGACGTTAATCTTCTGAGAAAGGCGAAGCAAAGTGATTGAACAACCTTTCTGGGAAATCGTTGAGACGCTATGAAGTATTTCAGCCCACGATCTAAGCGATGTGGCTGGCTAAATAGTATTCAGCATGTAGAATGCCTTTGTACTATAATGAATATATATGACTTTATACTGTTATTGATTCTCACCTACATAGTAATGTAGTAAGTATATTTTCGTATAAAGGAGGTTTCACATTGTGCTCAACGAGGTAATTCCGAACCAATATGATTTAGATCTAGGAAAAGTGAGATCCTAGAAAGTATGGCAACGCAAGCCTCAATGTGCTTGTGATTGCGCGGTGGTTACACTTTAAAACATCAGGTGAGCATTTAAATATTTATATACTATAATTATATTTAACAATTTTTAAGTTAATTTCAGTTTATTTACACATTTAAGAATTCATATTCATTTTACAAAGGAGAATTAAATAAATTATAAAAACACCTTATAGTATGGGTCTTAGGTAGTTACCTGTACGTTAAAACAAAACTCTTAACGAAAACCCGTTAAACAATCGAATTTATCAGATTTACTGAACTTGTCATTTCAAACTCTAATAAATTATCTTGGACGCTTTGAAATTGTAATCAAGTTAGTAATTAATTGATATTAAACAAGTTTTTAATCGACGTAGCTATTTAGTAGTCAGCGAACCTTCACTGTCTACAAATATTATCAAACCTTCAAGTTAAACCAGTAGCTCATTATAATATTAATTTATAATAATAAATAAATATAAAAAAAATATATAAGTAAAAATTGAACTTATTTACAAATTAATAAAAAAAACCATTAATTCAAATGTCAATAAAACGGTTATCCCAAAAACATCCTCTCACTGAATTTGCGTGATAATACAACTCCATGTACATCATAAGTAAAAAGGTTCTGTCTGATTAGGGGTACAAATCAAATACACGTATACAATGTCAATCATGAAGATGTTTTTAAGGTGTATCATGCCAAAAATTTTAAAAGACCTTCCGCTAGCCGTCGCGTCTACGAATCATATACCATAACTTTCCCTTGTAAGTATAACTAAGCCAACTCGTCGTATTCACGAGCGTGTATGCGAGGACTTGTAGTATAAAAAGTTTTAACTCATTTTAAATTCATCATCAATTATTCAATATTACTAAATCTCATAAAGGACAAAATAATTGAACTGCAAATGTAGTTTTTCAAGGAATACATGCTATAAATGCAAATTCAAATGAAAGGATGCATAAAGCTCCGCATTGAATCAAGTTACTCTATTCGATGAAATGGAATCGTGGTTTCGATTTTTTGAAATAAGATGATTTCCTTTAGATTGCGTTTAAGTATATGAAAGGGAAATTGAATTTATTTAGTATATTACATACCAACAAACACGAATTTACAAATTAATTTAAATAACACCCTATTATTTCAGTCTCATTAATGTCAGTAATCTCGTACTAGCCCTCTAACTAATCAAGAGATAGTTTATGTCGCCGCAAGAAGTTCGTGGTGCCACATCCCGTCTTATTTATTTTTATTATAGACCTACCAACTAAATGTACAATAATTAGTACTAATATAAATTTTAACTTAAACAAAATTTTGTACATCTTACTTAAAGGGAGGTACTGAGTTACTTATAAAACTGTTATACAATTTAACATAAAGATCGATCACAACAAAAAAAGCATCGAAAGACAATTCAATCGTTTTCCTAAATTTAGACAATAATACTTGTGTATTAAACTTTTGATTAACTAAAAGAAAACAAAGTTATTGACAAAATCACAAGTACACTTAAATTCCACGTTAGTTACAATTAAGCAAAATACAAAATGTAAATAACAATCGAAAAATATCTAACTATCGCTATGCTATATATCGATGGCGATAAAGTGTCGATGCTAAGTGCGTGGTCGCTTATATATAGTCCTAAAGACTCCAGCGATCACGTCATTACGCTTTGAAATCTTTTTTGGACTCCAGTCAATGTGATTCCCAATATTATATAAATATCAATACTTCAACCACACTTTGCTAAAGAATTGTATAGTCTTAATATTAGCTGAAGTGGTGAATACAATCGATAGTAAGTCCGTGAAAAATCTAAATACAAAGGGGATGAGTACGACAATTAATCGAAGGTACTCAAAAGCCGACCTGTGACAGAACTTAGCCTAGCAACAAATTTCTTTTTGACTGATTCAACTTTCAAACTATATTTTTTCTAATATGGACACCATAAGACTGAGCTGCAATCAAGAAGAGATCTTATGAATTAAAGAGCATTTGAGTGTGTGGATGGATCTAAAGTATCGCGAAAGATAAATCTATTTCACTATGATTATGTAAAATTATTATTAGTTTTTTATAACTATTTAACCGTTGCTGTTAAGTGTAAATCTACTCATATTCTAATTTAAACTTGAAACTATTTACTGTTTGTCAAAATACATCCAAGTATTCCAGAATTTAAGTTAATTCTGTCAAAAAGTAAGTACAAGAAAATCATTTATTGCTATAAGGTCTAATATTGCAATTGGTTTGTGATAATTATTATGTGAAAGAGTTTGCTTTTCAATAATAATTGATTCACTTAAATAAGTTATCTATAGCTGTAATTGAGTTGAGCTACATTTTAATTTGTTATATATTTAGACTTTGAAAGAAAATTGTAATTGGGCCCTTATTTTGTCCCAAATAACCTAATGTTTGTACTGGTTTTCTGGTGTCTGGAGAAGAAGTCCTTTTTATAATACATTGAACCCTCTACAGTGTTGCTCATAAGCTTTATATAAAATATTATGATAAGATCAGAAACATAGTTGAAAAAACTATTTGAAGCGGTTTGCATTAGATCTATGAAGCTAGACAGGTTAACTTCGCGGTTTATATTAGATCTATTACAATTAAAATCTAGAACGGAATTCTTCGCTTTCTTTCATCAGAGAAAAAATTAACAAACTTAGTGAGTACATTTAACACGTAAAAGATGTTACAATATTGCTAAAACGTATACGTTGAATTTTAAATAAAGGGTCACTACGCCGCCTGGTACGCATTAAACACACCCGTTGATTTAGATACTACTATGGTCGAATAAAATGTATAATAAGTCGATTAGAGTTCTACTAAATAATAATTATACACGTATGATAAAATGTTTAAAAATATTATTTATAGTGGAGAATATCAAGGATTAGTATGGGCTCTGGTTTGACATGAAACAATACATCAACAAGTATCGTTATAAAACTTACTTCATTTGGTAGGGTTTAATAACTACAAAATATTTAAAAATTGAAGCCTTAAGTTTTCTGGATTTATTCATAAAAAATTTCAATTTTTGGAAAATACAAATATTAAAGACTTACAGTTCACATTTCTCTACTGGCAAGAGCTTACATTATTTGTAATATTAAATAAATAATTATACTATGCTTGTGGGCAGTTTTATTATTACAATAAAATAATATGAGAACTGGAAAACTATAATTTTAAATGTTCGAACCAATTCAAAAGTTTACAACCAATTCCGTCCATGGACTGAGTCCAAATTTAGGAAGTTTATTGTTAAGTAACTTTACTAGATTGCACTAAAATCGGACATAAATTGGTACCGGTGGAGTTAAGTGAAGATATATAGTATGTTCTTTCGTGGTTAGTAATGGTCATGTTGAAAATGACCTATATTATAATTTGTGTGACAAGAAATAAATTACGTCTTCATTACACATTTATAATAGAACTTAAATACGCTAACTTGTTATTTTAAACTTTAAATAATTCGGACCGTGTATAATAAACAAAACTGTAAAAATAAACTTCCACAAAAATATACGAAAATGTGATATTTCCCATTTTCTTGTCGGATACAAATAAAACCTCAATACACCGGTCACACGTGAATTGGTCCCATCCCGTAGGCCGGCGGAAAAGTAAACTAAACGCAATGTTTGTACGCTATTTACTTCTTTGTTTATTGATCTGTCAAAGGTTAGAAAGATTCAGTGATGAATTTGGATTCTTGCTTCTGTTCACATTCGAGTGGCTAGGATTTAAACGAACAAGGAACGAACAGCTTCAGCATTGGTTAAGAAGCTTACACCTGCTAGGCTATTCATTGCGTCATATTTATAATGTTGAAAAATTGTTTAAGTAATTAAAATTAGATATCACGAATAGGTTGAACATCTATTAATAAAAATATATGCATTTCCCTTATTTTAATTTATTTTGATAAATGATGCAGATATAGTAAAAGTAAAAGTATGTATAGCTAATAATACTGAGATAATCTCTTAAATAGCTTAGCTTATTTCTTTGCTTTGTAAACAGTTAGCTCAAATAGCATATAGCATATATATATATCATGGTTTGATTGTTACTGTTGTCAATTGTATATATTGCACGTTACATTTTATTGTATTAGACCCATTAGGTGTGAGTTTCTAAATACAGTGTCAGACTGTACACATTTTTAAACAAATTATATACAAGAAATAAACAAAGTTCTAACTTTTGTTAAAAAAATCATACGAAAGCTGGTTTTTCTCGCCTATGTTATTATTTTTAGTTAATATCAGCCTCCTGTTGCATGCATAATTTTAGACAAAAAATAAAACAAACTGTCTACTTCATATGCAATATCACGTATTCTTCATAAGGGAGAAGCATAAGGTTTTTGAATTGGCCGACTAGACACCTTATGGCGGCCATCTTGGTAATCTATGGTATTATAGCAGAACATAAATATAGTATAAAAAGATTTTTCAAATTTTTTTTGTAACACGGTCAAGTAAAATTGCAACTTAAGAAGATAAAACGTTTCTACTTAGAAAATCTTTAAGGTTGTATTATAAACACTAACGACCTTCATTAAAGTGTTACTGTAAACACGATAACGTTGATGTAGATCAGCTTTGTGCAGCTAATATGCCGTTACTCTTATACATAGACTGAGAAAACAGTTTCGCAAAAGGAAAACGCTCCTCTGCCCTGAGGTCATGGTTTGAAGTTACAGCTCTGCACCAACGGATTTTTCTCTTTTGCTCCTAGCCCGAAAATATCAAGCACAGACAACTAGTCACGCACGTATACAGTCAACAAATCTGAGGCTAAATCGGTCCCGTTGAATTTTTTTATTTCCTCATATGTCTCTTTAAGATATCCATAATTTAAATGAAATACTGCTTTATATGAAACTGTGTTAGGACTTACCTAGTTTTATGAAGTAACTACTTTAGTTACATTTAACTTTTTCTTCAATGCAGATGTATTAAACTATGTATAACTTTACTACTTCAATTCACAGGTAAAATGTTGAAGCGATAGTTACATTGAACTGTTTCCTTTATTCTATGGTTTCATGAAGCTAATATATGGACGTAATATCATGTAAATGTTGAAGGAGCTACAGCACACCGCGAGACGTGTCGCTGAATTAATTTTTATAATGGCGCACTATATTGATGTTATGTTAATTAATCTAAAAGTATTGGTATACATAAAACGGATGCTGATCGTTTATAACTAAAAAACTAAATCTTTAATTTATCCATTCTTTCAAAAGAATTGGCGCTTTTCTTAATTCAAATATCAGAACTTTAAAAACTTTGTAGATATTACTTAGTTTTGTAATGACAATTACGTAAATAAGGTTCCGCCACTTTTAAAGGTACTCAATCTATTTGAAAACTATATAGCTATATAACTGTAGATATAATATCTATAATAAACCAAAAATTATTCGTGATAGATATGAATACATATGAATAGACAAAAGTGGTTTTAACATTTCCATGTTTTAGAACAAATTGTGACGCTTCCACGGTTTACCGTAGTAAACTACTACAAATAATTTGAAATAGCAGAAGATGAAAATCAGAAGGTTCTGGTCATATTGAAATTAAAGAAGAGTTTTAAGTTTGGTTAGGCAAATGAAAATGTTGAAATTTCTACAACATAAACGTGTTAACATTAGTTACATTAGAATGCCTATTCCAGACTTTAGGAATCTATAAAGTTCTTATTCTTCTCAGTTCGGTTATGAATTTTATACATACATCCATTGACTGTCCCTTTGGGCGTACTGAAAATATCATTGAAATTGTATTGAATTAGAATACTATATATTACAAATTTAAGTATATGAACTCTAAAAGCTATCTTATAATTTTAAGTAAGCGAAGAGTAATTTGAACTTGCAAATACTTAAATCTTCCAAACCACTTCAATAAATAACCACTATCCATTAAGCCAAGTGTCGATTCAA
Organism: Pontia daplidice; assembly: GCA_963693355.1. Taxonomy (NCBI): domain Eukaryota; kingdom Metazoa; phylum Arthropoda; class Insecta; order Lepidoptera; family Pieridae; genus Pontia; species Pontia daplidice. Next base: position 863,764 of record CAVNZL010000044.1, on the reverse strand, counting down.
ATATAAATCTAGGCTTGTCAAATTAAGCCAAAAGGGATAAATCTCTAAGGGATTTCAAGAAGTTTATACACAATACAACATCTTGTTCTAATACTATAAATATTCATTGAATTTATATTTTTTAGTCCTATCTATATTTATTTATTCGTAATAAAATAATTCCATACCATAAAAGTAATCAAACTTCTTTGTTAATCACAACTATTATTGATTTATTTGCCGACAGATGCCGCGAAGTTGATTATAATTCCAATCAGGAAATTTAATCGTCTTATCATAAAACACAAAAACAAATGCCTATAAAAAGAATGCCCAAATTATTCTATAGCATCATAGAATTTTTATCAAGTACCAATTCACGAGATCTCGGTACGTACTAAAAATTTACGCGAACCAGCAATTTTGCTATACGACAATTTTATTTAGCACAGCGACTCGTCCCAACATTACAACAGTATTGTACAAAATATAAAATATGAAGTATTCTATATCAAATTTAAACTATTGTCTTATTTGACTAAGTCTGTTATTTCTGAAACGCTAGAGCGATATTAAAATGAAATCCTCTGTTATATCAACTAAAATTTATTAAGTAATCTTTTATTATTAAATTATTATCACTACATATTTTTAAATAAAAAAACCGTAAAGATAAAATTATATTGTTAAATTGGTACCCCTTTAATCAGTCGAAAGTCTTTATAATCTTCTCTTATGTATAAACTCTAGCCCATTACAATTTTATTGAATGTAGAATTTTATATGACGCCGATGCAGTCATAAACCGAGAAATTCAAGCCTTTACTGTTATCGTACGCATAATGAGCTGCTTGTAAACTGTAGTTAATACCTCCGCTACGCGTCACTTCCTTTATAGAAAAGATTGGTTATTTAGTAAAAGTTTGTAATGAAAAGCAGTGCTTATGTTGAAATATATTATAATCGAAGAGCCTCTTAGTTTTATTTACACAGTTTGGTTACTTTTATTTCAACACTATTACATAGTAATGTAAATTAAAGAAATAAAGAATAATATGTTTAACTTTATTACACACACATATATTTCTTTTACTATTGAAAATTTCAAGAAAATCATTCATGTTAAAACTCAATGCTCAAGTCTCAAACGTGCTATGACAGGATACCGGCTGCCACACGTTATAAAACCTATTTTAAACCTATCCGGTTAATTTAGTATACCTATATAAAGGAGCAGCTGTTTGACGTTATTGTTATAGCATGCTTCGCCTCAGCCTGAATCAGAACTAAGCGATTGTTTAGAGAGTCCACTTTTTAGTGTTTGTCCACTTTTTGTTGCCTATCCATCTTTTTTACGGTGGCTAACATGGAAGAAATTTCCTTGTCAGTTCTTCCGGAGTCTACACATCTAAGTAAGGATGGAAAATTATCACTGGAAAACTGGTAAATTAGTAACTAGATTTTCATTGAGAATTTTCCAGTAAAGTAAGTACAAGTGTAAGTACAACGAATAACCCACGCATTATTTCCGTATCCTCGCATGCTTAAGTAAAAGCTGTAAGTTATAGAAGACTAAACCTAAATGTAAAAGGAAACGTCTTTTCTTTCTATCAAAATCTTCGTTTAAACACTATTTCCCGATATTAACTTGACTTCAAGTGAGTATAAAAATGTATGCTCGGAATAAAGAGTATTTTTATCTAGAACATTGAAAATTTTTCCCTGCACAGGAAAATACATATTATTTTTGCTCATAATCTGAGCGTCTAAATCTAAGCTTAGTGCGATATGCCAGCTGGCTTATATTGTTTATGGGCAACGATAGCACGGCAATGTGCTCCACAACATTTTGAACTCAGTACGATATAGTGTTATGATAAAAAATAATTAATATATCTCAACTTCCACAAATCATAGACTTATAATTAATATTGTTCTATCCTATAATAAACGATTTTCGATACTAGTCAAAGGAACACACTGATTTAAATTGAGTATCTTAACATCATTGTAAACAGAACTGGAACAAAAAAATTTCTCACACTGACGGAAATCTCAAGTCACAAATGCAATTTTATAAACGCAACCAAGAAATTCCAACGGCCATTTAACTGCAAGATCGACTATGCCTTAACCGGATAGTCACTTACACTGGCAAGCAAGTTTCAAAGACCCCATTTTCAAAGTGTACGGAGGCTTATACGTTAGTGAAAAGATGAATGTGACCCACCTTTTAGCAACAGATACGGAGGTGCGCGAGACACTTCTATTGCAATGCAGATAGACACCTAGATTGCAGTTTAGCTTGCGTAAAGCATTTTTGAATTTAAAGCTTTAATACTTCTTTAAATTGTGAATATTACGTTTTATATCTTCGCTGCGAATAATTCTTCTTTATTCTTAGTTACAGTAGCTTCGTTATTTTCACATATTACTCTTTTTATGTGGTTTCATTGCAACAAGCTTAAGCTACCCGACTCAATGCAATATGAGTTTTGTCTTGTGTAGCAATAAGATGTTTTTTTAAATTTATTTTAAATACTTAGTGAACGGATAAGAAAGAGTACTGTGTAGAGGTCGCTAATAATTGGCAATTTCCATTAATAATAATTAAATCATTGTTTTGAACTATAACCCAGCGAGAATGTACAAGAAGTATAACTTCCTCGCTGGGAATCGAATCCAAGGTCTCGATTATACATGCTATATGTTGCCCATGTAGTGTCAGTATTGGTGAGTCATTTATAAGAAATATAAATCATATATTTTAGAACTTTTTTGTAAAAATTTGATTTTGGAGTTAAAATAAGGTCGAAAGTGTATTTTAGGGTTAATGTGAAAGGAATCCTGCCGTGTAAAATTTTTAATTAAGTATACGATGAGCTCTCTGACCCGTGATATTGAATCACGCCCTCCAAAATATACAAAAAATTTTAAGTCAACGGCCGTTCACCCTATAACTTTAATTCTTGCGAATTAAAACTAAATTACCAGCAAAAATGTGAAACATGTTGCGCGTACCTATTACTTTTTCGTATGATGCCTTAACTAGTCAAATAATAATAGGAGAAGAGTAAAAAGAATAACAACAAGAAACGTAAAATTCAGACTAATATCATTTGTCTAGTTTTGGAGGAGTTGGAAACATCGTTCGATGTTACACCCCACAACATATCTTTTACGTATTAAATTCGTAGCATTTATTTAATGACACAGACTGAGGAAGCACCACAATATAAGCAATATTGACGCAATCTACATTATGTAGCATAATTATATTAGATTATAAATGCAACCCGAAATGACAAGTTTTCATTATGAGAGCAAATAAGATCGGTGAAGTGAGATATTTTAATTAATACGAGACGTATTCATCCTTTTGCTTATCGAGTTGTGAAGCAACATTTATATTTTAATTTATTATAATTTCTTTGCTTAATTTAGTACATATTTAAATATAACCTTTTAACTGGCACAAAAGCGAATTATCTCGGTGTAAGCAAACGTTTTGTATAAATAATATAATTGCAATTATATCTTTTAGTTTTTTTTTTTAATTTTATTCAATTCTTATAACAAGAGAGATAGAGATAATTAATAAATCAGTAAAAGTTAACTAAATATTTATTTATTTCAGTTTTTATTTATTTAAATTTATCATAAAATATTAAAAAGTAGACAAGCCTTTGGTTTGAGTGCTATTATATTTTTACCCACGTATTTATATATTTAACAGCAAGTTATCGTATATGTTTATGATAATTAGCATATATATATATAAAAGCATATTTTCTCACATTTCCACAATCCATGATTTTTCCAAAAAGGCCAGGAACCAACTAATATTTCTCTCAAGTAAAATCCTAAAGCTGCATATATAACATTCATACATATATATAAAAGAAATCATCACTATATACAATCAGATACATTTCATATTAATTCAACTGGCAGTATTGCATGTCATTCAATTCAATCGACTTTAAGACTTTGAAACAGAAACGGGTAAACAGTACACAGAATGTATAAATCAAACATACCGTAGCAAGCCGAGCAAACTTCCTGCTTGTTTGTGACAAGCGTGGTTTGCAAGTTTTGAAGGAATTTATCTATGTATATGTACAAAACAAACATCACGCCTTTTGGAGTTTCTCAAATTATGTTTGTAGATTTCCGTTTTTCACCAAAGTTAATAAGATTTGTTTATTTGTAGTATATCAATAAACAAGGTTCAAGTGGCCATGTTAGCAACTTGACAATTATGTTGAATATATTTTATGTTGGATAGATTTATTTTGGCGAGTACTTTTCGCAACTATGTTTGTTCTCCTGTAATATTTTACAAGGATCCTTCTTTTACGGTTGAAAAAACTTAATATTATGATAGAAGACTTTTTCCATTGGAAACAGGCAAGGTCAAACCGAAATACGTTGTCCTGGAATCCAAGTACTTTGAATGACTTTATTGAATTACATTGGAATATTTTCATTAATACCAAATTAGTAATATTTCATTACGATTTCTTATTATTTTAGAAAGGTCAAGAAGCGAATTATTTCAATTCGCCATTAAATGTGTAAAAACAGCATTAGTATTGTCGTATGCCTATGTGAAATTTATATTGTGTTGGATTTTATGTATCTTTCTTAAATAATGAGAGGATTTCTTCATTTAAATAACAAAATTTAAGTACATATATTACATTATTTTAAATTTTCCCGACGTTTCGCGTACTTTACAGCTTGCGTGGTCACGGTAGACTGAAGACGAAGAAGAAGAAGGTGTTGATGTCAAAATAAGTGTCACAGCTGCAGAGAGGTTGTATGTTATCTTTATTTATTGCCACGGAGTTGGTATGGACTAAAACCGGAAGGATTTTTACAAAAATGTCTTCAGAAAACTACACTTAAAGGAATGATCACCTCCCAAAGGACCCTTAAAGTTAGCTTAAAAACGTACTCACTTTAATCCACGTTTTCAAATTAGGGCTGTGAGAGTACGACGTACGACGATCAAAATCAATTCATACTTGTACGTACTCGTCCCGTGCGGAGAAGCGAACTCAAAGCGGAGGTTGTGACCTTCCTTTAGTTGTGGAAAGTTACTTAGTAACTAAAAACTAGTAGCTAATGTCCGTTCGCAACGGCTGCCGTCTTTTGTCCGCAACAAAGCCTATCGTTCCTTTTTTCACCGTTGATATATTTTATTTATACGAAGGCAATGTTACATTATAGCATACATTGTTAGAAGAATTTACAGGTACATAATACAAATAAAATGAGAAAAGAGTTTACAAACAATTTGGTAATTTTATGAGTGTTATTGGTCTGTTATGTAAATATACATTATACCGTGAAAGAAATGAAATAGGATTTCGTATTAAGAAAGAAAATATACGTTTTGACGTCAGCGAGAGCTTTGACAAAGCTCTGAAACCGTCGAAACTATAACAGACGTAAGTTATTGAAACAATTTGAACGCATGAAATATTGGAAATAGGCTGTCGAAAGAATCGATAAATATGAGTAAAACTTGTATCTTCCACGAATTTTAATAAGAGACGGTATAGTCAGTTTTAGAAATTTAAAATTAAATGATTAATTATATAATTTACTTAACAGTAAGGTTACTTAACGGACAATTGACACTCAATTAATGCTATTCTTGAGGCAACATCCTGAGGATGCTCCGGTATCGGGACTAAACGTGCATCGACTGCTTTTTCGCGGACTAATCACTAATTTTTTTTTTGCTAATCTAATAGAATTATTTGCATTTTTCGCATACCATCAGAAGTAAGATAATATGGAATGGAAAACAAAAAAGGGTTTTTGAAGAAAAGAAACGTTCGTGGTTTTTAGATCAAAGGGGAAGCACAAACATTGACTAGAATACGTCCATTAGGTAAACCATAGCCATACTGTAGTCAGCTACGTATATTTGACAAAAGGTAGGAATTCATAGAATTAGATCTTGAGTTGTCCAGTATCAATACGTACAAAACTAAAAACTTTTATTAAACGCGAACAAATTATCCGACAATCACACGAGTAATTTAAAACACAATCGAGTTGAAATGAAAGCAATAAATAAAACAGTATTCTACGGGGAGCGGCGGAAAATAAATATTTTGTTCCCTCTCAATGCATCCACCCACACTGCTGCGAACAAAGGGTTGGTATCTCGCTAACGCCCTTTATAATTCACAATTCACTTGTAATGATATTTGAATTGCATTAACTGAGTCTATTTTTCTGTAGCCCAAGCTAACAGAACTATGATTAATTCAAATTTATTTTCTTAATTATATTTACTATATGAAAACTACCTTTAAAAATGAAAATAATGAGTAGAATAAATAATAGTAGAAAGTAGTAAAAACCGAATCATAATGTGGGCTTATAATACTTTCTTGTACAAAATCCCAATATACAACAGTAGCGAAATAACTCCGCGAAAAACCCACAACCACTCGACGCACGTTTCGCTCCAACACCGGAGCATCACAAGGATGTTGCCTCTACGAACAGTGTTCGATGAGGCAACATCCTGATGATGTAGTACTGTAGTAGTGGAGTACTGCTTCTATATTGGTCTATTGGGATTTTGTACCATGGACTTGAAGCCTGTTTATTTTTAATTAAATATTTCTTGTACTGGGAAGATAAAATGAGAAAACCTTAAATAATTATTTTTTGGTATACATAGCCCATTTTAGTCTACAAATATTACATTAACCTAAAATTTGGGAAATTTTAAAAGTTATTTAGACAAGGTCTGGAGGGTTGTACGAAGTAACATATAGTGCTAAAGTTATTTAAGACTAATTCCCCTAGTGTCTTGTTATGCCCAAATTTATTTTACACCTGAAGTTAATACGATGGAATGTAACAGTTAACCGAGCTCTATCGTATAGAAGAGGATTAAGTTCGTCATACAAACATATTCCCTTTTTTCCAAGTGACTCTTATTATGCCCATACAATTTTACATTTTTCGATCTGAAGTGCATTGGGTGCCAATATCTCAGGGACTGCGCTCCGCTCTGTGAATCCGTTAGAACAAACAATCTAGCTTCTCAAGTAATTGTTGCATATGAGTACGTACGGAGTGTACAGTTTCGTCTTAGTCACTACATACATATTTTTCTGAGTAGTTTTTAACTGCATAGGTATCATAACAATATTTAAAGAGTAATTTTATCATTTGAAAATACACTTTGCTGTGGAGGCGGATTTTCTTACGATTTGCTTTTAAAAATCGCTTGATTTTAAGTGTAATTTGACACGCTCAAAAGAGTAACTCAATCTGCTTTTGGAGATGAAGCGATACAATACGACTACATAACGCGATGGTATCAATCTCAGTGACGAATCTTTCGATGGTCGCAAGTCCACAACTGTGGAAAACAAAAACATCGATACTGTGCGCCGTATGATTCAAACAGACAAGCAGTGACTAGTAAAAAGCACATTTTAGAGGCCACCACAGAAGAGTGGCACAAAAGTTTCCAAATTGTTTTAATCAAATGAAAAAATAAATGTAAGCAAAGGTGGAAAGAATATTTAGAGAAACAATTAATTTTGGACCTTTTATAGAGATTTTACTTATTCATACCGGAAAATTTTATTGCGCCCTACGTATTTCAAGATTTTAGTTAGCTCATATAAAAATATGAAAATGATCTATTACCAAAAGAGACATCGTTTATGTTATGCCATATGATAACAACGTCAAGTATGCTTGTTTTGTCATAGTTACATAGTAAAATACATCAGGTTTTATAGTTTACATTCTTTTAAAACTTATAGATGCTAATTAATGCAGGCCACTTAGAAACTTCATCATTACTATTTAAAAATAAATATTATGAAAAAAGTATGCGATAATTAAGAGAGTGAAATCATTTAAAGAACGTGACCACGCACGCTGTAAATTACACGAAACGTCGGAAAAATTTAAAATAATGTAAATATATTTAAATTTTGCAAAAATACATAACTTAAATCCGTTAATAAAGTGTTTTTCTTTAAATGAGTAACATTTATGTTAATAAAAGACAATATTAGAGTGAAATCAAATATATTTTCCACTTAGTAGGTGCACACCATTGCACGATCATTAAATATGCACATTCGATATTTAAACGCTGCATTCTACCGGCCACAATAAATTCCTGTTGTCTTCACTCGGCAATGCATCGGTTTTGCCGTATCCCGGGCAATTGCATGTAGATAACCTGTACTCAGGTGCGAGCTGACAACTAACCATTTATATTCAAAGACAATGTGCTTCGAGATCAATGGACCTGTATATCTTTGGAATTGGTTCTTCTACGGTTACAGTATCGATTTGAATGGACTTCGAGAAACTGGCTGTTAGAATTCGAACTGTGTAGTTATTGTTTTTCGAACTATTGCATGGGTGATATAAACAATATGGTTGATGGTGATGGTGACCAAGGTCAGTCTTTATATTGGTAAAATTTGTTTGACATTTTATAAGTTAAAAAAGTTGCATTATTACTGAGTGACATAGGCTATAGTAGTTTATACTGAATTTTAATTGAAAAAAGCTACTTTATTTGGTAGAAAACTTCGAATTCGGACAGTTCTTTTTTGATTGGTTTGGTCCAAATCTAGAAATCAGTTGAACGGCTAAGCCCCACGCATAGCTAGGAAAAAATTTTTTATTGCTACATTTACAATAAGATAATTAACATGTCTTTGAGAGGATTAATTTCTTGCGGCTACATATAGTTAGGAAGGTATTAGTTAGGTATTTTTGCAGTTTATATTATAAATATAATGTCTAAGTGTTCATTTTAATATTTATTGTATCAATAAGTTTAGATGTTACAGTGTTTTGAAACACTTTTCCTATTTTGCATTGAGCGCGTTTTAATTAAAAATCTAGTAATCTTACTAAGTAATTAATATCAATAAAAGCTTCAAAAGAAGTAGGTAGAAAAATAAAGAGATTTTGTATCTCGCTCCGTCTATAGTAGTCAATATCGTTGAAAACATCTGTTACTGGATCCGAGCAGCCTTTAATTAATATTTGACTGGAAATACGACCGAAACGAGCCCTCAAAATTTCAGTATTTCGCTTTGAAAGTCGAGAATAAAAACATTTATTATTTTCATATAATAGTTTTTGCATCGAATTTATTTTACGTTTATATCTAGAAAAGGGTTTGTAGCATATTTTAGTGGATATTTTTTGTGTATTCTTTGTTTATGAAATGCGATAATTAAAGGATTTTAACAATGTTGAAACTTGTCATTGTGACATTATAAACTTTTTAAATGTATTGCAGTGCTTAAAAAAAGATAATATGACATTTGGCAATATGAGTGTAACTCTGGTTTAAATGTTTTAATTTTGTATGGGTGAGCCTATTTCTATAAATATGTTTTTGTGAAAATTATTGAACTTTTTATGCCTTCACTAATAATGAAATTACTAATATTAATTGAGAAATTTTGTTGTCTAAACTATAATTATATCTTGGGAGGCCGAGGAGGTTATACAGACTAAAAAGTTTCTGACGTCATGCTAGAACACATTATTTGAGTAAAAAGTTTGGCAGTAAAGTACTGGGGATTAACTTGGAGTTCATGTTTAAAGTTAAAGTTATGACGGCTCAGTTGGCACAATCGTCTTCGTACCAGACTACAGAGTCGAGCATCCCAGGTTCGAATAGGTCAAGTTTCACAACTTGGTTACTCTTCGGAAAAAGATGTTATTCTCCTATAAATATAACACGACCTGTCTCTTTGTAATATACTTAAATTTTTTAAAAAATGTAACTTAAATTAGTTAATAAAGTGTTTTTTTTTTTAAATGAGTAATAGTTATGTTACTAAAAGACAATATTAACTATTGTTTTGTATTTGTGGTGAAGAACAGCAAAATATTTTACAATATTCACTCGTAAATATAACCCAAGAGACTGTGGAGTCTCCTCATGGCGAGTAATATCGCCTTGAGCAGTTTCAGTCACGTTATGAAATTTGAAAGGCGAGGTGGGTTCTTTGTTATACTCAGCTAATTAATGTCATTTATATGTATAGATATTCTTACTCCTGAAATACTCAAAGTATTTTACCCGGTTATTTTAAAGTCTGATCGACAGGTTGTATTCTGATATTTTCTATAAAGTTTATAGTGCTATTTTTTTTTATATTTATTAAACTTAGATCTTAGTTTCGCTGATTAAGCTTTATTTAAGATAGCTTGTTAAATGCAGACCAACAAAACTGGTAAATATAATCTTACATACGATTACATACTTTTTATAAATACATATTATATAATAATACCCATAACACCCAGACCGTACCCACAGACCCACCGTACCGGTAATCAAACCCGGGACCCTTTGTTAGGCAATTCAGTATGGTGATCTTTGCGATCATAAGCTAAACATAATTTATCACTACATTTACAAAGTGATGAACTGTACTGTAAAATGTAATTATTTTACCTGCAAGTTAAATCTGGGTGAATTCGTAATAAAAAGCTTATATTTTTTTATAAAGAAACGTAATGTCACATCGTCTTTGTTATAAAATCACCAGACTTAAAGCGAGTGTCTTAGCAAGTACTTCGTTAAACCTAGAATATTAGCAAGTACAACTTAGTATTAACGTCTACCGCTAGCTTATCTCATATAATCTATGTTAATTACGAACTTGTACAAAAGTTTTGTGCCTCAGGTAATTCCAACTTCGTTACTATCTAGACAAGATCCCAGTTAACTTGAAAGTCATTGACCTTTACTTCAAAACAATGTGTAATACACAAGTTTTTTATGGTGCAGACGTCTACATATAAACAAAACAACGCTTGTTTACTGTTAATTTAGTTTTGGCTTGGAAGTTATATTACCTTCGTTAAACGAATTTATTACTTAGATATGCTCGCGATAACTGCAGAGTTTGTTTGTTGGTTGAAGGCTTAATAATGAATCTTAGAGGTATCTAAGATTCATTATTAAGCCTGTAATTGGAGTAGTAACTCCAAATTGAAAATTTATCGTGACCGGTCCATTTAACGAAAGCTTTAGGCTTTATTATAACGGATATCGTGAGTATAGCTAGTTAAAAAGAAAAGCTAGCTTATAATAGTTCGTAGCACAATATGGTACTGAAACTCGCAATTGTATATTAACGGTAGATAACACATGATTTAGTTCTACAACTAATTATACATCTACCCCGAGATGTGCAGAGATTAGATACAGATCGATAAACCACATTCAAAATGACCTCTAACCGAGCAGACAGATTGGTACAGGCGTGTGCGGTCAACGTATCTCTGATAATAATAATTATTTTTAAAGATAACTACATATGAAAGATAAGATAACTAGAAATGATCTTGATATGTAATAAAAGGGTTCACATAACTTTATTTTATAATTTGATTTAATGCTCTAATAAAAGAAAATAAATAAGTTATATTAAGGGGCACGGATAGGAGTCGTGCAAATAGGTACTTTTCTTGAAGAGTGCTGGAATTTGTTATACAATAAAATTTTGTGTCCATATATGTGAGAAAAGTACTAGTTCAATTTTATAATATTTTTAACTATCAATTTTAGGTTTATTTATTTAATCAATCTAAATTACCATGATGTGTGGCGAACGGCTTGCAACTAAAGTATGTAATAATTACATCTCGATTAATTATTATTAGATAATACATTAAGATTGTTATTAATCAGTCTAAATACAAAACGTTAAGCTTTCCACCAATCCCAAATAATCCAGTGCAATAAAAATAACATAACCTAATTTCCAACGAGCATTCCAAATTCAAAATGTCTCCCGAAAGCCTTATTTATTTAAAATTTGTTTAAGAATACATCACTTAAAAGTCATTAAGTTAAGGACGTTCCAAGAGGTTTCCAAAGAATACATGAATTTTAATTTATCTCAACTCCTCGGTCTCCCTCTTATCCGTGTAGAAATCTGTTCTAACGTTTTATATTTTATTTCAGCTAAAGTGAACGGAGTGACAAACGACATGCCAGTGAATTCCTTGATTCGGTCGTAGCGTGGTATAACATAAACAAGATGAATCTTAATGACAAATTTATTAGGTTTCTATGATGCGTTTTGTCGTACTGGCCAGTATGATCTTAAATATATCCTCTTTGGTTAGGAATTCCAAATTCAAATTTAAACAGCTATTTACTCATGTATTTGTGTTTTGAAAACCGTAATTCATTTGTTTTTTTCTTCACAAAATGGAAAACTTAATAATTCTCGAAAAATCGACCTGCAGAACACGCCCCGTGGATGGTAGGAAGGTGAAAAAGCTTGAAAGCGTTACATTGCTCAACCACCACAATAATGAAGGAATTTTAAATCGGATCATTATATGTGATGACAAGTGGATCCTGTACGATAATCGTAAACCTCATCCAATGGCTGAACCCTGTACAAGCAAAATCTTCCCCAAGTGAAAATTGACCAAGAAAGTTACTTGTAGCGTCGGTGGACTAGTGCCGGTGTATCCATGTTTATCTGTGGTTTTCTTTAAATCTGGCCAGACGATTACGGCTAATGTCTATTGTCAGCAACTGCATACCATGACGGAAAAGCTCGCTGTTAAACAACCGAGTCTTTTCAATCGCTCTACGCCACTGCTTTTTTGAGACAACGCTAGATCACACACGGCCCAACAGACGCCTACCAAAAAGCGCTTCAATTGGAGTGTCTAAGATACCACGTACTCTCCGACCTGCTGCATTTTTTTCGAAATTTGGATCACTTCTTGAAGGAAAAAATTCGGTCCGATCGTGGCGTTCCAAACAGCTTTTAAAGATTTTATTGATCCCATCCGAATGCTTTTTTAGTAAAGGGATCAATGAACTACCCATAAGATGGCAAAAGTGTTTAGATATCAATGGTACTTTGATTAATAAAATATATTTAATCTTAAAAAACGAATTTGTTACTCCCATACAAACGCCAATCTAAAAACCTAATATAACAAATCAACTCTTCAGCTTCATTTTTGGTTAATAAATACAACCAAAAAATTTTCTACGTTCTATTTCTAAGGTAAATTTTTAAACACTAATGCGCTTACGTGATCATGAATAAAAATATGTCCATTAAAATGAAGCAAAAAGCTCTATCGAATCCGGGTCCTTTATTGAATGCCATTAATCAAAACACCCATGGGAAAAACGATAAAAATATACTGGCAAACAAAATTTCATAGGCATGGCATATTCTTTATTACATAAAATAATTCATTTGCTCTCAATATTATCAACTTATATTACTTTTACGTCAAATAAAGCGATCGAATCGAAGATCGAACGAGGATGATGAAACTCTTAATAAACAGGAAACCTGAAACTTTATCAATCTGATTACTCTTAATTAATTCAAACGCCAAACTGTCACAAATTAATTCTAATTACGTAATATAATGTAAGTACACTAATTCTGGTACAAATATAGTTTGATATAGTGTTAGTTGTCGTAATTTGCATAACAGTTTACAAAGTCAAGACTTTGTAATAATGTAACCTGATATTTAGATATCGTATTGTATATGGATAACATTATTAGTGAGATGAAGTAAGTGTTATGGTTTTAATTATGATTATTTTAGTTAATCTTAATATTTTTAACTTCTATATTCTTTATTTATAGTCCTAGCTGGGACTCCGTCTGCGTGTTCACTGTTGGTAAAGAAAATGAATAAATGAAATATTTGTTTTTGTGGCTGTCAAAGCCAAACAAATAATTCTATAACGGTTAGCCATACCCTCAAACATTTATGTGATTTATATGTAAAAATAGACTTTTTAAAAGCGATAGATATTGCTAGACAATAATTTCGTTTATTTTCACTTCGCACGGGAGCCCGTCATTTTTTTATGGGATTAATAAATTATATAATTTTTTCACATAGTTTTTTGCGCAATATATTTCAAAATTTAACAATTTTGAATGAATTTGTAAGTTACTAAGTAGCCATATAAGTTACTAAAGTTTTAATTATCCCACGGTAACTGTTTGGTTTTCCGGGATTAAAGGTGTTTAAGATGTTGCCTTAAGATATAAGTGTGGTAACTTATTAACGATTTATTTTAATACCCTTAAGCCAATTCGGAGATTAGCCCATACAATTAGACAAATAAAAATAAATTAAATACAAACTGTATATGTTATTTTACTACATCCCACTGATTCAGTTTTTAGAATGTATAATTTTAGTATTGATAATGAAACACATCATAACAATAAATATAGTAATATAAGAGTTACGCTCCGTATAATATGTACAATAAAAATGTAGATGGATCCTAAAACATGTTAAACAAATAAACACCTACAATAAAGAAAATGTGTAAGAATCAGAGCCGGATCAATACACAACACCCAACGACATTTATATCATCATTATAATCGTCCCATTTATCTCACAATGTATAATCCCGAGAAATATATTTAATAAAGTAAAAAAAAAACTAGGCACTCAAAGCAATTAATTTTTTAATTGTCCTCGTTATTAACTTAGCAATAAAGCTTTCCTAAAAGCTATGTCATAAAATTTATGGGAATTAATAAAAAAATAAGTAATCTTTACGATTGCGTGAAAGCCATAAATAAAAATCAAGACATTAACAATATAATCACTCTGCATTCCACTTGAGTCTACGCGAGGCAGGTAAGATAAGGCACGCCTGACCTGATCTATCACCGGAAGATGGTGTTACTTTTGCCCATATTGTATGGGTAGCAAATAGTCTGCTTTGACCGGATGCTGTGTTGTAACTTATTTTATGGACCAAAAAGCGAATGAAATTCGTTTGGTAAAACTTGGTGCGCAATCTAGAATACAATGCTATGTAACAGTAGTAAGTCAAGAATTAAAAAAACTTAAATTTTACTTGTTCCTTTACGTTAGCAGCAACATCTAAAAATAAATGTTAAGGTAATAAATTCACAGAACATCAATTTTGCATCGATTAGTCATGTACATAATCAACAACAATATCATATGTGTCATACGCATAGAATTCCAATTTGCATAGTAATAGCTGTTATGGGCCTTAATAATGTCAAACTGGAAGCCTCGGAACTAGTCAATGAATGTTCATGAATATTAAAAATTACGCTTATATCTTTGATATTGCTAGGGGCTTGAAATCATGCATATACCTGATTAATAATATATTTTACATAAAAACTCTTACAAACAAGTTTTCCCACATAACACGGGTTCCTCTTTTTATAAATTTAATATGAACAATTATCAAATAGTATATTATCTAATCTAGTATATCAACGAGCAAAATAAATAAAATAAAAGTGTAACACTTTTAGATTACAATTTCTTAAATCAAGATAACTCAATTTAATGTTAGAATAATTTTATAATTTTAAGGTTAATATACTAGGCTGACATTATATCACACATCAAGTAGTCATTATATCTGCTTTAATCACAAAAAGCTCGAATCATATGAGTCACATTTCACAGCTCAGATTAATCAAAGCTTTGGAATTAAAAACTGTTCTAAGGACTAAACTTGTAAATGTGATACGAACCACGATTGTATTTCAGTGACTGTAATTAATGTGTGAGACTAATTTTCAATAGATTTAATAATGAGCAATTTTTAAACTACTGTAACTTCCAGTAGCTTAGGCGAACCTTACGCCATGATTGGGTTCCGCGGTCCCTATTTTGGGACAGCAGGGGTATTGAAAAAGGTAAATGGAAATTACGAAAAAATTCAATTTTGAAGTCAATATTGCTTTCACTGTTGGTAGTTGTGATCCTGGTCTGCATTTTTTCCGGTAAAGCGTGATTTTCAAGCGAATGGCAAACAAGCTAAATGGCCAAAGTTACGACCCGAACCATGGACATTTATCCCAAAATTTTCTTTACATTTTTACAGACCAAAATTACTCAATAAATTCTTAATTCATTGTTATTGTATTGTGATTTTAGTCTCAATCATCATAACCTTAAAGTTTAATATATGTTGCGGATGGGAAGTAGCGGTCGTATAAACGTATCCACTGCTACTTTCTATGTGCCTGCTGTAATTCTAACATATACCAATATGTTACAATTGTAAAATTTCTACTCACTAATAAATAACTGTGTGAAATCAAACATAACATAAAAACTTTAAAGGCTGATTTGTATGCCCTTCATTTTTATTACTTCAGAGTCACATTACGAATTCTTGTAATAGTAGCAAATTTTACAGACTCACTGGTTATAACTAGAACAAATATATTTTATGGATCTTCAAAAACAGCTGCAACTTGGAAATGCATCCACAATATGTTACAATCAAATCGCTGTTCTCATAAGCTGTTCACATAATTGCAATGCATTGCAAATGCAACTTCACTTCGTTTGATTGCCACTATTTTTTTTAAATATTATTATACGGATACTGTCATACTTTGAATATTAATAAAACTGCTTAGAATAAATTGAGTTCATAACAAAACGTTATATATAGGCTTTTTCTCTTCGCAAAATACTCCGGGACTTGTAAATGTCTGACATTATTATTATCTTAAATTTTCCTATAGTAATTGTATTGACGTGAAAATCTTCATTATGGTCACGTTTTCAATATCTCAACATGTTATACGCTTCATAAATTCCATGTCTTGAGTAATACAGTCTACGCGTCAGTTTTGTTGACTGTGTACATTATGATATAGGAAGATATAGCTTTGTTAGGGAAGGAGACGGCTTTGTAATATTGTAATAGAGATGCATGCAATGTCGTAGATCTTTGATTTGTGTTTTGATTCTACGATGAATTCGCTTAAATCTATAGCTATATCTTTTACAGATAAATTCAGAGTAGGTTGATTATCTAATATTTAAAATACTCGTGTCGCGGTGTTTGTGGTTAAACTCCTCCAAACCTTGTTCTTGATTTTGTGTGCATATTGGGTAGGTCTGAGAATCGGACAAAATCTATTTTGCATTCCCCTAAATATTAAGGGTAATCCACTACTATTTTTTTTATTTCAATTACAAACAAAAGAATATGATACAGCATACAAAAATACATACAACCCTAAATTTTTACCCCTCTACGATCCATCCCTATTTTTTAGTTATTAATATTTTTATTGAGCTAAAAAAACGATTGCTAGAAATCACATGTATGGCAAAACAACGTTTATGGGGTCGGCTAGTTTAATATATTTTTGTAAGGGCACAGTTAATAATTTAATTTATATTTATCAAAATACTTGTTATTTAGTTTAAGTTAAGAATAAGATGATACAAGGTAAAAATGATAGATAGATATAATATTGTAGTATAAAGAACACAGTGATTCGGAAATCTTATTTGGACTAGACATGAATTGGAATTGAAATAAATCTGGCACTGATAAAGTTGTTTGTATTGTTTAAAAAACTTGTTTTGGTGGGAGCTGACCGGCGAAAGAGGGACAGGCAACGCGGGGAAAGGAAAACGTAGTAGACGGTGATTACTGATTTGATGTGATTGAGACTATAATGTGAGTTCAACAAGGCAGCTCGTAACATGTTTAAATGAATAGAACTGTTTTTATAAAACATTTTTCTTTTATTAAAATATTCGAACAAATATATTTGTTGTTATTTTTAAAATCTTTATATATATAAAAAACAACAAAAGAATTGGTTTGTTATTTAGACTTTAATTTTGTAGCGAGGTCAAATTTGGACTCTGGGTCAGTTGCTCGAATTTATGTAAAGTGCGACAAAACACTCACCAATTTTTCGCTTTCGTACAAAATCTAATTACCGTGTCCCGGTGTCGTGTTTTATTTTTTCCGATATGCGAAACTCAATTCCACTAACCTTGTTCAAATGTCTATTGTCCGATCGGTAACGGCTCCATGCAAAGGATGTCTCTCCAATGTAAAATTTCACTGAATTGACGGGGTTTTTTGTATGTGAATTTTTCGTCCTTTACAAACGATTAAATTTAATATATTTTACATTATTCCAAATTCTCCGACGTCGCGCTTTGACTACCGAACCACGCATTTAACGCGAGTAAAAATTTAAATGATGTAAATATATTTAAATTTTACAAAAATATATAACTATAATCCGTTAATAAAGTATTTTACTTTAAATGAGTAACAGTTATGTTAATAAAACAATACTATATATGTAGACATAAGACATATGAAAAAAAAAGTCGCAAAAAATTAAAATAATGTAATATACTTAAATTTTGTAAAAAAATACATAACTTAATCCGTTAAAAAAGTGTTTTTCTTTAAATGAGTAATAGTTATGTTTATAAAAGACAATATTAACTTTTCAATAATTATTAATGTAGTTGTAATATAAAATAAATATATGAGAAATACCAAATGCACTCGAAGGGTAAAATAGTGTCGTAAATTACCACTACCGGTTAGTGCTAGTCAAATTTATCATGGGAAGAGTGATAAACATTAGATACAGTATAAACATTCCCCATTCGTTTCTAGTGGATATTTTAACAGGGCATAGTCTAGACCTAGGTGTGAAATTTTAGCATTTAAAATAGCCGCCAATATCGGTTTACCTGGAGTAAAGCATGGTTATGGTTACACATTATTAAATTGGACTGTATCTCGTGATGGCGTTTTGAGTTTTCACTTGTTCCTAGTTTTTGAAAAAATGAACGTTGGTTTATATATTTTCAGAGTAATCGTTTTGTATTTTTAAACTCTCTATTTTTAAAAGTCAATTTGTCTTTTTCTAACAGTCCTTCGTGTATTTACAAATGTTTAATTCGCTTCATTTTATGGTGAAATGATAATACAAAATTGTTTTTTTTTATTCTTTATAAATAATTCTTAAACGTTTTAACTTATTTTTTTTTAATTGGAAATTTTTAAAGGAATATCATTGAATTCGATCTACTTATAAGAAAAAATTATTCTTTTATTATCAATACATGAAAATTAAATTACAGATCGTTGCTATTTTATATATTATATTATCAATTCATTTCAATTTATTTCCTCCATAAATGAATAAAGAATACATTGATCAATTTTACTTATGTTCTTCTCACTCAAGGCTCGTTGAGGCTCATTGTTCACTTTAAAACTATAGTTAGTACAGGAATTTATGTCTATAGTATAAAAACATTTTGCTTAAAGAACAGTTTCTATTTTCCAATTATGATGATTCAACTACCAATCTATATTATATTGCATCTAAAAGAGCATTTATAAAAAGCGACATAGTAAAAAATGGATTAGAAAGTGTTGCAACCACAATCGCAATTTCGTCCAATGTTAAAAAAGAAGCTTTTGCTCGGAGCTCGAGTAATTAGATTCTACACTTTGTTCGAATAAAAGTCGCAGCTCACTTCGAGTTAAACTGTTTCATGTCAACGTATGAATAAAAAACGGTTAAATAGACATTGCATAAGTACATATAATTAGAAATTCTATAGTTCTGGTTCGGCATATATAAGATGTCTTATTTTGGGTTTCTTACGCCCTGTCTATCAACACCTAGCCACAGTAATTAAGTACACAAGTCACATATTTTCATTTTTTTTATTATTTTGTAGTAACGATTTAATCCAATACAAAGCAGATGTTATTTTGATTACCAAAGTTTTCATATCTTTATTTTATTCATTTCATTTAAAGGTGTGTGAACTAAAACTTGTGTATACCTTAATTAAGGTTCTATAAACAACACACATAAACATCAATATGCAAAAGCCGTTCGTTGGAAACAAGATTAACATTGGTTTATCGCCGATAGGAAAGGTTCGGTATTGTTTTTACGTTCAAGCTAGTATACAATTTACTACTGATAGTTGGAAGGAAATTAATGATTCAATCTATTATTATTATGAAAACATTATTATATATTATTTAAATTTACCGTCAGTTCTCAAACCAAGCAACTAGCAATAAACCAAATTATAATAAAGGAGCCGCACCTATTATATTATCTCGACACGACATCTTGAAGCAATCAAAAATAGACCTAACAATACACAATTTAAGTATTTGTATTTACTTACGCGAAAGAGGACCACGCACTTATGTACTACTTTACACTGAGATATAGACAAATTCAAGTCAAAACCCTAATAGACCAATCTACAAGCAATACTTGTACAATCTACAATTTTTCGTGGTTTTCCGTAACGCCTGATTCTATTAATTAAATTCAAGTCAAACACATCACCACCAGTTGCATCCGTTCATTAGTACGACGCATGGAAAGTCGTCACCCTCCTTCCATATTGTAGAGGAAGAGACAAACTGACGAATGAACGCCACCAGCCATGCCATCATTTCAATTCTTAAATAGGTTCAGGAGTATTTTTCAACGATGACACTCAATATATTTCATTTACCTTTATTTTATTTATGTTAAACTAGCTGACCCAGCAAACGTTGTTTTGCCATACATATAATTTCAATTTTCAATAAAATAAATTAAAAAAAAAAAAATGGGGGTTGATCGTAGAGGGGTAAAACTTTTGCGTTGTATGTATTTTTGTATGTTGTATCATAGAAAAATAAAAAATAGGAAATTCTGTACAAAAAAAAAAAAAATAAATTAGGGTTGGACCACCCTTAACATTTAGGGGGATGAAAAATAGATGTTGTCCGATTCTCAGACCTCTTCAATATGCACACAAAATTTCATGAGAATCGGACAAGGCGTTTCGGAGGAGTATGGGAACGAAAACTGTGACACGAGAATTTTATATATAAGACGAGAACAAAATTACATTCTCAAGTATTGAATTTCATCGTGTCACTTAAAATAAAAACCAAATTTTAAATACGAGATATTTTATAAAATTGTAAAACATCTTCTTCGGGTTTTTGAAATCAGCTAAAAGATAGATTATCTTTTTAAAAAATTACTAGTTCAATCAAAATTCATAATTAGAATATTTTTCTTAATCTTATAAAACCATCGGCAAACGTTTTTGCAAAATAAATGTACATTTTGCGTGTATAAAACGTAAGTAAGGCGGTCTTGTTGCCCTCATTAAAATAACTATTTTTTCTGTTCTTATCTATTCTTTACGAATTATTTTGGTAGACTTGCTTTTATATGGAGATTCAAATGCTAGGTACTTTAAATATTTTCTAGGCTCCACCCATTTCTAGTCTGCTACCGGAGAGTTTTAAATAAAATAAGGAATAGAACGGGTATAATGTAAAAACCATGGTCTTGCATCAGAAAAACACAATTTAATCTTAAACCTAGGAATTAATTTTTTTTATCTATTTTAAGCTCCTTTAGATATATGATTGTAAAACAAAAGGTGTCTCAGTTTAAATTGCATAATTTAATAGAAGAAAAATAAACATATTCTCTTCTTATATGTGGTTTTGAATAGGTAGACATCGGTGTGTCGACATGCCTCGAATATTAAAATCTAAAAACGGTACTGTTATTTTTATACTGTTATACTTGTTGTACATGTAACTTACTCACGTAATTTATCTTATAAAAAAAATGTCCTTTGTCAAAAAATATGTTCAGTCTTATATTCATATAGTAGACAAATATGTAATTACTTAACTACTTCAGAAAACCCAAAATAAGATAACAATTCCACATTCTATTTCTGTGTATGTTCAAGCATAACTCTTTTATTCCTGAGCCGTACTTGGTACAAATTATTCCAAATGATGATTCAAGAGTTTTGCTAATGAGACCTTCATGTCGTTGTAAAAAATATACTATGCACCTTATTAGTCCAATCCAAATGAAAGCGTTATATATTTTTTCATTACAACTATATAGATGTATAAGTAAAAAATACTCTACAACTACTACACTAGTCAGAGAAGTCTGTCACATTAAAACTCTTTTGAAAATTGGCTTCACGAAAGGCACATTCATAATTGGAATGAAAAATTATCCCTCCCACTTAATGCACTGTCGGGAGGATCGTGAATGATTGCACTGTTTCCGCTCAAGTACCCAACTAATTAGTTCTATTTTTAATGCAAAACTTTTTGAATTGAATGAAACGGGATTTTCAAATTTTTTTCTTTAAACAATTTATATGGTATACACGAAATACGAAAAATAATCAGGCTTTAAAATTTGAATATTAGAGAAACGTAAGTTTTATTTAAAATACTTATTTCTGAGATACAATTTCGGATATATATTTGTACTTTTTATAGCATTTAGTTAAATTATACAAAAATCAAATATTTACAATAATTTTAGTTATATTGCTAACTTATCTGTAAATTTTCAATGTTTATAGGCATTAATTAAATAATCACTATACCTGATCATATTATGAGTTACCAGTCTCCTAGGGATATCCTAATACTTCCAATCGTCTCGTCTCGTTACACAACCCACTATAATATTAATGATCCATTAAATTCTCTTATGAATCCTTAAGGCGATTATTATTGGGCTAGTATTGCGTAAAATAATTACATGTTACATGTTCTTTTAGGTGCTGTAAAAACAAGATTATCAAATATTACATACTAATACACCAAAATGACACACATTCATGCACCAATGTAAACAGACACAGGTTGAACCTTGAACAACCCTTAAATAAATTACTCTAAGTCTACATTTGTGAATGTAATGATTTGTTAAATGAGAATAATATTCTTTCCTGCTAAAACAACGCAGGATAAAGAAAAATAATAAACGTTGCCAACAAAATAATTCTACTAATAGATCATAAACACCGTTCTCGGAACTTCAACAAAGTAATCTCGATCCGACTTTTCTATATTTCAATTTACGCAATGTTCCAATGTCGTAAAACAACCCGTTGTTAGATAGCGAAGTTCTCCGCAAACTGATAACAATCCTAATTTATACCTTTGGCCAAAACTCTGGTAGTGAGGCGAGTGATTTTTTCAAAGTTTCGTTATCTCACAACTTAATGTTGAGATTCTCAGTTTTTGTGCTTGTGGTTTTCCCGTTTTCCCCTTCATTTGTACTATGTTCGTTCTTATTCTTATCTTAATGTTTTATTACAAGACTGACCTGTCCTTTTGACGTGACGTGCTAACATAAACAATCGATTTTTTTTTATTGACAGCTGTATGTCATATGAATTAAATTTACGTTGCAATTCCATCTATAATCTCTAATATAATTAAAATAAATAAATTAATATATAATGATATGATAAAATAGTATATGCAAATTAATTAATTTGAAGATATTTTTTTTTAAATTTATTTTATGCGATCATCTTTTGTGACTTGGATAGAATTCATCGAAACTATATAGCATTAATATTTAATTAAAGTAAATAATTATTTAAAAAAGGTAACGCCAATTATCCAGGTGGAGTAAAAACAGAACAGCGTTAATTATGATATTATGAGTTCAAAGACTTTAAGGATAATTATTTTTATTTCACCAAAACTATGACCCCGATTACATATAAAGAAATAAACAAAAAGTACTACATAATATACAAATTTGCATTTGGCTTAATTCGATAGATTTTGCATTAGTATTTTTTCTTCGTTATTCACATTATTATTTATTGAATAAGTGTTTGCTTTAATTGTATATATTCATAAAATTAAAATTTATAAGCTAATTATTAACTATGGGGCAAGTGTATTTCATTTTGGGATTTTTTCTTTCAATTACACAAAAGGTAAGAATGATCTCGCGAACTTTATTTTTTAATAACATTTAAAATAACTTACATATCTTATAATTAGACGGCTCTTTTAGTCGACAAAGGGTAGGTTATCACCAATTTTAGTTTTTATACTATAAATGTCGATCACATTACGAAACTCTTTACCATGTAAACATTCCTCAAGAAAGTCATCTCGTTCTATACTTGGGTCATTAAAGCCGTTCCACAAACGACACCAAAATACATATACGAATTCCATCCTCCAAGTAATCTTCAGAAAATGATTTTGTGAAACTTTTTTTGAAATACCAGCAACAAAATGCAGCTGTTATAAGCTATTTGATCTATTCTTATAGAGCTGAAGAGTTTGTTTATTTTATTGAACGAGCACGTCTCGGAGTCTACTGGATGGAATTGAAAACAACAGGCTATTTAACAACTTGAAATAACCAATAGAAGCGGAATGTCAATGATAAATAAAGCAAATACTACATCATATAGTATATATAGTATATTGTTATTTAGATCTTTTTTCCTCAAACGCAATGGCGTGCGCTTCGTATTTTCTTATATTAATACTACTTCAATTCAAGATATATCGTAGCTTCTAAATGGCTGTTTATTAAAAGAGTGGTCAAGAACCATGCACATAAAAACATTTCTGTTTTCAACTCTTTAATTATTTTGAATTTGGAACACGTATATTATATTAAAAATAATATACATATTTTTTTCATTCACTATCAAATTACTAAATGGGTTTTTAAAGAAATAGGATGGCAATGATCGGTTTGGGTATGGAGCCGTTTGCCATATTCCAGACACTTCAAAACCTTGCTATCAATCAGCCTTGAGTTCGTATATTATACTTTTAATAAAACTTCGTCTGTCGAAGATCGGTAAAGTTTGGGATGACCGCATGCCGTTAGAACTACAAAGGCTGTTAATTTGTCGAAACCCTATTAGGAACCAAAAATTTCAATGATATTGCATTATTACATTTTGTAACAGATCTTATTGACTAGATATAATGAAACACATGCACTTCTGTTGTACAACTACTATATTAACTGACACATTATGAGAAAAAAAGGAACATATTTTAAAAGAAATTTTAATGATTTGCCCTATTCGTGAATTACATTTTGCAGTAAAGATTTACAGCGTATTTTCACACTAAAAAGAGCTTTATTGTTAAAATAAAGATAAACATAGCAGTTACTTAGTACAAATAAAATTGATGTAATACGTTATTTGTGTTATATGCCTAATATTTTTCATGGCGACGAGTGGCGTTGTGACAAATTATAGTACCTATGGTCTAATTTTTACCATTGATTAATTGTTATATACTAACTGGACTTAATTATTAGTATACTATATAAAGCTTCAGTAGAGGACGATTTTAGGTAAATCCATTAGCACGTTGTCTCTAAGAAATAATAGAAATCCCCAAGTCTTTCTGGCTCCCGTTACCAGAGTGGTTCCTGCCTGTATGTTCCTGTATACAACCGTAATTCTAACTCGTGACACCTGGATACAAAGGCAAAGAATATCCGAGCATTAAAAAAATAAAAGAAAAGCATCCAAGGTTAAATGAAACGAATGTTAAACTGTTATTAAATAATTTCAATTTTATTGACATAGATAATTATTTCTAGAACAATATAGTTCGATTCGTTCTGGTCACTTTGTGAATAATTAGCTGATCTTAATCTTCACCCTTAAAGGATCCCCGACTTGAGATCAGTCTCTTGTGGAGTAGCTGCAGAATGTAGATCGTCGCGCTGTAAGGGAAATAAAACATTTTCAACGTAAATTATAAACATAAATAAAATATAAGCAATTATGATAAATTGACAATTGTATGAATTGTATTGCTCAGAATACATTATAGTTTTATCTGATAAAGAAATGATATTATTCACAGCCTCCAGTAAAAAGTCACTGCGGCTAAAGACCTCCTGTGTTTTTAGTGAGTTATTCTCGGAACGCCTATTTTAGCGACTCGTTAAAAGTTATCTCTTTGATTCAAAGGTTTTTTTATTTCTTTTAAACGATCTTTCTGTTATTTAATACTTTTTAATTTTGAGGCCGAAATTTAAATTATCATTATTCGTCGTCTATAATATTTGGATAAATAACATAGGACTTATACTATACTTGGTGCCAAGGTCGAATTATAATGATAAATATTATTTTTTAAATATTTACTCGATAAATAAATTTTAATTTTAAGTTAGGACCAACCCGAATAAAAAAATGATAAAATGAACTCTGGGGCTACAAAAAAGCTAGGTCGACACGTAAATCCAACCAAAGCCCAACACCACAGGCCACTTAATTCAGTTGGATTTTATCGATGCGAGTCGTGCCTTGCAACAAGGAATGTGGCGTTTGCTCGAGTAAATAACGCTATTCAATGTTAAATCACGCCCGTGGTTGGGTAAGATAGAGGCTGTGCTTTGATATATACACCCTACGTGGCCGTGTGATTATAATAAATTCGTTTGTTTGGTTTGCAAATAAATAATTAATCTTAATCAAAATTACATTTTGAACGTACGGAGTCGAAGATAAATGTTTTAAAATTCCTTTTATACAAATGAAATCAGCCTTAAATAACTCATAACGAATGAAAATTATTGTAACTTATAGCATTTTTCTGACGATATTTTAGAGAAATAATATTTTAACAGCGTTGAGTAACAGCTGTTCCACAATTATGGCTTCAACAGCGCACTATGGACTTTTCAAGCTTGTAACTTTGAAGACTATTAAAGCATATCATACACATTGGCCTTGAAGTTCAGTACCTTTTGTTTGCTGTTAATTTATCGTAAATTTACTAAACAAATCTTTGTAGAACATTTTTTAAAAGTTTTTACGCAATAAGTAGATGAAAATTATTAGAGAATAAAATTATAAGTCATAGTATTCACAATCTGAGGGTGCCCATTAAAAGCTCGGCACACATTATATCAACAATAATTTTAAATAAAAATATTGAATATTTTTATTTAATAATCTTTTTTATATAGTCTTTTATTAACATAACTGTTACTCATTTAAAGAAAAACACTTTTTAACGGCTATTAAGTTATATATTTTTGCAAAATTTAAATATAATTACATTATTTAATTTATTATTAAATTAAGTGTTATAGCTGTTTGACAGCTAATAACTTTTGTCTTCAGTCTACCGTGACCACGCCACGACCACGTAAAGCACGCGAAACGTCGAAATTTTTTAAAACAATGTAATTATATTTAAATTTTGCAAAAATACATAACTTTAATCCGTTAAAAGTGTTTTTCTTTAAATGAGTAACAGTTATGTTAATAAAAGACAATATTATAATGAATATACATTGATAATGTTTTTCACGCCGATTCGGCCATGATAATTTCTATCAAGAAAGGCCTTGAGAGGATATCATTGTTCAATACTTCAATTTTTTACTAATATATTCTTGCCACCGTAATTGAAAATACTAGCAATGACAGTGGCCGCAGAAAATCGTGAAATTAAAAAACTGCATTGAACTCTTTACATATGATAGATACCTACAATTTTTTTTGTCATATTCTATTTTATTTTAACCAAAAGGGACACTTATATTTACCAAAATTGTTTTCGGTAACATTAGTTTTCCGGGCTTTCTCAGCTTATCCCGAATTTCTTGGATGCAAATAAGTTTCTGAAAATTGAATCGTATTGTTTTACATAACATTTTCATTCTGAAAATGGGAATAACAGGTTATTTCGCTTTGTATAAAGCTTGTCCCCTAATCGCGTACTTTGCTTAAGTAATATTTATGTTTATAACTTTTTATGTGTCAGAGAAGGACTTTTCGTAGCCTCTCTGTTCAATGCTCTTGGTTAAAATGAATATCTATGATGATGAAACCTTAAATACAGACTTTATATGCACGTTATATAAAAAATGGATTTCTTCATATATTATCTTTGTTCTCCGCAATGCTTCTACAGGTTAGCCTCTAACTAACCTTGAAGGACAGCAGTTTATAATATGAACAGAATATAATAGTGGCTAAGACATCTATAGTAAAATCAAAGATAAAAGTTAACACTATGGTAACGAAAACGGAGCTTAATTTCGCACGCTTTTCTTCCTTCATTAATTTAGATTGAACGCTGAGATATTCCGTACATGTTATAACAGTTAGTTATCGCTATTTTATAGATGTTTTGATATTAAAATTGTCTAGAAACAGATACATGAATAGCTTCTTTGGTCATCATTAAAATGTAGTTTCAATTAGTTGCAGTAAAGATCGTTAGCGTTTCTAGCAGGTCATTTTTAAGCTTCAATTTTGAGCCTACTATTAGAACAACTCAAGTAGTAAACCTGATTCTAATCGTTATAAGCTTATATTTAGGTTTGATGATAACAGAAAAGAAGAGAAGGTTAAGAAATTAGGGCTGCTATTGTTTTTCTATATTATTATTAACTATTTCTCGCGATACTTCGTACGAAAAAAACAAGTTGCTGGTTTATTATAAAAAAATTTTTTCTCACTAAACCTTAAATTAACTTTGTAAATTTAATCTACTACAAAGGCGAGAGAGTAACACTATGTAAAGGTATACCGTTACTGCTTGAAAATTTAAATTGATAAGACTCAAGCCATGTTCAATATTACGTTCAAACAGAGTTATATAAATTTAAAACCTCGATCCATATGTCAGAAAGAGCGATGAGAATAAATGGTGTACATAGTCACGTCTACGATTTCCAATTCTGTGGAACGCTGACGTATCGTGCAAAACTATTTCAATACGTCCTTATGTAAAGATGAAGCAGGCATAACGTCTTATTTCCATGTATTTGAAGATACTGAGAATGGAAGAACAAAGAAAAGATAACTTTCTCCTCGCATATACACACGTTAGGGGAATTCTATCTATCAATCCATGTTTAGGGAATCGTACTACAAGCTTGATAGTTTTGAT
Source organism: Pontia daplidice (assembly GCA_963693355.1). Classification (NCBI taxonomy): domain Eukaryota; kingdom Metazoa; phylum Arthropoda; class Insecta; order Lepidoptera; family Pieridae; genus Pontia; species Pontia daplidice. Next base: position 835,161 of record CAVNZL010000044.1, on the reverse strand, counting down.
TGTGGGTATGAGGTGTCATCCGATAAGTGGTATTTGATGTTTGTAGAAACGATATGCTACCTATAATTTTAATATTTGTTATGATTTGTCTATATAATATATAATAAACTGTGATTCAAGGATAAAGTCACTCACAGATTCATAAAATATTCACCTATATTTAATTTCATACAAATCATAAGCAATATAGATTCTAGCGTGAAATCGTTAATGCGTAGGAAGGCCATTTTTCCAGAATCGCAATGTCCCAAAGTCCCCATAATATAAATCCTTGATACGAATAATGTCTCCGATACTCAATCACTGCGGCAGGCATTATTCACTGAAGATAAGTCTGATATACCTGTAAGTCGACACCCAAACCTTTTTCGAAATTTCAAAATATAAGAGAATGTTTGAAAAGGATTATTTATCATTATATTTTCTTACATATCATATATACTATAGATCAGCAAATTATAATGTTATTTTAGGGGCATTATTTTTTTAAATCAAGATTTAGTATACTTTTGCAGGTAGACCCCAAAGGCTACTCATTGCTGGATACAAAAGCGTATGTTATATATATATTATCAAATCAGTAAAGGTAGACGACCACTGCTATGAAACTTGAAGCATCGGAAATTAAATAAAAGCATTTTAAATGCGTTTTTGATTGACTGAACGACGCAAAAATTGTGCCTATTGAGTTTAATAAAGATTATCTAGCACCGCACTAACCTATGAAATGTACCATACCCGTGCGAATAATCGAAACGAAAAGAGATTTCGTGGAATTTATATTACACAGTTACAATAATTTAGCCAACGTCTTTCTTTGGGTTATGACAAACATTCAGTTTTATGTGTAAAAATTAATATAAGAAACAATAGTTCTAATGCATTAGTCTTATTCAAAAATTGATTCCATCCATATCCAAGTGGCACTGAACCTGGCTGCGCCCCTGTGGAGCAAAACTTCTGAGGCTTTATCATATTATCGTATTTTTTGATCAAAGATTTTTTACAATACTAATCTGTGAACTACTGATTACTTACAGATTGTCAAGCTTACTTACATTACCTTCAACTTCAGGGTGTATGTTTTAGATTTTGTGTATAGGATTATTGTTATTGTAAAAAAAATATATTATTTTAAAAACAATATTAAGTATTTGTAAAGTTTAAAAAAATCTTCTTTAACCGTTATAAGTAAATAATACCAATACAGATTAACTAAATCTTTTCCTTAACATTAGATTTAGTTGATGTATTCGTCATCAAAAAAACACAGTTTTCACATTCTAAACAAAATGCGTTGGATTATAGCGCGAAATAACAATGGGGTCTGATTTGTATGGCTAGCCGCAAACCGTCATATATAACCGCAAATACTGGCATTGTGAAGTCAGAAATTATAGAGGTTAGTCCATTATCAGTGCCAATGGATAACAATACGTGATTGTAGCTTCGCTCTACTTTTTATTAGAGTTCATATGAGGGATTGAGATTGGAGCAGTTGTTTCAATTTTATTTTGTTTTTTTAAAATATGTTTTATTCGTAATTCGTTAAGATTGAATTCACTCAGCCTTACTTTTTAGTCAAAGATAACTTTTCTTCAAATAAGTTAATATTATTTTTGTTTCTTTAATATTTTTTTACTAAAAGCCCAACTGCAACGAATTTCGCAACGAAGCGAATCGAAGCCAAGACTTTTTTCTATATTCATCGAAGAAATGAGAAATACAGCGTACTATTTGAAATAATCTTTGGAACAGTTATTAATGATGTATAATCAGAATACATTTATACATATAACAATTAGTGGTATTACATGTAATTAAAATGTATAAAATGTCTAACAATAACACTGAACACAATAGAATATTGAATAATTAAAGGCATAAATTCGTTTCCAAAATAGGACGTACCAAATGTCTGTGTTTGTTAGTAAAATAAACGTAAATACAAAAACTAAATGGATACCTGATATTCTTTCAAACAGGGATTTAATCAAAAGCGAAGAGTTTTGTGTTGTGTTTTTGTGATATTTCGGATTCAGATTACTGTAAAATATGTTTAAACAAAATATACGAAATAAATATTAAATGAATAATACAACTTTATATATATTCATATAATTAGCATTAAAATTAAAAAATATTTATAGTAGAAATGTATAATCGTGTTTATTTGAAGACATTTACGAAATTTTATAGTAGGAAAGCAATTAACATTAAAACGCTCTAGCATAAGAACGCTTGTTAACTTAATAAATAGTAACTAAAATTAACTAAAACAATTTTCAGTTGCATTTGTTATATCTTTTCACTAGATTCAATAACATTTAACATAAAATATATAGATGTCAGTATTACAAAAGTAAAAGGCTAAGAGAAAATTTTTGTACAGCCTTTTTTGAGAATACTTAAATTAATTCTACTACAGGTTTAATATAAGATACTAAGGCGCACCAAAGGATTTACTATCTACGTTACACACATAAAAGCGGTATAGAATACATCGTGAGTAAGCCGGCACCAACCCTAAAATTATCAATGAAATAGATACAGATCTGACTGCCTTAAACCTACCCTATAGGTTTATGTTTATACATAGAAACGTATCGCTTTGAATGCAATCGCAATCATATCCCTCTATTATAATGTTTTAAATAGGATGTTATTGAAAGTTAAAATTAGAAATAAATAAGAAATTAATTTTGATAATGAATTTTGTTTGTTTTTCAATTAAATGTTTTGTAATATTTCAAAATTGTTTGCGTGTTTTGTTTGAGGTTAAAATTTTGTTGTTTAAGCTTTTTCTTTGAATATAATTTATTCTTACACACCCTTATAACAAATGAAGCATAATATATACGCAGCATGAAAAATAAAGCAACTATAGAAGACTCTCATCGATTGAGGTATTTCTCCAGAAAGCTTATGTCCTAATAGGAATGTTTGTTCATATAGGCTCAGTAGCCCGAACAATGTTATCACGCCTATCTACCTGCTATCGGTCGTTGGGGCGGGAAGTAGAAGCTTCCGCTATTCAGTAAAGCTGCGGTCATAGGTACATAGATTTTCTTTAAGAGAAGAGATATAATTTAGTGACATAGTGTGGTCTGGTCCTAATGTTATGTCAAGTCGACTATAACTGAAATAATCAAACCTTTATTAAAATTTACCCGACGAATTATTTTATCCTTTTTTAAATATCGGATAAAACACATTCAAGTTGCAACATCTGCAATATTTTTGAATTAAGTTTTAAGTTTAGTTATAAATAAATATGATGAATATATATCAATATATGCTTACATTCTTCAACCTGTACTATGAAAAAGGCTTTATAATAATATGTTGTTTGTAGTATAGCGTGCCGGCAGCTAGGGTTCATTATGGCATTATATTTTGTGAGTTACGTCATAGAAGCTTATGCACATAGCCACTAAACATACTCAAATTTTATGTAAACATTTATTGCCACATCAAGCGCCAGCTTTGAATTTAAAACCAGTTAAAAAGGTAAAGACCTGAAAAATAAAGAAGTTTAATATAATAAAAATAGAGTGACAACCCAATAACAATATTACTTATTTTCGATTTCATACCGGTTTCATTTCTTTTCCTTCACCATAAAAGCAGTATCAAAACGTAGTTTGTGATAATAAAACTGCCATGAAAATTGTCAAGTCTCGACTGAATTTAAAACAAAGCGCTTAGATGCCTCCCACCCCACCTGATCCCGCCTTCTTATGAGCATTTTCAGCTGTCTCATTGACAACTGCACCTTCCCGGCGCAATAAAAAGAGGCAATTTTAATTGGAATACACAAACCGAGTAAGCCTCGTCACTTTCCGTCCAGCTATCAGCTTTCTCAACACTCTGAGCAAGATATATGAAAAAGTGATCTAAAACCATCTCCTAGACTTAGTCCTAGAAAAGGACCCCGAATTCCCGACGAAAAATTGGCTATAGACCAGTCCATACCAGCGTCATCAGGTCCATAGTATCACGGAACACCTTTTCCGGGAGGAATTGCTCCAATTATTCTTGCGCCACACCTGTTCTTCGACAAAGCAAAGACGTTCTACAAATTGTTATACATAACGTGATTCATGAGAATCGCGAGTTGGGGACCTTAATACGTTCGGAATGTCGATCTCCACTATGATCTGAAGCTCACTATGATGAAGCCCAAGCATCAAAACATCTGATCACTACCAATCATGGAGAGGAGGTCACGCCTCGTTTTAACTTATTTGGACTACCCTTACAATACAAAAGCCAGCAAAATTCAGTCATCAGGTAAACACTGACATCGCCGGGGAAGGTAAGCTCACAACTCAGTAAGCCCAATTGTCACTGTATCGGACTACCGAAGAGAAAGTTCTAGGTTCAATACCGGGTACGGCCCAAATATGTGTTTATCATGTTTTAGCACCAATAACACAAGCTATATACATAGCTAACTTTATAATAGACCGTGTGTGAAATGTGTCTCAATATTATATTATTTCGTCGATTAAAATAATAATATCATTTTGTCTGTTTATCAACAAGTTAATTCCATTGATTTATTTTTTAATAAGGTCTGCCAACGAGCATTACAGAAAGCCAACAAATTTCAAAATAATTATAGGTACAGTGTAAAACCCTTAAAAGCCAAACACAGCTTGATAGGCTTATTATAAGAAATTTATAAAAATAGAATAACTTTTAAATTTTTCCTTCTTTTATGATAAAATCAGACCGCCGCCGTAACTAAATGAATTAAATCGAAGTGTCAATAAATTTAACAAAGCTCAGTAGAAATAAAATTGTTTTAAAAAATAGTTGGACACGTGTATTGTTGCCTCGAAAGTAAATTGATTGAATTTAAAACGAGTGTAAGCCTTTGTTTTTATAGTCCATATATTTTGTTGCAATTTGAGGAAATTGCATTACGACACAGGGATAATAAAATACTATTGAAAAGTGAGGTTATTATGTAAATTCAACCAAACATATATTTATGATATATATGTAGGTAAAAAATTTATTTATTTATTTATATATGGAACGCCAGCAGTTCACACAACATACACAGATAATTTATTAACATAAACATTAACAACAAATTTCGTTGTGAAAACCATTGTAGGCGTACACGCCATTATCAAGGAAACCCATCTTAAGACATCATAAAAATTAATGAAGGAATTCGACTTAAAAAAAAAAAAAAAACAACAAAATAATAAAAAAAAAATACCATAAAATATCTGTAACAATGAAAAAGGATAAAATAAAATCATCATCATATACATCATATTATATTAGTTATGTTTAACTTATTCTGACAAAAAAAAGGATTATACATTTCTATGGGCGTTTATAGGTATTTTTTTCTTTCAATGATAAGGAATCAACCTTCTGTAAATGATACATGATATATATTTTCGTCCCGAGAGGTGTTTACTCACGATAATTTACCCAGACTAGCGGGCAAGTCTTTTTACCATTTGGTCCTAACTTTGTTTCGATCCTGTAAGACAGATCTAAGAATCGTAAGGTTTCGACTAACGCCTAAATCCCGAATATTTTTCAACGTTCTGATCGAAAAATGACTATGGGGATATTTAATGTCGACTAAAATGATTGTCAAATGAATTCGAGTTGACTTACTCTAATAAATTTAAATTTAGTTATATAAACGTTGTTTAAACGATTGAAAGATTGTTAAGTTCTTAGTTTTTAATAATTTAAAGTTAATAATGAATGCTAATCAAATTTGAGAAGTTTGTTGCCTGAGACACAGACATGTTTTCTACACTCCTGCTTATTCGCTAGCGTATTCAAAATAGCTGAAGATCAAAATTTATATAATATTTTTGTTGAAACATAAATCGATTTCACACAATGCTTTCATCAGGCTAAATTAATTTTATAATACGTTTATCGCTCGCGCTCAAACCACTGATCCGATTATGACACATTTTAATATCGAAAAGATCATGGTGTATATCGTGTTAAACGATAAAAGATTTTTTTTTTTGCTGAAAAGTTGTTCTGTAATCGAAGGTAGAATACTGCATTAAGAGCGTTGAGTATCTATATTAAAAAAAAATAAGCCCGCACCATAATTACGAATGACATGTATTTTTATGAAATATTTATATGTAAACAAAGTATTTTTTTTGTTTATACTGTGTGTGTTCGGAGAATTTTTATTATATTTCCGGCATATAATAAATAATGATTAAAATAGGCATTCAAGCAATCGTATAACATCGTGTTTGGTTTACTTTTAATAAATTGCGAAAAAAGTAAAGAGCTGGGCAATTGACTTGCATAAAAATATGGAGTATAAAAATATAAGTTTCAACCATAATTCTTTCTTAGTGTAACGCTACACTTACTGCCATTATTCTTAAAAGATTGTCTTGGCATTATGCCCTGACAAAACCTGGAAGATATCACATTCCTAACCTTTGAATTTAGATAGCAGATGTGATGTTAAAAGGTATCAGGAAGATAAAAGAAAAAAGAATTTATTTGGCGTAATACGTATTATAGTTAATTGTGCTCACACCAGATACACACCCACCCGTTTTAGTTTGGCTAGCGGAAGGTAGTTTCTTACTAGGTATTATTAGTATTATTAAGGTTACTAGGTATTGGCTTTTTAATATAATATTGATTTTATTATCACTATTGTAATATTCACAAAATAACAAAACTATTTATTTACTGCATCGACTTGCATTAATATGTCTGTTAAGTGCGTTTTGTTTCTTTGACGACATTACAGCTTCTAAAATATCTATAAAACACCATCTGAAATTTTAATGTAAATAAAACTAATGTTTTTTTTCTTGGATAGAGAAATGTCAAATACCATTCGAGTTTGCCCGTCATAAGTGCGGTGTGATAATAGTGTGAGTGGAAGTGTGTTATGTACGTGCTAGAAGTGTACTAACGTGTGTATAGTAAACAAGTTTCAATACAAATGCTCGAATTCACTGAAAAACCTGTGTTGTTCGGTACAAGAACTCCTCATGAAGATGCAAGTTTATCTATCGAACATGTAGGTAGTATGCGTGTGTCGTCATTACCTGTTTGTGACTACTTAATCTCATGTCAAAAATCTGTTAAGCTGTTCTTCCGCTAAAAAGTTATAATTAATTTGAGTTATGGTCTATTAAGAATACCTATATTTGAGTTCTGCGCCTACTTTGTTATATTTAACCCCTTGGTAGTCAATTTTAAGAATAAGAGGGACTTGGTAAACGCATATAATTTATGTAATATAACAAAATGAAAAATACGAATAAAATTAAATTTCACTTGTGATATGGTAACAGATCATATAAATCTATTGAGATTTTTATTTGAGATTGATTGAATTCATTGGAATTGAAATAGTTAGTTAATTAGAAATATTCATCAATATTTGCCGAGGCGACAAAATACACTTACTATTTTCATAGCGCTTTCGAGCTGAACCAATAACGACTCAAAAGATGGCCGCAACAGTCCTTCAGAGAGTTATCGGTCGCTGACTGCTGTTAATGGCACTGTATTGGCGATAAAACGTCAATATAAAACATTTTTCTTGGAACTTTCAATAATAGCCGTTTTCAGCTAGAACAAACTTTTTAAAATGTTTCGAAATGAGACTATTTGTAAATCATAAATATTTACATACAATGAACTACAAAGTATATTCACCAGTGTATCTTGATGAATGTAACGAAAAGTCGAGTTAATTGATGTGGAGGTAAAGGGAACATCAATCAATCAATCAAGATGACAAATCCTTGTCACGTTACATCAGTGCGATAGGATCGTAATTGCCTTATAATATACGGCCTTTGTAGGACAATTTAGTGGCTAACTATCAGTAACCGTTAGTAATTGTCAGTCATTTATACTAAATAGAGCAGCAGACTTTTTAATTAGTCTTCGTTAATATACGAAAAGCTTGAACTTCCATTATGTATTTTCATGACAAATTAAATAAAAAATAATTACATTGAGAACATAAAACTTATTACATCCAGTACCACAGTCGTGTATACAATACGTATTTCAAATGTGGAATACGAACTTTAAATTCAAAATTCCAGTTTGTTGTTCTCCTCCCAAAGATTATTAAGCACTTAATTTTATAAAAACGAGGATTTAAGTTACGAGGAAATGTTATTCAAATATAAGCCGATGAGGCTAACGTATATTTAGTATTTGTTCTAGTTCATAAGGGTTAAAACAAGCTTCGTAACGGTTTCCAAGTTTGTATAGATATTTTTACAATTGAATAGTTAAAGTTTTAAAGAGGTCAGTATATCACATAGACGCTAAATTGCAGTATCAGTCATACAGCTAAATTATCTGTAAGTTCCGTTGTAGTTAAAAAAAATACGAGTTGCTAAAGCATTAATTAGTACAGATGTTTTAGTTGACTTTTTAGTACAGCATGAACGTTTATGTGATTTCTTGTCGTATCCGCAAGTTTTAGGGACAGCACCTGTTCTCATTTCATTGTATGTTGTTGTACCATGTGTATGTCCAAGCATGACCTAAAACAGACTTGTAGGTTCATTAAATATTAAGAGTTATATATTTTATAAATTTTCAAGTTTATAAACCCAAAAAGGCGTTTATTTTCGTTGAAGATTTTTTCAGCAGATAAGCTTCACTGCTAACTTATGTAAAAAGATATTAATTATCTTCTTCACTATGACATCCTTTAATATCAGTCTATTGAACGCTTTGTATCTTTATCCTATTCACATTCACGTCTAAGTGCAACTAAGTCCTGGATATACTAAGACCAGTTCACCGAGTGTACACGATGTATGTCACACACACTTAAATTATTGCATTGGGATTAGACCATCGCTCTAAGTCTTGATAATATTGCTTAGTAATGCATATTAGGGAGAGATTACACTGGGGATACACCTATATCGGGGACTTTTTATTTTAATAAAATACATAATACAAAAAGGAATCCAAAATGTAAGAATTGCTTTTTAATGGCTAACATAATATATTATATATCACGTAACATTTACGTTAATTATTCATATATTTCGTTTCGGTTACAATAACTATCTATTACAGCTTGCGATCCTCACTATTATCGTCTTTTGTCAATCTCACTCAGTTGTAAACTTATTCAAACACAATTGAGCGAGCTTCGGTCTTGGGCCAACCACAGAGTTGTAATGACTAACTTGACTTAATGTCCAATATCCCGTGAATGCGGCAGAGGGCGTCTACTGTGGTTTATCTAGGTCACGACAACGCTTTCTCTTTCCTTGTAGGAATTAAGCACCAGTTTTGGTATATAATAGAGTATCTCTGTGTGTGTGAGCTATCCAGTTCCACCTGCGACGTTTGATCTGCTGGGCATCCCTGGCAGCGCTCCAACAGTTCTCAGAGACTTTCTAGGGCCAGACACCGAGAATTTGGCGAAGACAGCGGTTGATGAAGAGTTGAAACCATTGCAAGATGTATTTTGTGATCTTTAACGTTATACACCTATATAGCAGCAAAGATATGATGATGGATCCGAATGTTTCTTGAGCCAACGCGTCAATATCCGTAACTGCACAAACCGGTCAAAGTATGGAAAGTAGCTCGGGCCTTGGCAGAGTTGTTATATTTCTGTCTAATGTTTTAGGTCCGTCGTATCTCTTTGTCAAAAAACGTCAAATTAGACAATAATTATTAAAAAAAAGAATACTTTGTTAACGGATTAAGTTATGTATTTTTACAAAATTTAAGTATATTATGGTAGTCTACCGTGACCACGCACGCTGTTAAAGTACGCGAAACGTCGGGAAAATTTAATTCGTTAACAAAGTCTTTTAATTTAAAGTTATAGTTATGTCAATAAAAGACAATAATAATTACTTTATTACGTTCCAAATTCAAGTGGATTTCATTTAAACGACAGTTCCCGTTCCCAGGATAAAGTCAACATAGTGTTTCTAACAAAATAATTTAACATCCAAAAACATCATGTATATATTATGGATATTTTCATAGTAAATTTATTTTCATATAATCAAAAAAGGACCATTTTATATATTGACAGTGAACAATCACCTTTACAATGGATCAGGGTGGAATTAGTAAACCTCAAGTGGTCGATGAAGATGTATTGCTGGGATCGACAGGTGGCGCCTTTGAGACATGATTGATGTTGCATGGACCAAGTGACAGACTGGGTTACTATGTAGAAGCTATTAGGATAACGTCAAATAAGTTTTATATAATTATTCGTGTCCTAAAACTGGTATCGACTGTGGTACTCAACACTCAAATTTTTATTTTTATTTGAGTCGTACATGTAAGCGGATCTTTATACTTGGATATTTAGAAATTTAAGTAAAATATTTTGTAATGGATTAAAACGTGATTTCTTATCAATAATAATATGTCGACGTTTTCGGATGCTATTCAGCAATCGTGGTCCGGATAAAACTCAAGTAAGAAATACATATTGTTGTGTTACTAACAATATGTATTTCTTATTTTATACATATACTAACTGATCCGCAATGTTGCCATACATGTGATTTCAATTTTGAATTAATAAATAAAAAATAAGGGTTGATCGTAGAAGAGTGAAAATTTAGGATTGTATGTATTTTTATATGTTGTATCATAAAAAAATAGAAACTAAAAATTTTGTCTAAAAAATAAAAAATAAAATTTAGGTGTGGACTCTTAATAATTAGGGGGATGAAAAATAGATGTTGGCCGATTCTCAGAGCTACTCAATACGCTCACAAAGTTTCATGAGAATCGGTCAAGCCGTTTCGGAGGAGTTCAAGTTCGAACCCCGTGACACAAGAGTTTTATATAATATTGTGAATCTAAACCATTCCCAGATCCCCTTGAACACACACAAAAAATTTCATCAAAATCGGTCCAGTCGTTTGAGAGAAGTTCAGTGACATACACACTCACAGAAGAATTATATATATAAAGATTATGTGTCGGAATTTGCCTGTATATGTCACTGTATATGTATGTTAGAATATATATCTAAAACTAATGCTAACAGTTTATTGTTGCAGCTACTAATGTATAGGGTACACCCTATACAACGGTACTTACAACTTTAACTTAACTAGAAATTTAGTTATGAAGAAGACGCCTTTGTCAAAAAAACTAACAACTTTGTCTTCATATTCAATCAAAAAGTATTAAGCCTTTAGTGATTATAGACTTAATAACTACCAATTAGTGAAACATCTATTTATCTAACAATACAACTATTTGTGGGTACATATCAATAACAATGTCCATTGTGTAGCTAATCCGCAATTGGTAGCAAGCGATATCATGTTAACAAGCACAATCACTCTCCAAATAAACATAGGCTTAGGTGCTGTGACGACAATAGTAATTTTATCTGAAAGCATTATGCTAATGTTGAAGCTGCGTTTTGTACTTTGACAAATTAAAACGTAAATAATGTTGAGGGATAAAACACAACATCTTATCTATATATTTTTCTGAATACTTCTATAGCGGATTAGTGACGTTTCAAGGAAAATAATTCTTCTGGTCCATTTTTCACAATAAACAAATTTGAATTTCGCACGGACTAAGTCGCGCGAATCACCTCGTAGTGAATGTGCATTGGAAGACAAAGTTTTAATTAATAATCTCCTGGGTATAATAAATTCCTTTTAACATTTTTACACCACTTCTTTGAGGCCATGCGGTTGAGGCAAAATTTATGAGTAATATGACTGAAATATGTTGTGATATTTGTTAAAATAATAAAAAATATGAATTTTTATATGTGTTTTTAAATTTCATGATAAATAATAACATGTTTTTACGAAATACCCGTTACATACAGGAATATAAATAGGTATGAAGAGTGTGCTACGTGTTTTCAGTTTCTCGCTAACCATGACTCGCTAGCAAGCGCAGTATATTCGTAAAAGATTTTCTGTTTTATAACGTAGCGGTAAATTGAGAACATTTGCTATACAACGTTTTTAAATTATAAACGAATTATATAGGTTATATTTAGGTATATATTTTATTTTAATAACATTTTTAAAAGTAATTGAGACTACAAGACTACAACTACAGTGGGTATTGTGAACACAAGAATCACTTCCCTATGATGACGGCTGTTATTAATGTCACAAATACAGATGGCGCCCGCGTCCTGGCCCAAGCGCTCGCTGCTGTCTTTGATCGTAATAATATTGAAGGAAGATATTTTAAAACTATTAAAAAAAAAAACAAAATAAAATTAATATTTTTAAAAGGAATCTATATACCGTATCGATTAACTTAAGTAACGAAATACTTATTAAGTCGCATCTACAGTGGCAACTTTTAGTATCAGAAGCCACGAATCTAAAATATTAAACTAAATAGATGTTTTGCTACTTTTATAAAATAAGGAAAGATGCGAGCTCGGACTGAATGCTGAATATTTGATATTCAGATGTAAAGTTCGTCGTTGATGTACAGCTGGAACGCGAGAGAAAGGTACTACTGAGAATAATTTAGTAATATTGGCACTTTTTCACACGTACTAGGGCTATGAATAGTCCTGTAGCTATAGTGATGATCACTGAATTTCAAAATAGGAAGGGATTACGTCATTGGTATAATGCGTAATGTAAATGTCTGCAATCTAGAAACATGCACTGTAGACTTGAACGCTTTTCTTCAGTAGTAACTGGTGTTCAACCCTTCTCAGCCCTAAATCAATAAGTTGGAATATGTCTAAATTAATGTCCCGTCAAAATGTTTTTTATTCTTGTTTGTCTAAGATAAAATATTAAAGCAACTATAAGTATAATAATTACGATAAGAATATTTTTCATTTTAAACGTGAAAATTAGCGAAAGTTGTGTGAATTCTATCTAAATCTAGAATTGTAATTTAACCATAATTTCAGCTAAAGGGACGTGCGCTGTCTTCCAGATTTATATGTGAAATGCGATGCGAAAACTAAACTAGTTAGTGCCATGTGTTGGTTATTTTACAGAAGTAGCTTTTGTATGTTTATAATAATAATCTTGAGTTTTATAGCGGTATATACAAAAAAAATTGCAATATAATCAACAATGTATTTACTAAAATAGAATTTCAAGCAATTTCATATTGTTCTGAAAGTACATAAAGGGTTCATAAATCGACAAATAAATCACAATTAAACGAAACAAACGGAAATGTGTAACGAAAATTTCTCAAATTATATTATTCATATTGTTAAGAGCTTAATTGTATATTGTCCGAAGTTTACACGTTTTTAAATTTATGCTCCAATAAAATTATTTCCTACAATTAAGCATTAAATTTTGCAATGTAATTTACGTTTTGCAGCTTATCCACCTGGGCTATAGCTACGTCCACCAGTCTTGGTTGTAAGCACGATTGTTACAAAGCATTCGAAACGTAGAGATTAGAAAATAGTAAAAAAATCATTACATTTCGTACTAGTAGGGTAAACCGGCGGCAGTCTTACCTCACCGGAGCTAATTGATTCAGCCACAGCCATGCACAGAGGAGGTGACCGTGTTCTCTCGATGTGGCATCTTATATATTAGTACGCTCTTTTCTTGAGGAAACTATTCAAATATATCCAAAGGCTGGTTCAATAGAGTGGTGGTTGATATATAACAAAAATCAAGCTGCATGGGCGGACTCAAATTTATAAAGGGAACACAACTAGCAATACGAGTTGACATTATCTTTTAAAATGTCGGAAACGCTTTTGTATGCGTTGTGATCTGAGCAGAAAAACGTATATAATTTTTATTAACTGACTTGTATACAAGGGCTATCATAACTTTTTACCCCAAAAGAACTGCGTTGCAAGAATTGTATTTTTAACATGTACATAGAGTTTTGATATCATTAAAAGACCCGTTGTTTTGTTTAATAATATACAAAGTTTAAAAATTAAATCTTAAATAAAGCTAATACAGATTTTTTACTTTGTTACATGGTAAATAATATAATAAATCGGTGTAATTGTATCTCTAACTAAATTAAATATTTTGTCTCTTTCTGCAACTGCCGTTATCGTTGTGATGAAAAGAGACAGTTGTGACTGACGGGCTTAGGTCTGGTTTAAAAATATTATTACCCTCGAATAAACTGATGATCTGTTGTATGTTTCTCAAAATAAAATCTTTTTATGCAAAGCCCCTCAACAGTAAAATCTCTTATTTTCAGCAGTAAACATTTGTAAACGTATACATAGTATTTCATAGTAAATTTTTGATCGTTTGATCCATTGAGTATCGAGAAGTAGGATTAATAAGGATATAAAATTATGTTATTCCTCCCTTTGAGTTGGAATAAATCTTAATTCCGTACCTTTGTTGTATTCAGCCATTCGCGTTTTTACGAGGTAGGTATTATGTTACGTTCATTCAATCTCAAGGTAATTCTTTACCTTAAATAATATTAAAATTATACTATTTTCGTCGAAAAAAAAGTTTTATTGAAATAATGTAACAACAATGAAAAAGTTCGCAACATACAAGTACTAGGTCTCTATCGCTACGAGTATATCTTTATCCGAGACCGACACAACTTAATCACATTCAGAAAAGTGACCTTTTGACCTTCAATAAAAAAGCCCTCAGCGTGCGGCTGTCGGCCGATCATCAAATTAATTATTATACTGCGGTCTGACTCAGCAAACTGCTCTCATTACTCGCACGTGGTTCATGTGTATAACGGTTAGGGTAATAAGCGGAGCGATTATGTGAATACAATTAAATATATGCGCTAAACCAATTCACCAGTTTCAAGCTAACGTAAATATGATACTTATGAAAGGGATCGAAGGAATACTTACAACCAAGGTACGGACATCGTATTTTTATAATGTAGATATGGTTATTTATTATTAAGGATTCGATTTGTTGTTTTTCAAAATTTTCATTTCAAAGATTTGTCTCGCACAGTGCTTCATCGCTAAAGATAGGTTGAAGCCGAGCGATGCTCTTATAAGCTGTCAAATTAGACATAAAAATTATATTACAAACAATATTCTCGAGTTAACCTATTGTTACGCAATAAAATGGCGTCAATATTTAAAAACAACAAAGTCAGATGAAACAAAGTAAATTATACTACAGCCAGTTCTATTTTCAAATGTTGCAATTACGTTTTAAATATTGTTTACATAACTGGCCATTTGTCTTAATTACTCGCTAAGTATAAGAAAAAATATTTTCACATTATCCATTTATCTCAATACTTTGTAACCGCTTCATCTTATCGCTACTTCACCAATCTATACCTTAGCAAAGTACATAATCCACAGTTGATCAACGCGACAGCGACGTGACGTCATGATTCCGGTGCGTGATTACACAAAGCTAATACTAACTTTACGGTGGCTTCAGTCAAGCTAGAATACAAATAATATAGTATAAAATAGACATTTTGCTTAAGTTTTGTTTGAGTCAACAGTGTACTAAAAGGATTGTTTATTTAAAAAAATAATTAAGTCGAAAATTAAATTAATTAAAAGATACTATCGTTTCTTTCTATCAGTGTGCTTACTAAGTGTGAGATAAAAATGGAGAAATAAGTGCTTTGGTTAAAACGATACAATTTGACCGATTTATGAGCGAATATGGGTGATTACGTGTAGTACTTAAAAAGTGTGTTCTGTTCTTCAAAATCTGTTTCTTTTGAACTCACCTAACCGTAAAAAATGGACAACTTTCTAGAATACGTCCTTTAGTCGATTAAAAATGAATAAATTAATGTTTTAACGCTTAAAACTCCAACACTATTAGTTTCACCGGGAACCGGAAGCCCCGTTCCGAGATATGTTTTCAATCAAACATTGGAAAAAATATTCAATCTATTTGAACGAAATAATTAACGATTATAGCAAAAAAGTAAAGTACCGTAATAAGGTAGGACAAAATCTTACCTTGAACTAACCTTTGGTGAAAGGTGTGGCAAGGTTGTTTATTAGGAAAGCAACGTTATATTTGCATTTTTCAAAGGCTGTAAAAAGTATATTAATTTTTATAATTGTCAGATTACACATGGCACTCTTGGTATACTTATATAGATATCCCCCCCCCCCCCTTGATTACGACACGTACTAAGTGTTCATACATAAAAATTATAACCCAGTTTGAAGAACATAAATATAGATATTTTGATCATTTGAATTTCTGTATTTGGCATAGGGCGTACACTGGCCGGCGTCTGGTTCTTGGGTGTTTTTGGCGGGAAGTCAACCTGAGCGGCAAATTTTATTTTTTAATAAAAGTTATTTTTTCTTGCCTTTCCTATCCTAAACGTCTGAAGACGAAAATAAACGAGAATGAACTTAGAAATGGCCTCCCCATTACTACAAACGAAAAAAAGAAAAGAAAATCGATGATTTCTCCAGCCATCAAGATAAGTACAAACCTAACTAAAAAAAACTAAAAAGAAAATTCATAGAAAGCAGTACTGATGATTTCACAGTAATTGTTGATTATCACAGTGTGTCCATAGTGAGTCTCTTAAAAAAGCCATACCAGCCTATTATATCCTTAAAATGGATGGATTATCTAAAAATAAAATGAAGGCATTTATTCTGAATGCTATGCTAGTTAATATTTTTTTAAATATTTTTTATTTAAAAAAAAAAAAAAAAAAAAAAAAAAGAAAAAAAAAAAGAAAAAAAAAACAATTTTTAAGGAAAAAAAAAAAAAAAAAAAAAAAAATTCCCAAAAAAAAAAAAACCCCCAGGGGGAAAAAAAAAAAAAAAAAATGTTCCCTCCCACAGTGGTATAGATGATAATGAGATTGTTGATAGTATAACAAATACAGATTTTAATAGAGATGACAGTCAATCGCAACAAGTACTATTCTCCGATTGCTATGTTTATTTAAAAACCAATTCGTGAAAGCGTTGGAAAGAGCAATGGGAAACTACAGTTGAGACCAAAGGAAAGTGGTATGCTGAGTTGCAGGTAGACTTACCAAAAAGGCCGTAATAATATATGCTTGGCGCAAAAGAAAGTCGGAAATTCAAAGAATTAACTGATATTGACAGTTATAGTGGCAGTACTCGTCGAAGAATTCAAGATTTATTAAATAGCGGTCTATTATAGTTTTTTGTTCATCTTTTCAAGTCCATTACAACAAAAGTAGAAAAGATTTAGTTTAATTTGTTTATTTGTATAGTTTTATTTATTTATTTAAAAAAATAACTTTAATTTAAGATTTATTGTTTTCCTTTCACTTATTGTTTGATTCCTTTTTCAGTAGTTTCTTGTTTAAAGTCTTACGGTATTCGGCTAAATGACTTAGCAGAAATAAATGTAAAAAAGTCCGATTCTTTGAACAAACAACGGTGTAAATATCTACAAATAAATAATAAATACAAAACAACAGTATTTATTGATACTAAATATTGGCAGATAAAGTATAAAATTGAATGTCGTTTCAATATTGGATACGTGGAAATGAAATACGGGTTCCATTTGAGTTCAGTTCTGTCAGGCAAATAATGGTCCTATCGCAAGGCATCGCTGAATAGCTTGTACCTACTAATTTGCTACCGTGTTGGTAAACGGTTACATTATCGACTTTTGCTTCGGCTTCTTAGGTGTTTTCAAATTGAAGGAATTTACTTATGTATTTTATTTTAACAACTCTAAACTTAGTAGTTAAGATTGCGCGTTATGAGTGTATGCTTTCGAACACTGGCTGTGTATTTTTTCACATACATTTCAAAATAATATACTTATTAGTCGGTTAAAGGCAAACTTAACTAGAACATTTATAACCAACCAAAATTTTTCTTTACGATTACGCATTACTCACCAACGATATTCAAAAATTTTTGTAGCTATTTGAAAATAAAATTCATTTTTGTGTCAATTTCGCATATATACATTTAAAGAATAGAGAGGTATTCTGTATTTAAAGCAGTTTCTCGTATGTCAATTTGCAAATATAAATCCACAGCAAAATATTCTAGCAAAATAAAATCTAACGTCGAATGAAATGAAAAATATAGTAATGCTCTGTATTCTACACCACATTAAAGGAAATAGTATTTAGATAATACATAACACCACACTCACGTTCATACATATAAATTATTGCTACAGAATTTTTCCTTGAGAACTAAAAGCAAGAGTTTTATGTGCGGGTCCGCTCGTAATTATAGCGCTAAATCTTACTTTTAATTGCTTTAGTTTGCTAGAATTACGTTATTGAGTCATTTATGAGAGCCTTGATGTTTTTGTATTCGGGATTTTCAAATAACCTTTTAGAAAGTTTGAGTAACATTTTGTCGCAGTGTGACCACTACAGATTTAATCTTTGTAAGCTTATATCGTGACTTCGTAGCATAAAAGTTGATAATGTATCAAATATTTAATTAATAATTAACTACACTAACAGAAAATACTTACCTTAAAGCAAGTTGACCCCTGTCGTATGTGCTGGAATTGTTGATCTACTTAAGTGTTCTATGTTTATCTCTGACGACCGAGCATTTCTGAAGTTGTTAATTTTTGTAACGGTCTTAGTGTTTTCAATTCATAATTATCGATTTTGAGCCATTCTCTGTTGCAGTTACGAGTTATATGTTGCACGTCGTACCCGTCATCAAAAACTAATATTCTTTGGTTTTATTAAGTTTAATTCTATATAGTGTATTTCTCTTAGTTAAATTTAGGCAAGAGGAATAAATGATATCTACCAGCGATTTGGATTTATTAGGATATTAAAATGTAATGTATTTGTAATAAAAACGTTCTGCGGCACTAGAATGTAAAATAATTTAGGAAGTCAGTTACTTTTTACTCCTTTGGAAAACTTTGTAGTATTTCGACGAAATTTCAGATTTCATAAACTCAATCTTTTTGCTCATAAATCTCATAGGATTTTGCAAACCTTCATGACAGCTGAAAGCCACCAAAAAAAATATATTTTCAATATTTCATTGATTTCAATGAAGAAATAAAACGAAATATAAACGTATTTTGTTTTATTTGGATTAATGAAGCCTCTTTGAATCCAAACCCTATTTGTTAATTGAAACAAGATTGATTGACAGACTTTAATTATTATTTCCTTAAATGGGCTTACAAATACTTAAGACGGTAAAAGAGGGATTTGAAATGAAAAGAGGCTGTAGTTATAATCCTTATAGCACTGGGGTGAATTTTATTTCCCACGTGTGATTTTTTATAATAATAATTCGTAATATAATTCGTACGAAGCGAATTACCGGTGGTAAATTTTAAAAAATGATGTTATAATGCACTGGTTCTCGGATCGTTTATAGATATTCGCATGATAATTATAAGGGTTTCTTTTATAGCTAAGTTGATACGCCTTCTGTACCTGTCACCTCGTTAATTGTTGAGTCGAAGGTTTGACGGTTTCCTAACGATATTTCACTACACGTAATTATTAATTACGTAAGAAATAACGTTCCATTCACGCACAACTAGACAAAGGACGTATTGAATTGATGTATTGAATGTTTTTCATAAATTTCGTGTGCAAATTGTACAACTATATTTTTTGGCAGTGTTTCTAATCAGTTAGGCATATACCAATTATAGATTTAATATCAAAAAAAAAATACGCATATATTAAAGAAATACACAAGTATTTCTGTATCTTTCATAAAATAAAAGTAGCAAAATCTTTATCATTATGCTTTCGTAATCCTTGCCGATCTGAAGATCATTATAAAAATCGTGAAACACCATTGAACGATAATTCGTTGAGATTTTGCCAAATCTCGCGATCATTATTTATATTTGTATATTTCGTTGTGGGATTTTCTTTTGTCTTTTTTCATCGTCACTTTCAGTTCTTTTATCTGTATGTAAAATAATTTTGATATAACAACTAACATACTTCTATTTAGTCTCTTTAAGCAAGATATTACTAGAAAAAATTAAGAAATACCAAAATAGTTATAATTTTATAAAATCTATTCATACAGTTTTTTTCTTTGACAGAACAACAACAATATCCCGATACTCAAAGCTTTCTAGTTTGATGATAAAGCAATGATTAATTCAAATTTCATTTCTCAAATGAATAAAAATATTATGAACGGATTGAAAATAATCTGATTATGTGCTATCATACTTGTTCTGGTTAGTACCAGAATCCAGTTTAACAGTATCCAGTATGTTAAATGTCATTGTTATTAATAACCATTACTATTACTAATACCTCATACATAGTTATTAATAAGTTAATATCAGATAAAAGGTACTTCGTGTATATAAATCACGCTGGTTGGATTTCAGTCAAAGTAATTTTGACCACACTAACAATGTTGAGAGCTGATACTCTTGTCTATGATTACCCATATCCTATTGAGAGCATTTTGCACATAGATTGCTACAGTTATATTGGCATGAAAATTAAAGGCGGTAACGTTGTAACGTATTTGCACCATTTAGCAGGAGAGTGTTGCCATCTGCGAATATATCACATATGTGTATCAATTTTATTTTATGATTAATTTTGCTAATATTTCTACGTAGATCCCCAATGAATTTGTATTAGAATTGTATGCATAATCAAATTTTACATCTAAAAATATATAAAATACAAAATGTTTTATAACTATAATATCGAAATGTTTGAAGTCGTTGCCTACTTTTTATTTGGTTAAAAAATGTATTTGTATAAAGAAGAATGATATCAAATCATATTCACAGTTTTAAGTGTTATAAAATTAATGAATATAATCAGGTGTTACTTTATCGATTGGTCGACGCACGTTTCGGAGCATCCTTAGGTAAACGGTGTCGGGGCGAAATGTGCGTCGAGTATTATACGGATTTTTGGATGTTTCTAATAAATGGGTGAATTGGAATTTTATGTGGTAAGACTGTATTACTAGAAAATACTAGAAGGTAGGTAACGTAGACGAAATTGTAGTTATGGCAACACTGCCGTATCATTCGTATTTGTGCGTCGGCCGTTTAGCGAAACATTCCACAGCATTCAACAACACATTTACTATTCATGTATACTCGTATATGCGACTCTATTTGCACCGTAACAATACCGATGTTTACCTTAGGTACATCGTTTGCATAACGCAATAAAAATATATAGATATCAAATCGATATTCGTTTGGATATATGGAGATGTCATGTTCAGAATAAGAATGTTCTCCACAACAACGTATATCATTGGCTTATTCAATTTGGATAAGCAACCTACAAGTCATATGTAAGTGTACTTTTTCTTTGTGTGTTATGAATAGGTTTGGATCTGAATATTTTTTATGCCAATGGATTACAATTTATTAATGAACTTACTAATGAGTAACGAATATCTTTTGAATGTCAGTCTTCGTTGTCAACATTGTTGCTATAGCATGATCACCTGGTAGCGAATACCATCTTTTGCAGCAGAGAGGGACAGATGAGGCGTAGGCATCAGGGTTGACCGTCGTTATATACTGTGTATGAGGGGCTCTGTACAATGGAAAACAAATTCTGTGCCACAAAAAATGCATGATTTAAATACAACTGCTCTCACTGATATAAACACGAATTTCATACTTTATTTACATAACTCGACTTTTGAGTGCTGTAAAGCAGACATGTTAAGTCAGAGTTTATCGCATTTCAGTATCGCGCCTATATTACAGCTGTTTTTTTAAACGTACTATCTTGAGAATAGCACTTAAAAAAAACACATAAAAGTTATGTTATTGAGTCATTATTTAATATTCCTTTAGCTTTCACACTTATTATTGTCATCGAATCAATTATAATACTAATTAATGTTTCCGTATATATTGTACATAATAAGTGATAAGAATAAAGGGGAAGGAAATTTAACTAAAAAAATGCAATCTCAGACGCAACAAAAATAGAGAAAGAAGAAACTTACATTCATTAAAAAAATTAAACATACTGTGTGATTTTAAGATCCTTTAAATCATAAAATTTAAGTAATACAATAAAATTAATATAAGTTTAGTTCACTTTTTCGAACGTGATAGATCAGACTTATCGTATTGATAAATTTAAGTACTTTAAAAGTTTCGTAAAATATCAAAGCATTTTACTAAAAAGCTCTAAGTTTAAGTAACTCAAAATAAAGTTGTAGCGTCCACAACCTTAGAATTCCTTTTTAAGAAAGTGACATTTGCAATTCAATTAACTATACCGAAGGTCTACATTTTCAGTTTAGTAAAAATAAACTTTTTACATTTTGTGGTTTTGTGATAAAATCGTAATATTATTTTTATTATACTTTACTTTTCAGACTTTATCTTATCACAACCAATGTGGAAGCAAATTTAAGTTTGACATCTTCAATAAAAGAGACATAAATGCGACAAGAGAACGTTTCTAGTGCAAAGTCGTGGAGAGCTCAAAGTTATCATATCTTCGCTAAACTTATCGTATCATAATTTCTCTGTAAAATATAACGTAATAGAGATAAATACTTATTGCCAGCCAAATTTCCTTAATTTTGTCACTGATTCACTAAAATTTCATATAGTACATATCTTAAACTTACTTAAATTTTACGTCAACAAACGGAAAAACTAAAAACAACTATGAAGATCTGTATTGTATAATACTTGATGTGGACACATAGTATAATGCTAAACATAAATATGATATAAATACCGCCCTAAACATGATGGGGTTAGCAAAAATAGTCAATTCATTAAGATGTAAAAATTAAGTAATATTAATACACTGTTTTTAAAGATCTCTATGCCACACAATATAGCTTTGATGGTGTTTGTAAACTTAGTGTTGTATTTGACTTCGTTACTAAGATTTGAAATTAATTATATATTAAAAATTTGTATGTAGCAAGTTGAATTCGAAGAATTTTGTGGGGTTTGGGTCAGACCGTAATATAAAAACATTATATTCGAATCTATTCAATACCTTATCAATGTTATTTTGGAAAATTAATTCTTACTATGCTGTTAGCCTGCGCCACGGTAAAGTTTAATTTGTTTCTCGAGCGATTCATAATATAAGAAGCTTATTTCATTATAAAACATAATAATCGTTGTAAATGAAATGAATACCAATTTTTATGAATAGCCCTTCAGAGTTCTTATTGACGTGCGGATGGAAACTTCCCTTGTTAAACCTTCATTAGCAATACTTTCGATTTCGAGATCCCTTAATTATCGGTCCTATGTTGACTTTCATCGGACACGAAACTTTGAAGCCTTTGATAAAGTTTATAAGGAATTTTTGTAAGAAAATTAACTTGTATTTTTATTGGTTATTGAGTCGTGATTGTAAATTTCAATCTGGTGATCATTTACATTTAAAAATTAATAAAAATGTATATTATATAGAGGAAAGACATGTTTTTAATGAATAAACCCAAAAACTACTGAACTGATTTTAAAATACTTTTCCCAGTAGCACATTATCATCGATTTTTTTTTAATGTTAAACAATGGGAAAACAATGCGAAGGTGCCAGGCAAGGCTTAACGGGCCACGGCGAGCAGCTATTTGGTTATATGTTTGTTATATATAGGATATTAATTATATTGGTTGAAGGCACTGTGGGCTATCAGCCCACGTGCCATCACGTTTCTACAAAGTGAAATATCTGTCCTATGTCAGAAGTATACTGGACATACAAGTAATAACATTAGTTTAATAGAGCATATATAACAGCCAAATTTGGGAAACTACTTAAACCCAATTTTCACAAGTCAAATACATAAAATCAAAGCAATTATCTCGTTCAGTAATTAAATAAGCTCGTACAACTTTACACGAGATGTAAAGGGTAAGAATTTAACATCAAAGGGATATTTTTAATCAAGTTCCTACACGTTTCGGAGTTATCCTATTTCACTTTTAACTTTGAGCTTTTAAACAAAAGCTCGAATTAAGGTCAGAGTATTAAACAACCCAAAATAGTTCTCTTTACAATAAAATCAATTTACTCAATTTGTATACACTACGTAGGTTCACCATTTAAAATAAATTCCTTTTGTGTTATCTCATGTCGCAATTGACTGATTCAAATTAAAAAAAAAATTGTGTCTTTGATTAATCTATTCATTACTTATAACCGAGTTATCAGAATACAACTGGTAGTGTTTTTAATGTAAGGACATACGTGTGAATCACAGTCGATTAGCCCCAAGGTGGACTATTTATAGCATTTGGTATGGGTGCTAATACAAGTGATATATACTTATATATGTTTAAGTATTTTTTAGTACTGATTTGCACGATAAGTCCCTAATCAAATTGCACCTAAGCCATTAAGCTCAAATCGTTTATAAACGTGCTAGCGTGAATGACGAGATATGCAATACAAGCATTCGTAGCGGATTGGTAGGGAGCTATAAATTTTACGGCATAGACGGGTTTTACTGTTAGCAACAGCGCAAATCTGCAAAATTGGATGTGTCTACCAGCTCCAAGCTGGATTTTATCTCGAAACAATCTTACATTGTGTGGTGCGAGTGTAAATTGAGCATATTTTGTCCGACTTGTTACTATATAGTTTAAAATTTGCGGGTATCAGTCCTTGCCTTACCTTTTATTCAATCATTTTTTTCATTGTGACGCTCTGTAAGTAAATGTCTCTCAAAACCTGCCAGTACCAATGAGTCCTCCACCCGCACATCACCCATGACTGTAGTTTGTAGTATACGATACTATTACCATTGCACTGTCTTGAATCGAAATGAAAAGAGTGATCTTACTAATTCGCAACTTTTATTACTTTAACCTAACCATTCCCTTGGCAGGTCCACAAAACAATGTTCCCGTGGTTTAATAACAAACAAAAGTGATTGACGTGTTTTAATAAAACCCCGAAAATGTCTTGTCGAGTTGTTGTTGTTTACGATCAACCGAGCGATGCGGTCTGTTTAATGCCAATCTCAGTATTTTTACAGACTTAATGAAATGTTTACTGGATTAATGATGGCCTTCGCACTCGTCTACCTTTTAGGTGGGAATTTTGGGAATTTAATGAGGAAATGTCTTCTTAACATCCCAAAATGTATAAAAATCAATACCAATCTCTGATTTGAATAGTAGGCTAATTATTTATGATATTCAATTCTACTATAAACCTGCTTCTTTATAAATATTGCAAATTTACATTCCTATGTCCTTCACAGCTCGCATTGTAGCGCACGGACCAATAGAGAAATATGTATATTGAACTATACGTAACTCTTGTTACGTCTTTCGATGATGTCATCCTGGTTTCCTGTAATATCAATTATCAAAGGTGTGACGTAATAATGAGTAGGTAAGCCAGGCTGTGTAAGGTCTGTGAATTTTAAATACACTTCTGAAAGACATTATTAGTTCAGGCCCAGTGAAAGACTCAATTCTACACACACTAAACACACAGTTTCACCATTTATAAGTGTTTAGCGTAAGTAAATATTAACTTTATTTGTTAAAAATTTTCTAATAAAAGTCAGATATTTTTGGAATACATAGAAGAATAGACAACAAATAAAGAGAGCAACGCTGATAGATTTATTTTTTCTGTGGTCCTACGTCCATAATAATATTTGTCTCTTTCATATAATATCCTCGTTTAGAATTACTTATATATGATAATAACCTAAGCAATTAAGCTTTGATACGTTTAAAAAATAAATAAACGCTCATACATTTTCAAAGTAAATGAAATCAGAATGGTAGCAATTAATGCAACCGTGAAAGCACACTCGAAGTGGGAAATGAATCTAATTGGTTTTGTATTGCGTGTTGAGCTTACGAAGATCATTATCGTACTAGTAATTACTATTTTATCTATGCTTATGTTATAAATTGAAATCGTTAGTTTATTCTGAAATTTCAATTTATTAACATAATTATGTTATTGTTTTACTAAATACCATATAATGAGTTGTTTCTTTGTTCGCGCGATATCAATTGGACAATTCATACAGTCCATACAAGCATTGATGAAAAAGGTTGCAAAAAGGAAAATGTTGCTGTCAGAGATACGCTGCAAATTTATAAATTATAAACAGAAACATTATTAATTGTATTGGTGTTTATTATTTACAGAAACAGGTCGAACATGAGACAATATGTATGAATATATTAATAATGGCCTCTCTCTGTGCATAATCATAACAATTTTAGAAAATTAAAAGAAATAGTTTGTTATGAAAAATGTATATAGCAAATTGAGGTTTTAATTTTAATTATGTTCTAGAAAAAAAAAAAAAACAAAAAAGAGGTTAATTTTGTGATTGATACATTAATTTTATATGAGACACAATTTACGAGTGGTAATTAATTTATTCAACTTAATCTAGATCGATTTCAGTCATGTCTTGTGTCTAAATTTAGTTCAAAGAAATAATATTTCTGGAAAAAGAATCGAAGAAAGAAAATTTTATTTCAGAGAATATAAGAATCGATACGCGAATGCGACTTTTTTGAATAAACGACTTCAACCTTCTCTCAAAAGAAAACAAGTACTGTATTCGCAGAAACTGAAATAAATATAGGACTGTACACATGTTATATAACATCTTACTGGACCAATTTGGTAACAAAAAATTGAGTCGAGCTTTTTGTGTTCGTCTTTTGATGACTATTTTTAAGGTTTGTGTACGTTTAAGTAAGTGTACAATTTTAGTACATTTGATAAGTTTTATTAATCAGTTGTGCGGTAAGTACTTGGTAAGTATTATTACCGGTGTCATTACTATTCAATTGAAATCCAATTTATTCGAAAATGAAAATTCACACCACACGATATGCTACGAATTTTTCAAAACTTAGTAGAGTTATGCTACTGTTATGCTTCTGTTCCTGATTACAGACCGAATCACTAAAGAACTAAAATTTAAGCATGGCAATATAATAACGGTTAGGAAAAAAAATTCATAATTATATTTCTAGCTACTACAAAGACGTCCATAAAAGTGTTTTTTAAACAGAGAAGCAAAAAGAGACAGTCTGGACGCTGTTATTATATTATAATGTTTGATACTTAGTCCATTCTGGGACAACTTTGACACGATTATCGTGTCGTAACATTTAAGACTCCAACGTGACGGGAATTAATTAAAAAGCTCCTGGTACGACTGCGAGTACCATTAAGGAAATATTGAGCAAATATTTAATAAACGTCCGAGATAAAATTTAAAGGTGAAAGTTTCTTGTTTCATGTTAGGGTTTTTTATTATTATTATTATTACCTTTTACATTATTTACATTTATAAAAAATAAACAAATACATATGTCAGGCACCAAAAAACCACTAGGGGGTTTAACCTTGCACCTGCAGAGCCATACAGTGATCGATTGTATGATTATGAACAAATTAATTAATATTAAATATTATTTTTATTAATATTGAATATAAACATTAAAAAAAAGGTTTCTACGAATAATATAAACACATTGACACACAGGAATACAACATCTTTGATAGAGTATATACCCTTTTGATATCACAGTGATTAATACTTTCTTAATAACCAGTTTTCGTACTCTCTTTCAAATTGAAAATTTAAATTACACATATATAACCCAAAAATGAAATAAATTGTTTCTAATTTCTTATATATGTAAGTATATAAAAATCCCAATTTTGGATTTCGATGCCAATTTACAACTGTGCTGTGATCCTCATGAACTAAGGCTACTTACTACTTATTATTATATTCTGGAACAACATTACAATACACGACAAATCCCTTAGGAATTTAAATTAATGTAACGGTTATAATAATATGTTTCCAATGTTTAATTTTATACATTATAATTTTAAACACGATTTTGTATTTGATGTAATAAACTCATAAAACTTCTATTTATGCTTGATTTAAACGTATATCGACAACAAATAAAAGATTTTGCAATAAACAGCAGTTTTTGATTTTGCGTTTGGCACAAACGTTCGCTTGATTTATTATAACCAAAGTGTTTTCCTAAGCATTCCTTTTGTCATAAAGGACAAAAGTTCTGAGTTATGTTTTTATACGATGAATCAGGGAATTTTTAACGGGAAATTTAGATAGACGTCTAAATGTTTATTTTTTCTATTCCTATGGATTTGCGAGAGATGTGCTGATATTTGCGTAGCATGGAATATTAATAAGCAATACGTAATGGAATGCTTCGCCATCTTGTTTGTTTAATTTTCTATATAGTCATCAGATCTATGTCTCGATTTTTGTTACTTCAAATTTCATGGGCAGAAATTATTAATTGTTGGATTGTTCGCGAAAATAAATGGAAGAGGGTCGTCGAGGATCAAGAAATTGACCTATCCATCCCACTATCACTATACGATACGATATAAAGATATGGCGATAGAGGTCTATTTTAAAAAATGCATATATGTACATATACAATGTTGTATACGGAAAGGAAATCTAATCTGTGGACTGTCTAATATTAGTAATTGAATTGTTTTTTTTTTTTTTTTTTTTTTTTTTTTCCTATCGGGCTACCTCCCCCGGCTTTGTCACCAATCGGCCTACCTCCCCCGGCTTTGTCACCGGGGCCGTGGTCTAAGCTAAACATCCATCCGTTCTTTCATCCATCATCAAAATGAGTACCCACAGCGTCTTTATTTATTTAGGGTTATTTACAAAAATTGTTTGTCAATTAAATAAATAAAAATTTTAAGATACTTTCCTGCATTACATTACATTTTATTCTTATAACTACATATCACAGGACTCGGCCGCGATGCGGGCAGCCTTCACTTTTCCGTGAGTATCCTTATGATATTCATTGGTAAGTGCGCCCCGTCCGCCTCGCGGTCCTCGTCCCGGCCTTACTTCCATTGAATCTCGCCGTCCTGTTTATTATTTTTCTACAAAATTCCTCCAGGTGCGTCCTGTTACAGGCGAGCATGTCGGGCAATCCTTCAAGACTAAGCGACATGCCGGTGATCTGTTCCAGATCGCACCTGTAGGAAGCAAATATGGGACAATCTATTATTAAATGTTGGACGGATTGTTCCCCCCCCCCTTTCGCAACGCCAATGGGTTTTTTGTCAGCCTGAAAACGGCACAGGTACTCGGCAAAGGGTCCATGACCTGTGAGGATCTGTGCCATCTCAGGACTGAATCTTTCTCTATTATAAGTTTATGCGCGTCTGCGAATTTTTAGGGTAATTTCGTAGTTTTTTTCCAGCTGTTTGACCTTCTTGGTAACGTCGGTCCCATTCCTTTAGTTTTTCTTCTTAATCTCTTTCTTTTGTATAATAGCGGATGGGGGGGGGCGGGGGGGGGGGCTTTTACTTGTATTGTCTCCGCCGCAGCTCTCGCGAGCTCATCCGCCCTCTCATTCCCCTCCGTGCCGATGTGCGCTTTCACCCAGTGAGTTTTATATTCTGGCATTTCTGGCTCTTTTTTTCCCCCCTTGGGGGGGGGGGGGTTCCCCCCTTCGGGGGGGTTTCGAGAGCGGCCGCCCACGGGATCGCCTCTAGCGAAGATGGTGAATCACTATAGATGTTCACACTAGTACCCGCTATCATAGCCCCCCTCACTGCGCCGACAAGGCTTCCCGCGCCCCGCTTGATATACCGTGCAGTAAGGGGCCAGCTTCGCTTGATATAATCTTGATCTTCATATCGTCTTCCCATCTTCCCATCTGGTCCAGCAGCTCCTACTCCTTTCCTATAATTGAATTAACATACGAATTATTTCATATAATTGAATTGATTGTATGTTCTGTATCCTAAACCCCTAGCGGGGCATAGACGTAGGCAGCATGATGGCACTGTATCATACCGAATCGTAATCATAAAATTATCTGACCATATAAACCACTTTCCGATATAACATTTGTCCAACAATAGACAGTTTAGGTAGAATTTATTGCTGTAAGTCTGTATATGTATGCAAACTGGAATTTTTTAAATACCAAAATATAAATGAACAGAAATTAAAACTCGTGTTTATATTGGTCGCAATCTCATGTTTTGAATGATATTGGATGTTGGTAGGACTGTAATACAATTACACTTAAGGAGCTTGGTACTGGAGAATGTCCAAAGATAACAGTCTAATCCTAGTTCCAATTAGGTTTAGTTGAATATAGCCTGACCGGAATAACATGTTTCATTAGGTTTCCAGACAACTAAAAACTTGATGTTTGGCTTAGATATAAAGGGATACATATAACTATTAGTGTTGTTAATTACGTCACCACCACATCTGCATTTGTTTCATTCTTTATGACAAAGGAATGAGACTATCATTACCAAATGAAACATTTGTTGCACATAAAATCAAACCCACTTTTTCAGGTGTGTCAGTTACGTCATAGTCTTAAGGTAATTTTGAATAGGAGTTGAACTTTGTTTATTACTTATTTGCCTCACCTTTCATATATAATTCTTTATACATTGCACTCCGATGAGTGCTTCTTTAAAAAGTACACTTTGTACCGTCGTTCACCTTCAAACGATGGACATAATTTCACCGTTTCTTGATAAATCAGTGAGGGAATGGAGCTACTAGCCTTGGTTATTTCTTACAGGTACTTTTTTATTTGTATGATATATCAAAGGATTTTTTAATCATGTCAGGTCATCAGTACCAATTAATTTGGCCTTTAATGAGCTGCATTCTCCAAATATAGAGATAAAGTAATAAACTAGAACACAAAATCTTTTTACTGTCAAATTCATTTGTCTACTATAAAATGTAAAAATTTCGACTAACGTCGAAAAAGAGTAAAATAGGTGGACTAACGTGGCTCAATACCTTAGTACTCTAAAGTCAACAATAGGAAATCTCTTAAAACGATTACAAAGGAGAGTAGGAAAGCACTCAAACGTACGGTATCAGATAAGCCGGTATCTCACAGTAGAACACGATACGATGGCCATAAAAGTGAATAGAATAGCACGGTTCACGATTTGGATTCGATACAGCTTAAACCTGATGCACAATGTGGGTGTGATTGAAAAATAACCAAGGCGTTACTTATGCCTGATTAATACTTAAAATCTTTAATATACGTTGAAGACGAATGTGAATGTTCTAAGTCATTAATATAAAAACCAATGAATTTTTTTTTATTTTTTCACAAAATTTTAGAATACAAATTGAAAGTATAAATTAATTTTAAAAAAATCATATACGTTTATATAACCTAGATTTTTAAAAACAGAAGTCAATGTTAGACATACGATTATTGTTAGCTGCGCTTAATTCAAATGAGTGAATTGCGCGGCTAAATAAGAATTCTATTAAAACACAATTCGTTTTTAATGTGTTCCTTCCCTTTCAAGCACTTTATAGAATAATCGGAATCCAGCGCTTTACTTGGATGGTTCTTTTAACGTCGAAGCGAGCTCTCCGGATCTCGGTAATTAGTAGAGTGTAATTGAAGGGATTTGTGGGCGTATCCTGTTATAACCCGCACTCGCCATTCCTGTCTTTAATGGAATAAGTACTATCCTAACCGTATTAACTACGATATTGTTTATGTAGCATTTAAAGTTTACGTGTCTAAATCCAATATATTCAAAATAGTATCGCTTTGATGCTAAATTGAAATATAAGTACGATATTTATAGAAATGGTACTTTTGATTTTGCTTATTTTTGATATGAAATGTTAATTATCCAAAATTTATGTTTCGAGTATCTATTTCATGAAACTTAACCACACTCTTTGAATTCAACAGCAGTTGAAATACCGAATTATTTACTGAGTAGTAAGAAAGCTTATACTTTTTTTTGTTTATACTTTGATATTTTTAGAATACACAAAATTACTTACGAAATAACAGTAAAAAATAATAATGTTTAGTTGAAATAGTACACTCTACTGATGGCATCATATATTTATAATTATTTCTAGTTTTTAATCACACCAAAGACGGTAGTAACGCGACAACAATTTATCGTATTTCGTACATGCTTATGATGTGGAAGAAGAAACCATCAATTAAATACAATAAAAAAGCTATAAAAGCAGTGATTAGATCCTACTTTATATTCATTTTCGCGGCCTCGCCGCTAAAATTCAAGATATTGCGAAAAATCTCTTTGTATAAATCTTATTCGCTTTTAGCTCCTACAAGAGATACAATACAAATAATTATAATTAACTTATACTTGTGTAGATATTATAACTAGATAATGTTTCTCGAAAAATTGTTGTAACTAAATCTAAAAGTATAACTTTTACACAAATATTTATAATAAGACAATCAATATAGACTCGGTGGACATTTTCGGAGTCTCCATGGAGGTCTACCGCCGAGGAGTTTTAGCAGCATTGTTACGTGTTATTTAAGTTTTATTGTCTTTTCTTTTTTCTCTCTTCTTTTTTTGTATTGTGTAATCTACCTCTCTTTTAATTATATATATTATAAGTTCTCTTGTAATTGTTACATATGTATGTACTCTATAAACTTCCTTTATTTTATTTATAACGTAAGATAAATTAAGCATATGTAATGTTTGAGAACATAATAGTAACAAGTAAATAAATAAATATCTTCTTTCAAAGTATACTGTAACATCTACATATCGAGCGGTCCACTCACCTACCCTAGGTGCAAAAGGACGGTAATCTTTTAAATATTTATAAGCTGGACAAAAGTGGCAGAGGATTTCGGGCTGCGACCGCAATTTCCCATTGTTTTCGTCCACGCGTGTATTATCATGATTAAATCCTCGCAAAGGTACACTTTTATTGTATCGTGTTTAACAAGCTGAAGTTAGGTGTAATTATATTCATTGGAGCATGTAATAATATGTTTGCCTTTGATTCTTGAAGGTCACAGAAAGTTTTTTTTGTGGATCAATTCTCAATATACAATCGTTAGTAAGTAAACTTAAGGATGATTCGGTGTCAAACATCGTAAATAATAACTTCAAATTTATTTTATGGAAAGAAAACATATTATTGTTATTATAAAAATTTTGCTTGGTTTAAAGTTTGTATGGGTAATAATATATGAGCATATGATTGCATCGACTAGACAATTCATAAGCGGAAGATCATGTCACTTTAGATGAAAATTGAAAACTAAGATTTACCTTCACAACGATTGTTTATATCCAATATCTATTCAAATAGATTTTTAAGGTTTTCAATAGGATCGTAAGTGAATAAAGTGTTCATTCAGTCTTTCCAGTTGACATCAGATAAATTTCTATTTTGAAACATGAGTGAATTTGTAATAGAACCCGGGTCACCCAATCGATACGAACCCTACTAATCGTAAGAGGGTTGACAAAGTTAATACTAAATATATAAATATATATTTAGATAAACAGTGTATCTCATATAAAAAAGAAGTTTAACGTTTCGTATGTGATTGAAGTCCTGGGTTCGGGTTTCGAAATCTTCATTGTAACGGTTATGCAATACTATAAAAATACATTCACATAACCCAATAATAATTTACTATATAAAGTACTTCTACTCTACAATTCATCATTCGTTAATTACCAATATCGGCGCACTATTTGTGTATACATATCCATTTTTATTTTATTTAATATAAGAACAATTAAAATTCAACATTTATAAATTGTCTTTACGCGTAATATCATCCATATACACTAGAGTTAAATCAGATTATATCATTGTTGATTTGCGAATTTAATCATTAAATTCGTTGGCTGGGCAATCGAGCTTCAAAAGCTTACCGGGTTGAATGAATTCACATACATATAGTTTGAATAGCAGCATTATGTGGTAATGAAATGTATAAACGGCTTACTGAGACTATAATTATACAATTAAGTGACTGGGATACACAAATATTTTTTGTGTTTCAAGTATATTTTGATATAAAATGAAAAAATAGTAAAAATGCCTTCATTCTGTATTCGGTAACATATAACATCTTAGCGATCACTGTTATGGTTAGTTTGTCTTTTGTTTATTCTTTCCCACCTGATTTGTAGTATCTTAATTTGTAACTACCATACCGTGAAAGCCACGTGATATTTAGCAGACGTATTTCGGTACAGCTGGAAATTTAGATGTTACAAATAGTTTAGGAGGCAAATGGTTACCATCCAACTCGAAGAAATTATGATATAGGACAAAATGTGAGTAGTAGTGTTTATAACTAACTTGTTTATATATTTTTTTATTAACCTATTACTGAGACTTCACTTTCAATCTGTTTGTCACCAGTCTGTATCTCATGGACCGTGAAAAAAAAAACAAAGTAAATAAATAATTAAGGAGGCTCCAATATAAGAAACGTCATGGTTTCCATAAAATAATGGTACATCACACTTCGAGCCCGAGTCAACCTTACTCGATAATATTAATTAATAATTGCTGCTATAAAAAATCAGATCAATAATCTACAATCAATATAAAACCTCATCTAGACAAATACAATCAACAATCTAGTGGTCGACTGGGAATAAAACGTACGAGGGTGGAGTTAGAATGATTTGACTAATGTTCGATTTACCTGTTTCCTCTTAAGAAATAACTTACGTGCTTTTCGGATGTTAAGAAACATTTTTTTATTTTTATTAATATTGATAAGTTTTATTCCGACAACATGTATTTGAAATATAGCAGCTGGCTATAGTACTGGTAGTGGTAATAGTAAACCAAAGATTTCTCAGCCGTGTGTAAATGTGGCGTTTAACTTATGGGCAAATTAATAAGTTAGATCCAAATATATTATTTTATAGTCTAATTGTGTTAGAAAAGTAGAAAAGAAAGAATTACCCAAAGATATAGTCATACATAGAGTATTCTCATGGTAAAAGAAAGTTTGAAATAGTAGAAATATTTTTTTAGTTTGTGCAAGCAAAAATATAAATATCTCCTCTTTAGAACAACACTATAGTTAGTGACCTAATACCTCACCCAGTTTATAAACAACTTTTTACTTTTTACCTTTAATAAACCGGTATATGAACTATTCAATCCTCAGTAATAAAAACTTTGGCTTCATATTCTTGCTTAAGAAAACGACCATTCTATTTCCTTCATAACGTGAAACAATAATTTATTTCAAGAAACGAATAAATTCCTTTCAAATTGTTTGTTACTTTGATAATGGCTTTCTGTCTTAGACTATAAATGAATATTTACTATATCTTTTCCATGAAATAACTAAAAAAATGCAGAATGCATTAACTACAGGTTTGCGTGACCTGCTCCTACTTTTGTTGACAATAAAAGTTTATGATGGGAATATAATCATTTGACTTATTAGAGTCAATAAATTGCGACTTATTGGATGCAATGAGCCGTCTTTAAATTACATCAATATCATGTGATAAAAAGTTTTATCCTACACCGTGGTTATAAAATTAATTCGATCAAAAGTAGGTCTATCAATTTCTAAAAAGATCATAGAAAATTATCAATATGTAGAGACGATTCATATTTATAATCTGTCGAAAACTATAGCCAAGTTAATAAAATAACATACAAAAGTACGAGTATATATAGTTAATACATTAAAAATTGCATAAACTATCGAAGAAATATAATTATAGAAAAAATAAAATAAATTACCAATTTTTTATATTGTGATGAAATTTTTACGTTTTAATTTCACATTTTAAATGTCAAACATATCTGTTTTGTATTAAAATTCCATACACAAATACGATTCCAATAAAGGCTCGATTTACAAAAGCTGTGTATAAAATTTTTACCTCACATTTACAATCTCAGTTTTATTTTACAATTTTTTAACTTTTAAATCTCTCTCAATAGCGAAACGCTTCAGTGTGTTATATTTGTTATAAAGTTTTTACTTAACGCTTACCAAAAAATTACTATATAGTATACACAAAGCACAGCAAAGAAAAATTGTCGGTTAGAAAATTTCTTACTTTTCTTTTTCTATATTTATGAAAAGATATATAAAATATAGACTATTAACAATATTCAATGCCACATACAATGCTATATAATGTATAAAACCTATTTATCTATTCTTGGTAACTAGAAAAAATGAACATAAATTCATGAATGAAAATAAATTTTTAATCTTTTATTAATACATATACCATATTATAAATTATTGGCCTTATAAATTTTATAATACGTAAGTCACCATGTTTTTATTCCGAGAATGTATCAGGGTCCTGACAAAAGGGCACAGGAAGCTAAAAGCTGTTAGTGTGAATCTTTCTATAGATAACTATATTTTTCTATCGTATTCTAGCATTTAGGTCCATTTCGGGATGTTATCTGTATGGTGTCAACAATACAGCAATCTTTCCGCAGCGACCTTTAATGTCTGAAATCTATAAAGACACAAACATTTCACAATTCAAAAACACTGCAAAATTAGAAAGTGTTTACTCACAGTTCTAAAGCTGCAAGTGGTTGGTCCATTTTAGTGGACATGGGCGAAAATACCTATTTTCAAAAAGTCGGTATGTCACTCAGTGGACAAATGTGGCCCTTAAACTCAATGTAGTTTAGCTGCCACTGCTCAATGGAGCAGGTATGGGATGAACTGGGACTTCGTGTGCATTATCAGAGTCTGTCTCCAATTGCGCTACTTCTACGTATTCCACATCTCCTCAAAAACTTATTAGAAAGCTCGCAATACTGCTGTTATGCGAGTTGGCATGGCAAACTACACGAGGTACTATAATATGGGATAACGGCACAACGATAAACAATCTACATTTACGAAAATACTACTAAATGTTAAGAACATAAAAAAATATTTTAATTCTCTTTTTATATAAAACTAGGTCAGATACATTTAAAGATATTTAAGATTTTCTAACCGATCCGTTATATTTTCAGTCTAGCATAGTTACTTTTCTTTACGAAGCAGAAATCTATACACAAACATCAAACATGAAAGTGGAAATCGAATCGTTACGAAATTTTCATTGGCCGAGGGTCACGCAAGCCGTCGCTTAGGATTTTTTCGTGTATCCCACACTGGGTATTTTCACCTTTTTTACTTCTGACATGGCATTCGAACATTATATTTTACACCGTAGCATTTATGCGGCGCTGCTACGTGCTACGTGCGTAGCGATAGTTAGACGTAAAGGAGGTGATTAATCTTGACTTATGAACTTAAATTATTACATATATTGTAAATTACATAATGCGATTCATCTAAAAGTTACAATTTTGGTTTGGTTGAATTATCAATAAAGGTTTTTTTTATATTTCCTTTAGTATTCCTCAAATATAAATTTCTAATTAAATAAAAATTGACAGTCTACTGTAGTGACATGGAACAAAAAGACGTGCAATGGATCTGTAAAAAATGTCTGAAATGGGTACTATAATTCGTATTACACAAAACGAGATAACTATGCACAACCTTTTGAGACGAAAAATTCATTTAATAAATAGTCAAAGCCTATTTTATACCGTATAATTAGCCAGTGAATAAGCATGGAGGTACAAAAACAAACGCACACAATCCATTCGGCGCCCAAAGGTAACATTAGACACCGACAGTTTGATAATTAACGTAGTTAGGTACAAATTGTTGGGTTTAAATATTCAGTTTTAGTTTACTGTAGTCACGCAATTACCTACATTCTTACGAAGAGATAGCTAATGTCTTTAAAGTTTTGTGAGTAATTATCGTCGTGATTACCATATTTATGGAATTGTTTTAATGTGGGTTAAAATGGCTCCATTTTTGTATAATATAGATATCATAACTTCTATTTAAAATTTATTTTTATTTAGTCATTATGACTTCATGATTTTTTATGGTCTTGTCAAGGTGAGTTTTGTGCACGCATTAATATGTGTAAGTATAGTAATGGTCAACGACTAGAGAATAGTTCAAATATTCGTACATATATGCAGGTGTCCCTTTAGTTTAATAGGCAAATTCTAGAGAAGTGTATGAGGTTCTATAACCTTTGTTGATTTTGCTTTAAAATGCCCTTTGGGACCATATAAATTTAGTAGTGCGTAGTAACCCTAACGTGATACTGTTTACGGCACGGCAACCTATTATTTTCTGCAATGACATTAAAGTTTTATTACCGTTTTGATTATTATACGACTAAGCATGACTATAGAAATTGGTAAAATATTGTTTTTTCAAGTTTATTTGTAACTTTCACGACATTGGATAACAGTAAAGTATGTATAGTAATTATTATGGTAGTTAAAGTCAATTTACGCCGTATGTAAAATATTAACGGTTTATGATAAGAATTATATCAAGAGGAATACACTTATTGTAAATAATTTTTGTAACATAAGTTTAAATCAGCATCAGTATGTAAAAAGCACATTAATTCCTTTCTTGAAAGATCTAGGTCTATTTGGGACTAATATCTTCGTTCGAACAATTTAAACAAAACAAATCCAATACTGTAAGTTGAAATTGATACGACGATCGCATTTAATTCGAATTAAGTGTTGCGAAGTTTAAAGGCTTTATTTTATACAAATCTAGGGGAACGAAATTGTTTCCCCTTTGTCGACGTAATGCAAGATTGCGTGTCCAAAGGGCGATACGCTGCCGTGCAATATTGAAATAGGGTTTTTGTGTTTACATTTACAGCGATTAGATTTTTTCTCATATTCCAGACAGCATATTGACTTGGCTGGGTTAAGAACACACTAATTTCTAACTCTGAAATGTCACACGGTAGCGATGTGGCCAACGTAGGCTATAGCTACTGTGTGAGCTTGACTTTTAAACTCTAGTAAACTTGTTAAATTCTATTTGCAGTATCTTTGTCTTTCTACAGCAAAAAAGCGTACTTATCCCTTAATATCCCTTAATATCCCTTAATATCCCTTAAAGACCGGCAACGCGCCAGTAAGCCTCCTGGCGTTGCAGGTGTCCATGGGCGGCGGTAAGCACTATTCTAAGTGACCCGCTTGCTCGTTTTCCCCCTGTCTCATAAAAAAAATATTACACCATCTATTTCAATAAAGAAAAATGTAATCGTCACAATTCATTATTTTATTGAGCCAATTCGTATCTATATTGTAATCTTCAATCACTGCGCTAATAAATTAATTTAATTTTAAGTCATTAGCCTTAATGTAGGTAATATTAAGTAAGGCTAGTAATAGGATTACAGACGTAGCACCAATTTAAGGCCTCGAGGCTATAAATCTAGGATAGTTGAATAATTAGATTGATTAATCGTTCGGCTCGGATAGTTTTCCACACTCCAATGTAACATTTAATCATTTCATTCACATTTCGAACTAACTTCGCTGATTTTTCACGTTAGAATCAAAAAATGTTACCATTTTTGGAAAATGTACATTTTCAAAAAATTTAAGTGAATAAAATAGAAAATTTAAACATAGAATATAATAATTAATATTATTATAATATTCTAGTTACTTTTTTGGCATTTCATTGCTTCAAGTCCAAATTCGTTCATGTGTCAATAACTACAAACTTGGTTCATCTCTAATCCCCATCCTGCAGCTTAAGTAAGAAATAAATCACCATTTGAATAAAAGTTACATTA
The DNA here is from genome assembly GCA_963693355.1 of Pontia daplidice. Classification (NCBI taxonomy): domain Eukaryota; kingdom Metazoa; phylum Arthropoda; class Insecta; order Lepidoptera; family Pieridae; genus Pontia; species Pontia daplidice. The sequence goes on along the minus strand of CAVNZL010000044.1, from coordinate 795,771 downwards.
TATCGTCTCTTTTCACCACACAGCAGACAATATTCAATAAAAGAAGACGAAAGATTAATTTAGCTAAAAGGGTGTAATTGGAATGAATCGCTCATTATGAATCTACCCACCTAGCTAAACCATGCTTTTATACATAATGCTAGATATTTTTATATACTTGAAAGTAAAATCAGTCGAAATTTGGCAGAAACTAGAAATGCTTTTATTTTATATACCTTGTAATTCTTTATAACCGATGAGAATCCACTAAATTGTCTGCAATTTAATTGAAGTGCGAATCTAAACTCCTCCTTCCTTAAATAATTATTTAAATAGAGTGAATTGCCAGGCAGAGCTGAACAAATGCGACTGTTTACTGTGACAACTTGTGCTGGACTGCAATTCCCGTAACTCGGAACCTCTGTTGTTTGTACGAAGTTTTCTTCTTAAATGCTTCAGGGTTGCAGTTTTTACCTAGTTTGCATCTGGAACTACTGTTGAACAGTTTTTCTTAATACCTACTTCTTGCAAAGGCGATTGCTAGTTATTTTATAGCTCCATAAATATAATACATTAGATTAGTCTAGTAGCAAATACATTCGAAGTTTTATAAAGTTCTGGAGATCGATTGGATCACGAATAATTTATAGAGACAGGCCATTTAGGATAATGCAGCAGCGTGTTGCAGAAGTGTCGCCGCTTTGACCCCGATCTTGAGATACTCTTAAAATATCGTCATTAATCATTACCTTCACATGCTTCTAAGCATCTTTTTTTCTATTCTAATAAACATATAGTGATATTTGCTCTTAGCCATTCATGCCTTCCAAAGTAAAAGTATATTTTTATTTCTGTTGCCGTAAGATATCGCTATCGATGAAGGTAAAAAAATAAAATAGCATCTTTGGAAATTCACAAGCGTGGAGGCTTTTCTAAGAAAGTTTCAATTGAAATAATTCAATTTTTTATCTGTTATGTATTTACTAATGTTTTTCACCTTTAAAATATTATTATAATTACGTTGTAGACGGAGTCGACATTACCTAGAATTTAGTCCTACACAGAATATTTATTAAAAAGGAAATAATATAGGCTATAACGTACTATACAAAAGCCATACAAAATGATGTCAATTAAAGCATTTAAATGCAAATATAATTCATAATGCAAAACTAAATATTGTCTATTTAGTTTAAAACTACAACCATTATTTTAATACTGTATAGCGTTAAAATTAAAAGGATTATAAGTATAGTAAGCTTCGTTAAATTTGCCAAATTATGTCAAATATTTACTTTAAAGTTATGCATTGAATATTTTAAATATCGGTCAAGGGTGATGCCACTTGAACTAAAACTCAATAAGTATGAACAACAGTGTTGCAGCTTTGTGTAGTCTTAATTTAAAAATATTAATTAAATCAGCAAAAAATAATAAGTGGCTACACTTACCAGAATATACCTAATTACGAACAAACATCGTAACCCTAGAAACAAGCATAGTCTTTTAACTTTTATATTAAGAGTGAAGCTGATTGGGTGAAACTACATTTTAGTTTGTTTTAGTGTAATGCTATAAGTTAAATACGTCAGGATGGTTTTTCAAAATAATTCTTTTAATGTAAAAAATTTCGCACTCACAGATATACTAACACATGATATGCGGTTGCTCACATTAGTCACTTTTGTAAGAACCATATGTTCATGTATTTTAAATAGTTTTAAAAAAATATTAATTTAGCTTATACATATCAAATGTCATTTCAAGATCAGAATATTGAATATCCTAACGTTGGCAACAGACAACAATTCTACGTACTGATTAAATTGGATAATATCAATAATATTACATATCAAAGGTCTTAACTCAAAGACTATGCATCTCATTACAGTTGACATATACTTGGGATTATTCCTGATATTATGATCAACCGAAACGATTTGAATTCCCGAGCTTTCTGGTCTAATGAGGCGAGGCTATTATCAGTATGGCTCATTAGATTTTACGCCCCCCTAATCCAGACGACCTCGTTGATTTTGTCAAACGATTTTCGGCTTTATCTCTCAAGCAATTATGACTATTCGCTTCGCATTGTCTGGTGTAATCAATTTAGCCGGCGGAGTGAAAAATCTTTTAGTAGACGATGTTTAGTGAATTTTAAATGGATTGTGGTTTTGTTGGATATCTGTATTTCGATGGAAATTTATTTACTCAGAGGATTTACTTCAAATTTAATATTTACTGCGGCTTTGCACTAGTTTTAAACTGACCATGACATTAATCTTTATTAGGAGTGAAATTTCTATTTCCGTAGTGGATAATAAACATACAGTTATACTAAATGTTATATTGTTTGAGACTCCGTTGTGGCTTTGTGATGATGAATTAGTGAAGATAAATGTTTTAAGCCTCAGAGAAGTGTACTTACTATACCTGTCACACGTAGATGTCGCTTGGTATAAAGTATAAAGTGCACAACGAACGAATTATTTGTTTGGTCGTACTCGATGATAACTAAATTTAATAAACTTGATAAACATTGTCTAATACATAAAGTGTTAAATATAATTTTATCATAAACAACGTAGATAACTGATACCTGTATTATTCGCCATTTGCACAAAATTGATATAAAAATAATAAAAAAATATTAATTCTAAAAACGCATATGGTACATGGGTTTTATATAAGAGGAATTTCTATATAATACATACGTCTCACGATCTCTTAAGCAAGGTGAACCTTGTTAATATAGGCTTTATTTTAATTTTTGCTTCACACTTAAATCACCGGTTATGGAAATTATACAAGAGCAGATTCAAAGGGTATATATACCTAGACTACAGTATAATATGTATCTGCTTTATTACAGTTCCATGTTCACCGACCTAAAATAATATTTAGAAATCGAAACCTGAGCTTTCCTGTTACAAATTTAACTGTCGGCGCCCTCTCTATACATTGTTTATATAAAAAATAAACAAAAACCTACAAATCATTATTTAAGTGCCTTCATACCTTTCTTCCTAAGCCTAACAAGTTCCTAATTAAAGAACAAAGCAAGAAACAATAACCCCGTGGCCGTGAAGTTGTACGTGCCCTGTTTCCTAAGCGGAATAAATAATAAAGGATCTTGGTCGTTGAAATAATAATTGTCTGAAGATTGGGAGAATTCGAGTGTGATTGTGAATTGAGAGATGTACGTGATACTTATTAGTTCTGAGTACTTAATGTAATGGTTGATTTCGTTAAGTTTTCCCGTACATTAAGTAATCTACATATATTATTTTATATGGAGTTAATGATTTTAATATATAAGAATGTGTGCTGTTTTTATCTGAAAGAGTTTAGTCTCAATAAATTTCTTATGAGACGATACACAATTTTTTTATTAGATATTTCCAAGGCTCATTTTTAAATAAAGCCAAAGAGATGTAATGCAAGTTTATTATAACTTCAATTGTTTATCAAGAACATGAATTTATAGTATATATTAAAAAAATATTTTACCTGTCATAATTTCCGGTGTAGGTGCACTACAAGCAACCCAGCATTTTTTTTTAATATAATTTAGTTCCTATAGTTAACTTAAATATAGGAACTAAAATAATGAAACAAATTATAGGGATTGAAATAATTCGATTTCGAATCGACTGATGGAGGAACAATATGTAGTTGAAGAAAATAGACATTGAAACCCTTCAGAGAAATTTTAAATCGGATGAAAAGTCACTCAACCATTACTAAGTGAGTTCCCCTAAATGCAGTAAACGCACTTTACGACTTGCAAGGGTTGGGCTTTACTCCCTCACCGTTGACTTCTCAAAGTTGTAACAGAACCCTCATTTTTGGAAATACAACGATTTACACAATAGCAATAAAACAAAAGATATTTATCAAAAGACACACTTCGGAATGAATCGAATATTTTGTAATGTCGTTTGGACAATTTTCTACATTTATTATATCAGTGCATACAAACTCGAAATGTAAATTTGGCAATAGCACCTGGCAAAAACAAAAAGTATTGTAACTGTCAAGTATGACTTCATAAAATATTTCTAAAATGCCTTAATACACTCTATAATATTTACATCTTCTTACAATACCTATGCGGGTAGTTTTGGTAGGAACGCTGTAAGAGGTCTAATAATCAAAAGTATAGCCTATATGAAATGGTTATTTCATTATGAATCACATGACATGTGAAATTGTGAGTCAAATAATTTAAATTTGTATTATATTCCTCCGTAAAGCCGTTAAATTTAGAGTAAAAACCAGAAATTAATAAGGCACAGGTTTCAAATAAAATAATATGGTCATAACTAGCTTCTCATTGCTTCGCATTGTAAAATCGACAATGTCTTTTGTCTCTCGTTCAAGACTTATAAATCATTATTACAATTAAAGTTAATATCTGTTTCAAACTGCAAGTTTTTCTTTTCAAATTTAACTAAATCGGTATTAAAAATAAAAGAAAACTGTAGCGAATCAGCTGCAATTATTTTATTTAATACTGGAGACGAATTAGGAGCTATAAGTATGAAATATGAGCACACTGCAGTTGTTATAACTCGGAAACCATTTATTTTTCATACTCCACATAAAGTGTTATTGTATCATTCGTTTATGATTCGCTTTAAGTTCATAATTCATATTTTTTTATTTATATAGGAAAATGTTTGTTGTTTATTTAAAAAAAGTATTTTCTGCGTGTTGTTTGCGGTTATCAGGTCAACGAATAAAGATTAATCTTATATAATACCCAAATAAAGCTCCATGAAACTCGACTTTTGCAACAATTCCCTTTTATTTTATTACTAGTGAATGGTATAATTGTAAAGTATGTTGTAGTATATAGAATTATCATGTACTAAATTAATAGGAATTCCCCTTTCATACATCAAAGCAGTTAAATAAATGTTCAATGACACCGGGGAGTCTTCAATATTTCTTTGTTCTCTCAAGAGACCCGCAAGCTATATTGCATATCTTTCGTAATAACAGTAACAGTTGACCCTCCATTCTTACATTTTTATTTGAACGCATCGCGAATATCCAGATTAAATTTGGCAAGAGTTGCCTCTGATAAGAAATCAGATTCAAACTTTTGCTATTTTACTGTATGAAATACTAAATTGGTTGCGCTTTTATGTATGTGGTATGAAAGTTTTACGATTATTAACAAAGATTTATAATGGTGAAGTAATGGAACAAGCACCAAATAGTCATCATTGCGTATGTCCTATTATTATTAAAATTAGTTGGTTTCTTGTTTTTCTAATGTAACAGTCATTTAGCTAATATAATAAAGTTGTAATACTGAAATCCGTTTTATATCTTAAACCGACTAACGTTACAACTAGATTAATACACACCAATAATAAATAGAATATACATGCTTAAAAGAGGACTCAAGAAGCCATAGTAACATTTCACCAATATTCAGACGAAAAGCCTGATATTTCGATATCATACAAAAAAATGCGTTTATAACATTCATATTTAAGGATGAATTTGTACCAACGCCAATATAAGCATACTCATGTTTAAGTCTGCTAGTTTACTAAACTGACTAAATAGTCTGAACTACTTTTAAGACAAATATATAATAACTATAACATGAGTTATCAAAGTTATCTATGCAACTGCCCAGTCATCTATTTTGTATATGAGCAAAATTGCTTAGAACTTATACTTCCTTGAATAGCAAACTTTACACGACCGACTTGTGGTCGTGACTGGCGATGTTGATTTTAGAATTGGGTCAATTAGACTTAAGTAATAAATGCGTTTGTCCAATGATTAGAGTTTTCTATTTTGTTCAGTTTACATGATTGTGCTAAAACAAACGGTTTGGCATTTAATACACAAGACTATTCTAGGTTTACTAATATTTATTATTTATTTATTTTTACAATCTATATTTATATATTAATAATTTCATTGTTAGATTAAAGATATACCAAAAATATAGAATCATATTTATATATATGAATATAAAGAATTTGTTTGCACATCTACGAAGTTGCTTAGTAATGATTTACATACCCACAATTATTACTACAGGTTGAACCGCCTCTCAATAGATAACAAATAAATTGTCAATATAATGTAAAATAATATTGTAAAAATAAAAAAAAGCAAAAATTTCCACTAATGTACAGATAACTAATACACTTTTTACTTTCGTATGCATCACAGCCATTTATGGTATTAATTTTTGAAAGCTGTAACATTTGATTCATATTAAACCACTCAAAATTATTTCAATTTAAATGCGTGACGTTTGCAATAAGGTATTGAAGATGTATTTTAATATAGTTTCTCAAACAAAAGGATTCCTAGACGGACTTAGTAACGGAGATGATTAGCAAAGTTATCGAATTTCCAAATAGAAATGAAAGGGGTAACTGAAATACTAGACGATGCTTTAATAGTATGGCTTCTTTTGAAAAAGGTATGTTTCATGTTAAATACTCATCGTTCGTACTCAGAGCATATGTATAATATTTGAATATCCAACAAAGTAATTTATTTTTTTGTTAAAAATGAAACCTAGATATGAAAAGAAAAAAATGATTTTTTTTTAATTAAGATTTATTTATTTCGTATGTATAATGATCCTTGTGTAATACGCATGTTTCTCTAATTGAAATGGTAGCAAAATGAAATAAAATATAACCTGTTGTAATCCAAAGTATTGAGTAATTATAACGTATTAAGATAAGTCGCGTTTTTATAATAATTGATTAGATCGAAGTAGAATTCTACTTAAATTTATTTGCTAATTTCAGATTTTGAATAAGTTTTACTGATATATTTTATTTTTAAGTATAATTTGTGAATTAAGTGTAAAATGTATGTGTTCTGCGTTAATACAGTTTTTATAGTATACAAAAGCGACTCAGTATAAATACCATTCAAATATTTTTAAAAATGCCTATTGCATTTATATTTTATTTAAATCAAATTGAAATAATATAATTTGAATCCCAAATATACAAAGACAAATAAAGTCTGAACAAAATATTTTCTTAAGCATTATCTAAAGGTGAATTCGTAAAACAAAAGAAATAATTCAAGTCTGAAAAAACTTGGTATAAATCGAGGTGCTATTCTTATTTCAGCCTTTGACTGATGGTTCAAGCACTTTCACATTCATTTCAAGTACCTACTTTTGAAACTTGAAAGTCAGCAAAATCAGTCAATAGTCGCTTCAAATTCTTGGTTTATGTATAAAATTTCTCAAAAAAATATTTAAGTATAGTGCTTTTAAAGCAATAGATTTATATTATAATAAAAATAAAGTAATCTTAATAAATTTGGATAAAAATTCAATTGCTTTATTGGATTTATAGTAAGCTTCTTTCTTGTAGCCAAGATATATATATTCATAATTACTAAATTGTTACTTATAAACCCATGTTTATACTTTCAGTTTGATACATATCTAAAGGCTGTATATTTTAAATTACTAACCATGAATAATATCTATATGTCATATTATATATATATATGTTTGGAAACTTATAATAATACCACGGAAACATTAACAATTTAGAAATTGAGTCGAGCAATTTAAAAAAGAATAAAATACCACAAAACTCGATCCCGTTAAGATTTAATTAAATACGAACGCTTAATACTGGGAACAAGAACTTTGAAAGGATTCGAACCGAAGACGGCGAATGGAATGCTTTTTCAGCATTCGCTCGAATCTTGTGCCAGAAAGTCAAACAGGCGTGATCAAGAATTGAACTGTATATATTTTGAAGAATTGTACAAAGTAAGGTATTCTGAATGCTTCTTATTTCTTACGCTTGTCTATTTATCATTCATTTTACAAGGTATTGCTCTGTTGTTAAACTAACGGTGGCGTTATAAGTATAATTCTTCGTTTACTTTTTGTTTCAGTTACTATTACACTATCCAGTTTAGGATTCAATATAATACCCAAATAAAATATAAAACTAAAAAAAGATTATATAATAAATCAAAATATTAAAAAAATAAAAAAAAAAAAAAATTACAAAGATATTAATAAAGTGGGATTTTAAAAAAATGAATTGTTTGATAAAAAAGTGAATGTATAAATACAATTCGGAACCTCATTTATTGCAAGTTTTGAGCAAAACATTAAAACTTTACTTTCCTGATACGTCGAGCTTACACGGAATGCACAGTGTTACCGTGCAAACTTCGCATAAGTGATAATAAACACCTGAGACATGATTATAGTTTGTACTGTTTTGTATTTAATTTTGAGTTATTATTATCATAAATGAGACTACATAGAAAACTTTATGACTCTAATTAATGTACATACGATAATTAGCTGCAAACGATTCACGAGTGTCACATTAAAATCCATAGCAATTAATATAAATTGCTTCATTGAACAGCTGACGCATGTCCTATACATTAAAGGTGGTACAAATGGTTTGTCTGTAAACAGTAAGGGTGGGACCGATCAATGGGCTTGTTTCACGGCACGTTGGTTTAGGCTATTGTTTATTGTTTAATTAATGACACCGACTCTGTATTTACAATTAACGGAATTTGTAGATCTCTTTCAGTTCAAATACATTAATTATTAGGCACTAGGCCTTCAAACTTGGAGTTTTGGGGTGAACGGTGTTGTTGGGAAATTTTAAACAAGTCTGGAATATTAACTCTGTCAGTGTTATGGAGGATTTTGCGTGTTTTGAACAAGATTAAAAGCTTTTATGCGATTTCGGTGTCATATATATTTCAGCTGGGACGGAAAATGTATATTTATGTTATCAGAAAATCTTCTATAAAAGAAAGGTTTCTTGGGCTTATTTTTTTATTATTCGGACTTCACTAGGAAAGGTGGTTTCGAAACGAAATATACCATGTTTTATTCTGTAATAAATCATATTATTTGTGTAGTCCCTTAAAATATAATGTACCATTTTAAATTGTATAATATTAAAGAGAATATAATAAAAAAATCTCTTGAGTTACGATTACGAACTGAGTGACAAATAAAATATAATAGTAAAATTGAGTGTTCGTTAAATTTTTCTGATTATCATAAATAAATCCCTATCAAAAAAGAAACAAATTATATATATATATATATTAATAATGAAAATGATTTAAACATATATACAGTTCTTACAATGCGTAAACTGTTCCACTCAAATCAAAATTATCATTATCCCAAATTGTTTGTTTGAACTAATTGTTATTTAACTGCCCCCGTGATAATATTGTTTCACGGTATTTAAATGGCGTCCTGAGTTCAAACAGGGTATTTTTAAGAGGGAAACGCCAAAGGGTTTGTCCTTTTAATAATAGGCTTTCCTTGATGATTATTTTGGGATGGTGGTTTTTAGAATTTTAAAATGGTTATTCTGTATTAGTAATGGTGGGAAAGGATTCATTTTTAATATGACAATAATCATAGAACTTTTTCATGTGTTTTAAAAATTATCCGACAATTTTTTTATGAATTCTAATTCATACACATGCGGCAACATAAAGTAAAGAGGTGGCCGGAGTATCTTCGAATAAAATGAAAATTATCGCTAAATAAATATTTATATCCTTAATTTTTATTCTGTTTTTTATTTCTATCCTAATGGACAGATTTATTTTATATGGATCATATTTTTATCTCTGTATTTCTGTACCTATGGAATAAAATATATTTTTTATTGTGTTCCTGATTTTGAAGTATATGGCAAAAACGTAAAGGATTTTGATTGATAGGTGTACATTAAGGATAAGAACTCATTGAGCGATTTGGTCACGTACCCGTCGCGGTGGCGGGCCTGCAATTCTATTTCGAAACTCACGAGACCATTTATTTGCGGTAAACATTATCACTCCCAATCCTGGCAGGCCAGGCCTTAGTGGAAAGCCAATGTTCAGTGAGCGTAAGTGAGAATCCCGCACAAGGCCTTGCTGTTACCAAGCAGCTCCTTGGCACTGCTCCCCCACACTCCCTATGCCCTCTATGTCCCAGCGTGGAAGTCAATAAATGAATTTCCCACCGTAAAAAGGCCGATGATCGCACGACACGGGCGTCACAAGTACAAAAGCTACAAAATAGGGTCAGACTGACCACAGAAGATCATTCAAGATTGCATTATCAAAACTTCAAAACTAAATAAATATATTTCTTTTTCGAAAAACATCATCATTAAAATGTATGTGAGTCTAATAAGAATTCTACAACACTCACAAATCGGAAGAACTTACAGTGGAGACAGCCATTTGTGTTTTATAGGTATACATTGAATTTGCAGAATCCAAGCATATGGTGCGATTTAGTAAAAACATTCCTTTTGAAACGAACTCTAGTCATAAGTTAATGTAGAACTCTATAATATTAGTCATTTGACTAGCAGTATCGGCAACAAATGTTAGTGTACTGGTTATACTGGTAGGTAGGATTCAATCACATAGTCTACTGAGGCTGTGAGCAGGCGTGAAACGTTTCCCTTTAATTTTGTACTTCACTTCACCTGGCGCGAGATTTTAACAAGCTTCACTTGAAGGTAGTAAGAAAATTTCACAACATACTTGCAACATTGATTGTGAACTTTATAACTTTTGCATTACTTACAATGCGAGTAGTTTTTATTGTTAAATGTTTATTGATATTAATGTTTATGCTGATGGTGAACTCAATTCGATTTAAGGTTCTATTTCAACGTTTGTCAACGTAACAATTTAAATAGCAACAACTTAAGTCTATTTTTAATGTGAGTCAAAATAGCTCTGCAACAAAATTATGGTCATGTATAAAGCGGGCGTTTACGACGTCACGGTTCTCTCAATTAAGACATATTTCATAAAATTGTTATAGTTTACTACTGGCAGTCTATTCACTTAAATATTTCCATTGAAAACTTGAACAGCGCTCGGTATTTGAAATTTAAGTTATGACTTAAACAAATTGTATTCAATTTTCGTATATTCGTGCTGCAGGATTTATATAAATACCATACAAAACTCTATCGTTATTATTCTGTTATTTTAGCTCCTTAATTTTTCATATTGCTCGTGCACAGGTACTCCGCGTGTAAGACTCACTGAAGCGTTCTTAAGTGAACTAGAGTTCTAGCTTGGGCGCTCGTGTAGAAAATCAGTGTCACAACTCTATCGCTATTCGGTTCACTATTACTGCCAGTCAATTCTTCAATATTTCAGTAGTTAGTATATAATATAAGTTTAATGCAGTTCCGGAACCAACAGTAGGATACGTGACATACATCAAAAATATCCCATTCGAGGGCTCAAACGCAAGCTCCACCTGATTATGTCCAAAAAAAAATTTTGCTTAAAAAGTCAAAATCGCGGCGGTTTACAATTTGTAAACTATACTTGATTATTAACCTTTACTAAGACAAGCAATATCCTCGCTTTAATGTAACTATTTGCGAAGCTCAAAAGTTGCACGTAATTATTAAGATAAACAGAAATTGCTAGACTAAAGAATTCTCGGAATTAATGATACCGGATTCAGACATATAAATTGTATTTAAGAATTGTTAATTCTTAAAATTTTTATTTTGTTAGTAGAAGTTGCTTTCCCGATAGCATTTAGTAATTAACTAGTAATTAGCATTTTTAGTTCAAATGGTACATTGATTATTTTCAGTTAAATCCTGATTTGAATCTCTGTATCAGAAAACAAATAAAACTTAATTACTTACTATTCAAGCAAATATAGTATTTATTCCATAAACATAATTTTAATCGATATATATTCATAAACCTTGGTTTTATAGGCGAAAAGTTCACACATGAATTTTTGATAGAGTCAACGCTTTGTTCACAGTTCGCTATGTTCTCTTCGATTATAACAAATTTATTCATCTACCTTCGGTTTTTGTAGTCAGCTGATAAGTGCTATATATTAACGAGACATTTTAGTAACATTGAAGGATCTTTTATAATTAAACTGGCTTAAGCTGTAATAAATTGAAAATAAACGTTGCTAGAGCGTTATTGAACTGACCTAGACGTAAATCGGTAATGCTACATCCCGGGATGCATTATGAAGAGCCCTGATTAAAAATGCAATGAATACGCTATACAAAGGAATAGTTAATTTGCAACTAAATACACTTTATTCCGTAACAGTGTATACAAACATATACTAAGCCTTATACAAGCTTCAAATACTAGTTTTGGATGAAGTCGCAATCTGAAAGTCTTTATAAATCGAATGTAATTTTGAACGGTCAGACCATGTTTTTTTTATGTGACGTTCGTATTACAGCATGTGTTGCAGCATGCGTTGTAGGTGTTCTTAGGCGACCGCCAGCTGATACTTTATTCTAAGTTATCTGTCTACTTTCAGATCTGCATGTACCATTTGGAACTTAAAGATTAATATAGATAATAAAATACACCAAAGATTTATTAAAAGATCATACAAACTAACTACGTATTGTTTTTGTCAGAAAATATATATAGGTGATCCTGGCATACGTGATGTAGTGTTTATGGTTAACGTTCTTGAAGGAATTCTGCGTTGAAAAATCTTCTGTACTTAGCAAAATAAACCACCTCGGGTCAATGATACTGAATCAGAGAATGTAAATCATAGTTCTGTTATAAGGAGATTTTTTCATAGATCGCTTTGTCTCTCTGGACCTTTGTGGCTAATATTGGAGTACCTATCTAAGTAAAAACAAAACTGTCAACTATCACCCTTTTTGTGATTAAAATTAACTGCAAAAACAAATGGTTCTTGAATTTGCAGTTAGTCAAAGGTGTAAAGTTAAAATTATCGCTTTACAAATAAAATATAACTTGGACCTATCGTAATAATGATAATTTCATTTAATTATAGATTGTTTTAATGTCAAAAGTTTAATGATACTTTCACTATAACGTACAACAAAAACACAATAAAGGTTCACATAATTCGAACAATATCGTTAATACTCGTATATACATCATTCAGTTCGGTTTGATTTCAATTGTCGTCATTAAATAACAAAAAGCTACGGTTGTGGGATATTTATAGAGACATAACGACGGTAATTTTAGCGAGATCATACTCCGATATATTCTGGAACATCGTATTATCAACCTTATATAATAAGATGTGCATTTTCAGTGAATTCAGTGTTAACTGGTTAAGGCCGTAACCCAATGGACTACGGGTGACAGGGCCTTTCGACTTAAGCTTTCAGTGAGACTTCGGTTTCAACCCGAGTGCCCCGTGCCACAAGTACGTGACATGTGATATATAATTCACTGTAGTTGCACTTGCAAGGCACTGAGCTTTGACAACTGCTGCGTAATCCTAGCTCAGTGGCTGTATTTACCCGTTTCCAACTGCAATATTGAGTTTAGTAGATTTAGACTCACAAATACCTATTCAATTATTTTAACGTTTAAACAATACAATATGCTTAGTGAACAAAATCTAAATTGACGCACGTAACTTACTTCTTTGTTCGATGTTGACATCAAACAGAAATAGCTAATGACCCCCAATCAATTTATCCAGAAGTCGTAGGTACTCTTAAATGAGAATAAATTGCCCGTATGCAGCCTAAATCGTGCCCTAACTTAGCAAGTCACGCGGTTCAATTTGGTAAAAAGTCATTCGTGCGAAGGTAATGCGCCTGTAACAATCCGATGGTCCCATTATATCAGAACTTCAAACGACTCGGTAAATGCAAAAAATAAAATTTAATAGCTTACTCTACCATGGATGAAATTTCAGCGTGATATATAAATTATATTATAAGCAGATTTTAATGCCAAAATATATTTTAATTACTTGAGATTTTCTATGTCAATTACGTAGCGCTCACCATATCAAATTTGGAGACACACAAGTTTCTGCCCTAAGCCGAGAAAAAAGGTATGGTCATAAGATGCTTTTCTCAACCCTTTTTGCAGTTTTCAAACCCGTGTCTTTAAAGGTAATAATAAAATCAGGTATATTTGAATTTTCCTTATTTAACACAATTTTAATTTTTCGTATGTTGAGACGGAATACTTTTTATCCTTAACTTATATTATGGGATAAAATAGTTGATACAGTAAAAGAGTTGAATAATTTATATTTGATATTCCTACAGCTAACTTATTTGTATATTACAATAGGTAATGTAATGTACAATAAAACATTAAAATTATAAGCATTGCTCAGACCAGAATAATTTTCACCTTATCTCGGACAGCGATGTCATGCACGTATACGTCACACCTGGTAGGTACTTCGATGCGATAGTTTAAAAATTGTTAATGTTTTAAAGGCTTCAGTCATTGCTACTTCAATATTGGGTTTTCATAACCACATTATTTCAACTTCACATATGGTATTCTATTCAATCATTGGTTCAATTGCGTATTTAAAAAACTTATTTACACAAACAATAAACCAGTCTCACTTTTGTTACTAAACTAATGAATAATATAAGTATGTATTCTAAAAACTTATTATTTAACTGTATGAAAAATAAAAATGTAATAATCAAATCATAATGAATTACCATCACATTTTCTTCAACGAACTGCCTACGCAAAATGTAAATAAACGTCTTCATAAATTAGGCAAGCCATCTTTCATCTCTTTTCAGCGCGATTAGATATTCATAAGGCGCCTCTGGGTCCAGCCCATCTCTGTTTATTCGGTTTTCTGTATTTCCTCGCATGTAAACAAAAAGTTCTGCGAGAGTAATATGAATCTATAATGCTCGTGCGTTAATGGATATTTGTTTAATCGTAATTTTCTGGGGTAGAGGCTCTTCTCCTGTCTCAAGTACTACCACTAATGGGGGCCTTTAGTTAGGAGAATGTTTTATTCGTAACGCACGTTTTTTATTACCACAGGTACGTTAATCGTATGAATATAGTTTTTAGTATATTATTAGACATAGTTATCTAAAAGTGGGTAAAAAATAAAATAAATTTGGAAAACGCTTTCTCTCTAACTCTTTCTGTTTAACGTCATTTTTATGTTTATACTATCATAAAGCTGAACGATTTTAACTAAAACGCAATTATTTTTTCAAAACTTTATTATTTTCTTTATAATGTTTATTATACACATACTTTATATCGTGCATAAGCACAAGTATTATACGTACAACAAATCACAATACTATTGTTACAGTATACAATAATAAACTTTCACATAATAATAACTTTTTAACACTAAAGGCGATCTGATTTACATAATCGAAGACTTTATTAACACCGATTTAAATTACATTAAACAAAGATGTGGTTAATTTAGTTTAGATTTTAAATAAATGTTATGGCACGTAATAACTTTATTGACAGTTTGACTACAGGTGTCTGCGTTAGATTTTTCAAGACATTGACAAACACATTTATTTCAAAACACTTTTGCGGATCGGGTATTCTACCAATACATAAAATATATTTTATTGACAGTATCTGTCATAAAAGCACTTTGAAATTCTATACTTTTACGTTACGCAGATTTCAAGTAGGACGGGGCACGCCTATGAAATAAACAAGTACTCTCACTAGTTTATTACCGAAATAATATCTGGGATTACATCTACCGGAATGTTTGTTTCGGAAGAACATTTAAATAGCGATATTAAAATTATGTATCATTTACCTAAATACTTTATATATTTTACTATCTTAGCTAATTTACACATATACTTATTTACAGACCTTTAAAAGCACATATGATTTAAAAATAAAAAAATACGAGAGATAGCCTGTAAAAATTCTTTTAATTATATTTACAGTAGTAAAGGTTTATATGATAATCACTATTATTACAATTTACATCTTAGCCAAAATTAAGCTAAATAAAGTGATTCGTATATCAGTATTTAACATATAGTATGTACATTCACGTTCTCTTTCTGTTATCATAGTATTGTCAGCTGCTTTTCCGGTGTACGTTAATCATACATTCGATAAAATCTACGATTCGTTTTTGTAACAATATGAGGAGGCAACATCGTACTATTTGTATTTAAAAACATTAAAATTTTCATTGTAATAAAACTATAACTAAAGTACAAGGTTTGAATATTTCTTTCATCCGAAAATTTTAAATTACGTCAACAACGAAGTACTAATAAAATGTTGTATTCGTTTTATACGATGTTGTCTCAGTAAATGTTAAATATAAAATATGTTCAAGGACTGGTTGAAAACACGAAAACATTAGACACAGAAATTTAGAGTATATTATGTACAATCCTACGTAACAAGCTTTTGCTACTTGCTCGGGGAATTAATTATAAGTATGGTACATAACACAACCCACACTATGTAATAGCATAAATATTAAACTGTACTGACCTTTAAGCATGTTAAGGATTAGAATAGTTCAAAACAAATGACGACAAAACCTAAACGAAACATCGTTAACTATAAGTTAAACATTTATTTGGTTCTGATGGTGGTGGATCGTTTGATTGTAAGGAAAATAAAAATTATAAATTAGAAAATGATTATAAGTCAAAATAAAGAATTTGGAAAAAATTAATTAAAAAAATTTAATCCTTAAAGATCAGCATAGCTTTTAAGTACTTATTTACACACCCCTCGCCAGTTGATGTCAAGACACGGCTAACAGAAGCATGGCAGCAAGTAGAATACAGTGAGTATGTGGCGAAAATGCTTGTCCTCCACGCTGCATCGCCGCTGGGTACTCACCTGATAGAGGAAAAATAGAATTTGCTTCTATGGCAAACATTAAAACTGTCCCTTACTTTGCCGACTAGAATTATTGTATTATTTACAAATCCAGAGAGACATAAAAACAATATTTATCTTAATATAACGAAATATGTTAAGGACCTATCATTTCGCCAACTAATATTTTTCAGTAAGGGCTAGTTATTTAGTCATGTTTCATTTTATATAAAATTAAGAGGAGTCATCTCCTTTTAAAACTAAGGACGTGCGTTTGAATCCAGTGTGAACCAATATATTTTCTATATATGTGTGCTATTAATATTCCCTAAAGCTTTCTTTCTTAAACCGGCTACGCTAAAACCCAAATATTCATCGTAGCTTACTTGCAAGAAATAAAAAGTACAAAAGAAAACACCAAGGTTTGAAATCGTAACCTAAAACTATGACCTTAAGAATATTTGAGTAGACAAAATCAACCTTTTCAATAGATTGGACTTTTTATATACATCTTTGACCTGTTTGCTGCTCGTCAACGCGGGGTCAAGGAAAACTGATACAATCAAAATGAAGTGTCAGGTTATGAGAACGAAATCTTTCTAAACGATTTTCATATTGTTGCTTTAAATTCAGATTTACTACTAGAAAAATATGAACTTAATTAGAAAACTTGATATTTCGATTGAATATTTGAGGTGTTGGGTAACGTCATTATATACTATTTTGGCTGATAAAAAATTTAAAATTAAACAAAGTTATCTATATATTTATTATTAAGCATAATCAATTATGTGAGCCTCGCTTGAGCTTTATGTGTGTCTGAATTTAATAAGCATGATTTGAGTATCTCACCATTTAGTACATGTACCACCACGCTCTTCGACTGGGCATTGCTGGGATTACACTGATAGGTCCCCGAGTCAGAAGGCCTTGCCTGCTGGATGAGAAGGAAGGATGTTGTCGTTTCACCCTTCTCTGTCACGACTGACACACCACCTCTCGGCGAGTCATAGCTTATAATCTGTAAAAACACAAGGATTAACTAAAAGTGTATGAATGAAGTTATAATATGTCATAAGAGGCTTTTGAGTTACTTCATCTCTAAATGAATAATTCTTTTTTGGTCTATCTGTCCATAGACCACCTATGTATGTTTGACATTCGAACAAGAACGCGTCAAATCGTATCGATATTCCATTCTCAAAATCGGTTAGGAATAAATTATTTTGAAAACATTGTTAGGTACGTAATACAAGGGCTGCAGTATCGCCAACCTCTCGCGATGTGATATTTTTTAATTTAGACTTAAATTGTATTAAATAACTTGAATTAATTGAAAAGCAATAAAAGGTCATCTATGAGATTGTTTATTGAGATTGTTGAAACGACACAAAAGGAGCCCACGTATTAAGTTATTACTGGCACATACCGCATCATTATGGTTCCAAAAAATATAGGCTGGTGGTTCGGGCGAGTAGAGCACTACGCATGTTAAGTTTATAGTGCTGCCCCGATCAATATACAGCTCCGGCCCGCCAATTATCTCCGTCGTTGGCTCTGGAACAATTGCAATCGGAAACGAATAAAAACACAGGCTTTTCAGTTCAACTTTGTCAAGTTTTATTAAGAGCTTAGCCAGAGCTTTTTATCTTCGTTAACAAGACATTGAGGATTTTAAACCTTATAGTCTAGGTGATATTGAAGTTTTTATTAATTAGCTGATATTTGAGTCAAGTTTAAATTGGAATTACAATACCAACAAATATGACAAAGCATTTTATTTGTGTGTTTTATTTATTACACACAGTCTTTTACTCATAAATAAATGATTAAATTAAATTTGTCCATATGGGTATAAATAAAATATATGATAAAAGTAATAAAATCAATATGTTTTCAATAGATTGGAGTCTTAATATTATTACATTTGACCTGTTTACCTGTTTTATATCTCGAAATGTCATTAACTAACATATGTTCTGGTTAAAGGCAAGTACTCGAGATACCTTTGGTGATGTAAAACCACAATGCTCTGGTTCATACGAACTTTATTAACATATAAATGTGGATGTTAACCGAACGAGTCCTGTTTTATGTGTATATTTATAGGTACATTTTAGGCTATGTTTGTTAACTCTGTATGGTAACTTAATAAAATTTTGTATGCTGGAAGTTGACACTGGATAGTCTCTTAAAGCGGGTGAAAACGGGGTCAAAGATAATAATATGTCAAACTTGTTTTCAAAAATATATATCAAAATTATATATAAAAATATATATATAAGGCTATAAGCGATTAATTATATAGTAGCTCTGCCCCGCTCGGAGCATCCACCAGACCTGTCTATAATGGATCTCCATTTTCTTTGGTCATCGCATAACGTGAACAGATAGGAAAATGTGGCTAACTCTGTTTTGATGTGTTATTCTCTAGAGAACATTCTTATCAAAAAAAAAATTAAGAAATAAAGAAAGGCGAAAGAAATAAAGAAAGAATACAGTGTATCATAGAGCAATACAACATTAAGCTATGGTTTTGATAATTTTTTTTCGTTAAATAAAGCAATTTTATTCAATATTCATAGAGACGTCTGACGGGTTAGCTATTTATAAAAAATACCCTAAACAAAATCAAGTTTTCGTAACCTCGGCCAAACCTTCGTAGACCTCTCTAGTAAGAAAATAAGATTTAAGGATTTGGCCTGTCAGGAACTTAGGTAAAAACCGAACCCTAAATGTCGAACGTTCATCTCTTTAATCCACAAATAGTTAAGCTACATATAAAGAGCTGGATAAGAGAAATCCACTGTACTTTTATTGACAGTTATATTTGTATTCCTTAAGGAGTGGCGCCGGCTATAGTTAGAAATGAAAAATACCTGAGTCTTACGGCTTTGATATGTATTGTGTATGTAACAAATTTGACTATAGCAGCTATTTTATTTTCCATGATATAATGCGACAGTATTTCTTTTCGGTAGTGCATAGTACTTGAGGTGGTTTGTATAAATGAGTATTTAAATTATTATATAAATCGGTTTGGAGTCCTTCATATCGGAAAGTTTTACTTCGTAAAACCGAGCGATTTCGAATTAGACACTTATTGGTTGAAATTTATAGTCATTATGAAATAATTGCGCTTCAACTCCAATAACTAGAACGTATCTATTGACAAACCTAAATAATATGTTTATTTAAATATCTAAAGCAGTTACTTATTGAAGAATTTATTAATTATGTAGGGATACGACTACAAACAGAATTGTTATTGAAGTGACGAAGTACATAATAAGTATTTAATTTCACGATAGATTTCCAATAAAGAATAGAAAATCCCTTCATTTGAATTACTAAAAACTAAATAATCATCTTTGAGTGCTATCCTCTAGTACAAGATAGTAAAAGCAAAATATCTGTAGCAATCGTCTAAGCTGATTCATTTATTGCCTTTAATCTAACTCCCATTAAACTGTTCACTTTACTGGAGGACTTTCTTTTACATTGACTTTTCTTATTACTATTCATGCTTTCAGCGGCATTTTAAATTGTCTTTTAGATCCATAAAGTGCACATTAAAATAAAATGCTAGATTCAGCTTTCGTTGTAAGAATTCAGACGTTTTTATTTTGCGGGCACGGCGGTCGACTCGGAGTTTTATTACTTGATAATAAACGAGCATCAGTAAACAGTCTTAACGACGCCGTATTATAACGTGGTTACACTGATATATTTATTTAGTGGTCGTGGTTATTGTTAACTACAGGCTATTTATGTATACGTATACGCGATTTTAAGAAGCTGTACAGTGAAGAAAGTTAAAAAAATACTAGAATTTCATTTATCCAAATTCGATAGATGATAGAGATATAGTATATTGAATGGCTTCCCTTTCTTTTTCTTATCATTTATAGAACATCAAAGATGCAATAATTAATATATATATATATATATATAAAAAAAAAAAAAAGTGATGAACTAACATGGCAACATGTTGGCTTATAATTATTAAATTGAACGCAAGATTTGATAAAGTTTTATTTAATTAAGTCCATAAAGCATCAGTAGTTTATAAAAGGCGTTGGCGTAATTATATTCTAAACAAAGTCAACTCATAAAATGCTACCAAATAAAGTAGCAATGTTAAACTTGGTCTATTATGTGTATTTTGTTACGATGTGCGTGTCTTCAATATAGGCGAGTTAATTAGTTTTCTTGTTCAAACGAAAACATTCAACTTCTAAGTCAAAAGCGCTTTGTAATATGCCACAGCGGAGTAATTGCAAATGTCGTGTAATGAATATGAGAACTTGGGATAAACTTAAGAAAATAATTTACCTTGAGGTGTAACTTAGTTGTTTTTGCTGAAGATAAAAAACATTAAGAAGAATTTAAATTAGATTTTATACTCGGGCGGGACGTTTTAAAATCTAGTGCTATTATAAATAAAGCTATTTTCTTTCTTACGCGTTGCGCATAAAATAACATTTTTGTTAAACTGAGAAATGATAGGTATTATCTATTAAAAAAATATATCTATATTTTTACAAAAAACATTTTACTTGCTTAAGCGTACATTTCGTACGTATACGATAAATGTACGCTTTTCTAATCAAATATACGTTTTACTTTAGCCTACAGACCAGCTTATTTACGTTTTTTATATAATATTGTATTAGACAGGTAACAACCGAATGACAATCATTAGGTTTTCTTATCCATTTTGAAATAATTTAATTCATTTAAAAAATATAATGCGAAGAATTGACGCGTTATATTTTGACAGTGTGGAAATGTTATGCGACATTAAATGTTTAAATCTGTATTTGTTATCGCAGGATTCTGTTGATATAACAAATTAATTTCTATAGAATTTTCTTTTTCATTTTTTTATTATGAAATAGGGGGGCAAACGAGCTTGCGGGTGGCCTAAGCAGGAACAGCCGCAGCCCATTAACATATTACGGTTGCCTGGAAGGCATCGCTTGTTAGCCGATAAGGCCACCGGTTGCATTATTTTTAGTTGTTTTTATTATAATCAAATTATTTTACGCAAACTTTTTCTTTCTTTTTCTTTTTTCTTTCAAAATTATTAAATTTTTATTTTTATGAAGGGTATTATTACATGATAGTAAGTATTTAGGTTTTATAAATCTTTCCTTATACTGTATTTCACGAGATTACGTACCTAAATACTTGAAGGATGATTTTGGGCGTCGGTGTAAGCAGTATTATTGATTACACACGAGTATTTGTGGATATGGAAATCTTTGAAAATTTAATCTACTCACCAACAACGTTTAAATGTATGAAATGGCTCATATGTGGAGTCGTTGATATCTGGCATTCGTAGATCCCGGAGTCCCTATGCTGAGGGTACTTTATCTGTAAGCAAATATTTTTACATTAAAAGCTTATCTATTCGTAACTTAAAGCTGTTTGAAATTATGGACCATTTTATAATATGTCTTTATATCCATTAAAGAAGTTATATCAAATACGGCATATAATATAACCAAATTGTGCTAATCAGATTGTACTAATTTTGATTTTATTGTACTAATACTGGTCTTACGTGGGGGCAGGAGACAAAGAACCTTTATTAACGATCTTCTATAAGAAGTCTAAGTATGATGAAGTAACTCACGCGCAGGTTCCACATATTTTTCCTTTCACAAGTAAAGGATGGGAACAAGCATACAATGGATAAACTGTGCGTGACTGTAAACGCGGCACGCAAACCCCATATCTAAGAAATATTTATATCTGATTTCTAAGAGACTCATCCTTTCCTTCAGACAAAACGTCCCTTCATAGTAATTTTTACAATTTTTATTACATAAAACTTATAAATATTAACAAACAATTTAACAGGAAAGCCGTCTGCAGGATAAAAGTAATTATAAAAAACACCACTCCACCTATAATAATAGGAGCTGCATATTTTATAGATGGTATTTTAAAAAATGAATCTCTATACATCGTGAACAACAAAGACCATCATTATCATGACAAGTTCTGTGCTGCGATGAAAAAACAAAAGCATTTTGAAATGAGTTGCAATACGAATCTTATTAATGTGAAATCCTATTTAGAAATGAACAATGCTTTCTACCGTAAAATTTATTTTATTTTAATAATAATGCAGCTGGAATTGTAATTTTTACATTCTATTGTTTCGCTTTTTTAAAGAAAGAATTAAGAAAAGTAAGCTTTTATGTATATTTCTTCTCTAATTAAAATATTTGAATTATTGCAATTTTAGAAAGGATGAGATTTATTTAGTGGATATGCGGAAACTCATTATATTCTAAAATCACGTATTCTTCTACAGGATTTGATTTCAAAATTAGTATATTTATATTAAATCACTGATGGCCTAGTGGTTTAATATGCGATCCATGTCTATGTGCACAATTAACATACTAGTAATTGTACGATGAAGGTAAACATCGTGAGAAAACTTTCATCTGTTCTCATTACATTAAAAAAAATTTACATTATATAATTGACACTGTTTTAGGCGCATGTGACAAGCGACAAAAAAACAATAATTGTTTATGATTTTATAATAAATCTACTAGATAATCGATCGCATCGATAAAAACTCTTCCTTTAGAAATAAACCTCGCAAATAAACGATTTCATAACATAAAAAATAATAGGAAATGAAATCAATTTCTTGGGAAAGACCTCGAGACGTGCCGTCCACGCTTTCTATAATTACATTTTCCTTTCCGCCCCTGGGTATGAGAGATTTTCTATTTTTTAGACTATTTAGTACTTAGAAATATTGCCCCAGGCTCTAAATCATGTTCATAATAATATTCAACCTTAAATATGATGAACAACCATTACACTTTAATTCATTGATATAGAGAGTACATACGTTAATATATGAAATAAGTCTCACTTTGAAAGTCATGGTTGAATGGAAAATGATTTATTTTGCACTTCAAAACTTCTATACTCTTTTTTACGAAAGCTCATATGTAACAACTCGTAGGGCTGGCCACAACATGGGTTTCGACTATCGCCGTGATTGAAAAAGATACCTGTAAGGTCCAGTCTTCTGAGTGCGGTAGATGTATCGCTCGAAACCGCTGATCGCTGGTGTATGTGTATCTTCCAACCGTCAGAAGGTGGATGTCTCTGTGTCGCACCCATGACACCTGCATGTTAAGCTGTAACAAAATAAACAGACCTAATTCCATTTTCGACAACAGAGCCTTCAATTAAACAACTATATTGAAATCGTTATTACAGTTAATAAGCGTGATACTTTTAATTCTATGTTTTTTATCCTTGTGTTAAAAAGCGTTAAAATTCGTTTATTTTTCCCATATCGGATAAAAAGTCACCTACGAAAAAATAAATTTGTCAGTACTTCACTTACAGTTTAAATAAATTAATTCCTTGTTTATTTATAATATGATGCACTTATCAAACTAATTCTAATTAGAGACTCTTATAACCTAACGAACAGTACTTAAGAAATGTCATTTAACTTTTATTTCTGAAATGCCTAAAAGTGCGTACTTCATGTAATTAAATACTGCGCCCTGAGACTAATTAATTTATATTCCTCGTCGAGACCGAAGCCACGGCATTAACGAGATGTCTTCTTAATACCATAAAAGCTTTGGACGGTGAATCTGAATGACGCTTGTCTCAGTGATATACAATAGTTATCTGTAGACAGCATCTAAGCGAGTGATAAAAATATAAGATGAAAGGAAACTCAACAGATCTATACTTATTATAAAACTGTTTAGGTGTCGATTAATGTACATTTAATAAAATAAACTAAGGCTAAACACCGAGTTAAAGGGAATAGGAGAAGCCCCATAGTGACCATCCTTATTTCAGGGTTTGGGCGGAAAGTAGAAAGGAGGCTTTCTCCTTTTGACTCGCGCAGATGCTATCAGGGCATGTATGCTTTGGTTATTATTTGCACGGCATAACACCGGATCTTTGGTTGGAGCTGTGGTCATCCGCATGATATAGGTATAGAGCACACTATGAGGGACTGCACAACATGGAGGAAGGCTCTCCTTGACTGCGCCCACCGGAATTGCCATTAGCCTCATTGTGAAGTAGTTGGTGGAGGCTCTTCCAAATAATAATACTCTTTGGCGAGCCTTGGAAGGGACGAAAAGAATCTGTGAAATATCTGCGGATATTCTACCCCTTCGCATGCGAAGGATGTCGAATCTCCTAAACTGGTGAACCAATTTAATTTTGCATACTTTCTCCCTGGACAACATCTTAAATACTTTTCATTACGGAAAATTAAAGAGCTCCCGTAGGATAATTGAAATACTATAAATTACAGCTAAGTTCACAATAACTAATAAAATTGATTAAACATTTATTATTAGATTTCAACAATTGTTAACTTAACTCTTGTATTATTAGTTAGTTTCGTAGTAAAACTTCTCTTTTCGTTTCTTTTACCAAGAGTAAAAAAATCCACGCCGACAAAGTCGCGGACACATCCCACCGTACAATTTTTTTATCAAATCGCCCATAACTGTTATTTAACTATAAAATATACACAGAGCCAGTTTCCTTTCAGTTACCAAGGTAGTTCCTAAGCATTGGAAAAAGTGTACTACTTCTTATGTAGTTCTGAACTATATATGGAGAACTGTAAGAAGCTGGTTATTCACCCAGAGGTTAAAAGAGTACATAGAGCAATATTAAATACACCAAATTCAACTTGCTCGAGTCTCTTTTAAGTATTTTATGAATAATTTTATTCACAGCATAATACATTTAATTTGAATAGAAGTGGAGTAAACATTTACTTATTTCGAAGACATTTCTAAAGGATTTTCGGTTTTACTTGATTACATTGGAACCGATCCTCTCAGATAATCCGTCAGAAGTGAAATGTTAAGATTCCACTCAACTAAGTACTTCAAGGGCTATCTCAATCAATGTTTCGAGATTGTGAAGGTCAATTTTTATAATTTATTTCCATGCAGGTCTTGTTATTTCGATCCCATTATTATAAGTTTAAAAATGGTCTGTGGAATATATATGTATGTAATTGATATTTCAAAATGATGCATTTTTATCAAAATCGGGGCTTAGAGTCCTTTGAGCACTTTTTCATATAACTTCTTCGTATATATAAAATTCACTTATCAATAACAAGAGAGATAATATATTGTCACTGTTTAAGATTTAAAAAATGTATCAATTCTTTTTTTCCGTGCCTTTATTATTAGTGCGTTAGCGGGATGTTAGTACTTGTAAAAGAAGTTTGGATAAATTTTACTTGAAACTAATTTAGCATTATATGGAATAAAAGAGCTACAGCGAATATTTAAAACTATGTTACAGAACAAAAAAGGAGAGTATCCAAAGGCCATAAGATTGTATTGAAGCACATGTTTACTATATAAATTTAAACCTAATAATATAGTGCTGAATATGGAAGACCGCGGACCATAGATTTCATCAAGTGCCGAATAACCATTTGCGCATGTATGTAGGTCAAGCAAATGAAAAGGATCGCTTGAAATGCATTTGGGGCGACTCAACTCTCACAGGAAATCATTGTGGCTGAAGGAATTCGATTCATTATTGTCTCTTCATCTATTTTTGTCGGTGAAATTGTGTGAGAAATTGTAAGGAA
Source organism: Pontia daplidice (assembly GCA_963693355.1). Classification (NCBI taxonomy): domain Eukaryota; kingdom Metazoa; phylum Arthropoda; class Insecta; order Lepidoptera; family Pieridae; genus Pontia; species Pontia daplidice. The sequence continues at coordinate 769,514 of CAVNZL010000044.1, read as the reverse complement.
GATTGATTTTCTGGTGTCGTGTCTCGGATTGTTTTGCTACGATGCGCTATATTTTTTTACAATAAAAATAGCACAAAAATATTTCGGAGTTTCGGAGATTTTTTTACTTATTTTGAAATTTTATGTAATTGCTCTATATTCTTGGCTTGTGGAATAGGTTTTATGTGTTTATTATATTACATTCACAAGAAATAAACCACATTATTGTACAGAATCGTAATTTACTTAAAAGAATCACGGAAAATCTTCCCTCATACAACGAAGGAAAGTTAGAAACCTAAAATTTTGCAGCATCTGCATTTTATGATGTAAGCAATCTCGTACAAATGAAACTCAGTATGGATGTAAAAGTATCAGCGGCATCGTATAATAAATCTAATACAATATTAGAACGTAGTTAGTAATATCCTCTCATTGCATGATTCATTATAAATAGACTACATACCAATACCGATAAAATAAAACAAGAATGTTTCCGATGAAGCTTAGAGAACTAATTATTTACCAATAAACAAGTAGCAAACTATGTAATTTCATCACTGTGCTGAGCTATGATTTTTCTTAATATCAAAGCATCTAAATATAAAACAAACGGCACATTTGACCGCAATTATAAGATATTTAACTAGAAACAAACTAGCTCAGTCTAGGTCAAGTATATTTCAGTTATAATGAAATGTTGCCATAACACTCAAAAATTTCCAACAAATGAATGAAATAAAAACCCGACCTGACGATCTCATTAGGAACACTTGTCATAACAACAAATGCGGTGTCAAATTACCAGAATTTAAAAACATCTACGGTTTAAACATAAAGATTTGTTTTGGTGGTAGAATGTTCGTTATGCCTTTTAATGTTGCCTCTCAAATATTAAGGAACATTCGGCCATTCGTTTGACGTAACCGATTTGGTTATGGTTGGTTATGAAGTCGTTATCCCGTAATTATCTTCTTAAAGTATATTACATTTAATACTAAGCTTGGACCCGTCTTATAATAAAAATTTAAATTTTAAATCGTCTTCATTTTATATAATCACCGAGATTTCATTCCCCCTATCGATTGTTTTGGTAAACGTAATCTGGCCATCTTGCAGACTCGAATCATGGCAAATACATTTTAAGGCTACAGTTTCATTAGCATATCTAATTTGAACCCGACTCTCATTTGTCCGATCGTTAGTTTTATCTCGAGGAAAGTGCAACAGTTTAGTTTTTTCTAGCGAATTGGAAGCTATAGAATTGCACAAGGTATTTTTGCTGAAGTTCATTTAAAATGTTCATAAGTATTATTGGTACAACGCTCATAATTTATTCAGTATGGGCTGCTTCCATTTTTGTATATTTTACTTATTCTTACATAGATTCAAGGAGTGAGGCCACTAATTTTGTAGTAATTGAGGTTACATTATATATAGAAGATATCAAAACTATATATGTGAATTTGTTTTGTTTCCCTCCTGGAACGTTCCAAATATATTCTCCATATATATTAATTCTAAATTTATTTTCCACAAACATTACAGAATTTTCGAGTACAATTAATTTAGCCGGGCATGGAAACCGTGCAACGGTTTATATATGCCACGAATCACTCTTTAGCGATGAAACCTGCTTCTTCTTACTTCGTATTTAATTATTGAAAACTAATTTAAATTAATAAATATGGCAGTGTCTGTATTTATAACTACTAGCAAAATGTTTTATTATTATGGTTCAGGCTTAGCGAAGGCATTTCGACGCGGAATAAAATGATGTTTTGACATATGTTCATATTCTTCTAGCGCGGTTAATGTTAATGTTGAGTCACTAATTTAGGTAGGTTGGCAGGAGATGCTTGCACGTGAGCTCACCATATTTATTTTTGCAACGTGGCAAAATGTATCGAGGCATATATTTTAAAAATCTTCTTGTTAGGTGCAAATTATATTCACAATTCAGTAAACATTTCGGTTTATTTTCTAACTCTGACCATGTTTCTGTCAAAGTATTTTAATTCATAGTGCTATAAATTCTAATTTAATATTTATTCCTACCACTTCTCTAATTAGATTCAATGCTTTATTGTGGTTCTTAACCTTTTTAAGAGTGAATAACATAATAACAATATTTATGTAACTCATTAAATAACTTACAAACAATTCCGAATTTTATTTTACGGGAAAATAATGTTTTTTATTTCTGATGAAATTTAAAAAAGCTAGGACAAAAAGATTCTTTTGTGTTTATTGCCAAGCTAATGAGGCACACTAAAATAATGGTTTAGAACAATATTTTGTTGAAAATTGAATTGGGGAGAGGAAAACCTCATTATTATGAAAATGGAGTTCATTGTTTGGGTGAGTTTATAAGAAAGTGGGTAGTATAGGAATTCGGATGCAATTATTTCATTAAAATAACATTAGCAGTTCCGGGGAACGAACCCGGTACTCTCTGTTCGACAGTCCGTCGACCATTGTGTCAACTGGGTTGTCAAATAATAATAAAGATATATCTCTATATCTGGATAGTAAACCTCAAGTGTGGTACTCTTAAGCTGTGTGTCTAAATAAGGTTAGGTTAGTTAGTTAGTTAGTTAGGCGCAATATTTTTTATTGAAATATTACTTTATTAAAAACTTCACATCGCAACCAAAGTTGTAATGTTAGTATTGGAATACAAGGTAGGCATTTTATTGAGAAAAGTTTGCCAACGTTTGGCACTCACTATCTACAAAAAATATATAGCAGACATTATAGATATTGCAACACCTAGAAGTTACTTGCAGATATATGCACTGCAACGTAAACCTCATAACGTGTTTTAAAAAGCGAGCGGGCCATATCGTTAGCTGTTGTTATTTATATGAAATATGCGGCAACGCGGCCTAATGAGACTTTTATTTATAAAGTTACTTCAACAATGGCGCCTTTAAAGATGCATTGTGCCATTGTTACATTCATTTTAAGTGGGGTTTTGCTACGTGATTTGGGATAAGACCTTGTTAGTGCGTCTGTGCTTTTCGCTGAACTGCTCACAAGTAATTTTCATATGTCTTGGTATGTACTGAATTAAACACAATTTTATTTTTTATTACCGCCTTCGTATGTAAGATTTTTAACATCACAATTACTACATAACAATTCTACTTTGTGGCTCTCTGTAATAATTAAAATTTTGCAGCTCTACAAGTCTTCAATATAGCAAAAAAAACATAACAAGAAATTTATCCGAATCCAAAATTTTACTTCATTATTATTTGTTTAGTCTGTCCCTAATACTTAAATATGACGAGTAACAAATGTAGGCGCTAATGAAATAACAGTACTACTTACAGTTTTATTTCCTAAATTCTTAACCCGACAGTTCAGGTAGGCGGTTTTCCCCAATAGAGCAGTGACATTCTTTGAGGAGACCAGGTCAAAATACGGCCCACTCCTCGGTGTGGGCCTGGGCGTCTCCAGCGCACTCCGTATGGCATTGTCAGCTGCAGGCGGGGCGGTGGCTGAGGTATTAGTTCCTTTACCCAGCTCTCGTTGGGCAGATGATACTGAAACGAAAATTTAAAGTATGAAAACTAGCCATAACTTTAGGAAATAAGGAATTGGTACAACATGGCGGAATGGGTGCTGAATATTATCAAAGATTTGACCGTAAGACCGAAATAATAAATTCGTGTCTATAAAAAAATTCAGTTAGAAAGAGCCTCTTAGAGTCTAATATTAACAATTTTGTCCTTTTATGGAGGAACGTTGTATTTATTCATTCGTATCGATGTTATTTTAGACAAGGTCGAGAGTTTGAAGTGACTGAACAAACCTTTATCATAATTCTGAGGCATTGTATGGCGGCTCTTGTGAAAACCGCCATCGCCAGAGACGGTCCTATCATAGTCTTTTACCCTTTTATCTGAATTGAAGGCCTATTCTTATCGCTCTTAATATTGAATAATTTACTATGAAATTCTGCTAAAATTATTACTCTACGTATTGTATTTGCAAATTAAAATTGATTTCTTTTTTTAACCTTTAACCTTTAGATTTCGTGTTTTTAATGATTCTTTCATAAACGTAGGTGAATTAGTTTGAAAGAAACCAATTTTCTGACGTTTGCCTACGCCGTACGAGCAAGGGTATATCGTACTCTTAGAAAGAAAATATTTTTACATAGCGATGATTTCCAAATAATAGACGAAGTTAGGATTCAGAATCATGTATCAGCACTAAATGTTTAAAATCATTACTAATTAAATTTGTATTTTTTACCCGACGAGCGTACCTTCGTAATTTGAAATTCCCTTTGAGTTTGTATCAATCAATTTATCCAGCTGTCAACAAAATTGAAACGCGAATGTATGTCAAGCAGGTCTATTTGCTAATAAATGAGTCGATTTCATTACGGAATGATGGAAACGGGTTAATGACCAACTCGTCAACTGACTAACGAATGTCGCCGTGATACTCGAAACGTAGGCCTTTGTGTCCCCAAGTGCGCCTCTGTTACGTCACTCAACCGAAATGTGCCCCAGATAACCTACCCCTGAAATATTGCTACAAATTGTGACGTATTAACATACGAAAGACGCACACGGCTTAGCATTAATATTATTTAAGCTAAGTTAATGTTTTCCTTAAAGACTAGCGTAGGTTAAAAACTTAAAATTATGGATTTCGTACCGTATTTGTTAACATGTCCCCGATCTTATTTCCATATAAAAAGGCCATTATAATAAGGCCGCAAGGCTAGTCGAATGAAATAACCTTATTCCCTTCAAAAATACAAAAAGTATTAAGTCGAAGTTTGTTTGGTAAATATACAGATCTCGGGAGCGGCTATATCTTGTTTTATTCTATATTTCATCTTCAGATCTTACATTTATGGCCTATGTATGTATATATATGCAACAATCAATTAAAACTTATAATCAAATGTTAAATAAATCAAATCTTGTCAAAAACAGTTTAGTAATTTAAGTATTTCTTAACGAACGTTTACTTAATTATATCCCTATCAAACTTCAAGTTTGTAGCACAAAAAATTAAGGATTTTTTTACCAACTGGCAAAAGTCGTTAAACTTCGGACGGACGGACATTAGGGGTATTTTTTTCTAATAGTCAGAAATATTGTCACGTGTGTTACTGTTATCTGTTTTTTATGAAATAATTGAGATGTCACTTCCTTACAAAATTTTTCAATAAAATAATTTATGCGGATATCTTATAAAAATAGTTATGTAGAAGGATAGATTAAAATGACTTTTATATGTTGTGTAATATTGAAGTACACACAGATTTCTTTAGCACTATAATGAATGTTTTAAGCTTTTGACTATATTAGGTATTGTATTTTGAGCTTTCAAACAAAAAGCACAGTGTATTCATTCTTATCATTTAATCTCTACATAACGTTTTAATATTTGGTAATATTACCACGTAAACTGTGGATCACTCGTGTGAAGGCCGACTATTATAACATAAACAGCCCCAAAACCTAATATTTGCCCAACCATCGCGGCGGCCATGCTTTCAAACCAAGGGCTTTTAGCCCACTTATATGAAATATTATATACCTAAAACACTGGTTAAATAATGGAAAACTTTCGCTAGTGTTTTGTTTTACTTTTCTTTTGTTTTATACGATTAGGTTCCACTCGTTTATTCGTACTGTATTTTCCCTTTGTTAAGGTGTAACTTGAGAAAAATGTTTTTATTTGATATAATTCATATTTCCATAAATTATTTATTTACACAAGTTTTGGTGTTTATTGTTTGTGTGTTTTTCACAAGTGTGAAAAATGCCTTGTTTCAATATTGCACTAAAAATATTTAGAATTTGTTCTTAAACTAGCACTTTTAAAGTATTGCGATAAAAATAAATGAGCTTCCACGAGGTAAGTTCAGGAAACTTTACAAATGTATGCACTTGCGAAGCGCATGTGTTCGTAATTGTATTATTTAGAAAAGCAAATAAGACGTAAATATGAAGTCCAATATACAAGTGTTCAGGAAACGAAGTAATGTTATGTATTCCATATACATACTTGGTAGCGGAAACGAATAACGAAGGAAGCCTACGACAAAGCTGTATCAGTGGTTATTCTATTTCGCGTTTTCAAAACTTTTGTTGTAAAAATATCTTCATTATTTCTAAATATGTTTTTGCATAGCAACGTAAAACATATTGACGTTTCGTTAAAAGTAAACATTTTCCATATGTTTTTTATGTTTCAACATTTATTTTTCATAGATATTTAGATTTAGATTTAATTAGGTTGTAGCCCTAAAAATTCAATAAAAACATACACCTACGAATTACATGTACGGACGTAGATAGTAAATTTGTAGGTTAGCAAGTGTCATTTCTAGCCACTGCTGTTAATTCATAAAATAAAAATATATAAATTTAATGTTACTCTTGGATGACAATCCGGTATTTCCGAACCAATACGACTTAGGGACCTTCGATAAAAGAGCGTATCATCATATGTAAGGCCGGCAACCCATTTGTGAGCCCTCTGGCATTGTGGGTGTTCATGAGTGACGGTGACACTCAGATCAGATGAGCCTCCTGCCCATTTGCGCTCATTTTATTAAAAAAAAATGTTAATTTTTCTAAATTCTTTACAGTAAAAATGAGGTCAAAAGTAAAAAACGATGTCACTAACACACGCAAAGAAAGTTCATCGGGAAAGTGCCTAAGTTTAATGCGTGCTTTTACTCTGCATCTTCATTAGACAAAGAGGTGTGCCCTGCTTTTAAGAAAGACTAAACGTTTTACCATGTTACAAACGTGGCAAGCCTTACATAAAAAAAGTTCAAAGTCTCAAAAAGGTCTGTGTTTAGTTTTATGGTCATGAATTTATTTTTAAAGTCGTCATAGTACTTAAAACAAAAATATGTATTGATTTAATATGTAAGTCAATACAATAATAGCTCAAATACAAATAATGCAAGTTTTTTTTTCGAAGGATCAATTAAAATGTCTTCAACAGCGATTTCGAGAGTGGATAAATGTTGGAAATCTTCCATTAAAGCTGAAATGCAAAGAACTCATTGAAAATTAATATTCTCTTTCGTCTTTTGAAACAAGCAATGTTTGTGACCGATTTTAACCTCATTTTAGAAATGTCATGGTGATGAATAAAATATTGTCCAGTTTTTTCAATTTCCTTTGAGAGTTTCAACTTTTCAAGTGTTGAAAAGATAAATGGTTATTAAATATTTATTTACTTGTTTCAATGTAATTGCTGTGATAGAAATTGAAATAAATACGTATTATACAAGCATATTAACCCTAAGCAGGTAAATAACTTGTATACATATCTCTGTTGGACAAGCGTAATTACTTTAACATTTTACCTTTGAATTCTATCATAATCATTATGATAGGTCACAGGTAGCTTTATCTTTTAAATTGGTATAATACCATTATTTTATATTTGTATTATTTATTAGCTGCGACGTTAACAATGTATTGAAACGTAACAGATATTTTATGATTTTTAGGTATGATTTATATTTTATAATTAATAGATTAATAGAATCAGGCGTTACTTTGCTGAAGTCCATAGTAAAAAAAACTAAAATAACAATTTACTAGCAATACTCGGTAACTCAAACACTCTACGTTATATTAAATGGACATAATCGTACCTTTTTAAATTGAAAATTATAAAACAAAACAGGTATCGTTAACACACTTGAGGGGGCCCTGGGGGGGAAAAGGGGCAGTCACCAAGGCATTTGTAGAAACGGTCAGTCACCAAGGCATTTTAATTGTAAAAATAGATCATCCACATAAACACACTTCATTTTTTAGATTGAAAATTATGTCCGCCAATCGTAGCAGAACCAGTGCGTCTCGGTAACCATCGTCGCAACACGGTAAGCTTGTGACTTATTAATCTTTTGATTGAAGAGAATTTAGGTTCACAGTCAATTATAACTGTTAAAAAAAGAAACCGGCTATATTTTACTATATAGTTGTTTAAATTTAATCCAACCCCATGACTTAAGAAAAAGCTTAGACACCGTTAATGTACTTAGGGATACTCTTTTTGTATTTATTTAAATAATATTAAGTTAGAAAGATAAATCAACCGACTACTAATACTTAGAATATGCTAAATATAGCAAAATGTTAGCAAGTTTGCTATCGTAAGAACCTCGGTATTATTCAACCTATATACGACTATGCATCATTATTATGTAAAATCCGCTGGGTGACTGGATTAGCGGTAATCTAACTTCTTCAGCGTATTATAACTTTACCTGTTTCGTATTCTCAACACAATATTTAAGGAGTCATGAATAATTTTACGGAATATAGTTTATTATATGTATTCCGTAAAAAATATCAACAAAACACACGCAGTATGTATTCTTTTTATTATCATAAAAAATCAACTTCATCGATCTTTTTTATGGTGTACACGAATTCATACTTCCGTTCTCTGGAGCTCTGTTGGAGTTTATGATAACCATTCATTTTTATTTATTAGGGCTATAGCCACCGCAATGAGGTTGAAGGTCAAGTGGAAAGTCGAGGTAAGGAGAATATTATATTACACCTTTAGCATAAATCTTGGTTGCAACACGTGATACGCCTTACTGTTTATTGTCATTATAATATTTGAAATCGAACATCGGTGAATAATAACGTCAGAAATACAGTTAAATTTTATCACAGCTAATAGAATTAATCACTGATTCGATAACTGTGATATCATATGAATGAAATTATTTAATATCAGTTAAATGCTACGTTTATGCATTATTTAGATTAATGCCAATCGGTTATCATTGACATGTTTTAACGAACCTCAAAGGATGATAGTATTTTAATTTTCTATTATTTTGGTTTATTATAATTAAATCAATTTAGGTAAGGTTTAAAGTCACCTTTTAAATAATTAAAGAAAGGGTGTCACTTTGTTCAAGGGCAAAATATAAAAATGTTTAAAGTATTAGACAATTCAATAATTATATACATTACTAGCTGACCCAGCAAACTTTGTTTTGCCATATTTGTGATTTCTAGCAATTATTTTTTTATTATTTGAAATAGGGGTTGATCGTATAAGAGTGAAAATTGAGAGTCATATCAAATATTTTAAATTTATTCACGACATAATAAAAACAAAAATTTTGCAAAAAGGATTACAATTTTCAATTCAATATTAGATTTTTTATTCAGTCATGTCAAAATAAAAAAAAATTCTTGCAAAAAGAATTTTTCTTTTTAAAGAATTCAATTAATAAATTAAAAGTAGGGGTACATCGTAGAGGGGTAAAAATTTAGGGTTGTATGTATTTTTGTGGTATGATAGAAATATAAAAACTAAGAACGTATGTCCAAAAAAATTAAAAAAATGTAGGGGTGACCACCCTTAAAATTTTGGGGGATGAAAAAGAGATGCTTCTCAGACCCACTGAATACGCATATAAAATTTCATGACAATCGGTCAAGCCGTTTCGGAGGAGTATGGGAACCAGAATTTTATATATAAGATTAATGTCTGCACATCATAAAAGTAATAATGAACTTATATCACGCCCAAAAAAGATACTTTAGAAAAGATCTATCGCTATAACTTGGTTATCAAGAGAAGGTAGTTAATATAATATATAAGAATATAGTTAATGGTGGCAACATCCTGAGGATGCTCCGGTGTCGGGGCGAAACGTGCGTCAAGTGTTTGAGGGTTTTTTCGCGGAATATTGCTACTAAATTGGTCTAACAGAATTGTATCAAGAGAAGGTCATAAAAATAGCAACTTGCACGCAACACTCAAAGTAATTGAATAACCATATGTAACTAACCAGAAAAAATATATTCTCATGTATGAAAAAGCTCTACATCATTCACAGAATTGCTACCGTTTTCTTGACCTGTTCGAGTAGAAATCAGTACAGTATTCAATGTGCATTCAAAGTAACAGACTGGGTCATCACGCTCTCATTCTACTGAAGTATTGTTAGCAGGACAATAACATGCAGCTTCTTTGAAACCTAATCAATACTATTCTCAAGAAGCCAATACCCTATTTCTTACTTTATATTTCCATTTATATTACTGTTTGTTACGGATGTGTTTATCTTAATGACTTTATACTAAGTATGTACGGTTTCATATTTTTATCTAACACAAATTGGGACTGCACCTAGTAAGTGAATTAAGCAATATATCAGAGTTCAGCCAAAGAAGTATTCATAGTTGTAATGTGGCATAGACTATAAATTGCGTGCCTCCAAACGAAAAATAATAGTAGAAAATCCTTGATGATAACTTCGTGGCGAAGATAACAAGAAATATTTTTTGTACTTGTAATTTAAAATTCAAGTATAAGAAATTTTGATATACGTAATTATTAACATAAACAGCGAAATAAAACCGTATGTTTGACAGTATCTACCGATAAAATCCTGTCTATGTGAAGCCAAATTTTTAATTCAAGATCTAGTTTATGTCGACGACGGATGAATGTAATATGAAATGAAATTGTTGAGCAATAAAGTGGAAAATTCTACGGAAGTCTTCGCTTTCGGAGTAAACTATGAAAAATACGCTCGGTAACATTTATGGTATATTATATGGACTTGTTTGTCATGTAACCCGATTGGAAAAGTGCTGATAAGATCCAACCAATCTACGTAATGTACGACGCCGACTTTTAACAAATTGGCTTCATAATTGGTCCACTTACTAATATTAAGAATGTTCGTGGATTTAAATGTATTATTGGGAAATAATTCAATAAGGATATATTACAAATATATACTAATTTTAAATTAAATTAATTATTTACAAGTAAAAAATTTAATTAAAAAAATAATTATATTTTTTATTCGTATGTTAGTAAGGCACAAACTTTTGAGCTACTCGCTCTTAATTGTATCCCATCAGTACATTATGGGATCCAATTAGGTTTGGTAGGCGAATCGCTTTACGAAGTGCTTTTAAATGGCTTTAAATAATTTCATTGATATAGCTAAACGAAAAAGAAACAGTTGGCCGCAGAATATTATTACCTGGTGTTATTTAATCGCAAAAACACGCCTTTATGGCGACACGAATCACGAGTTTGCATGGTCGAATCGGTAGTTACTGAAAGTTCCTTATCCTTAGGTATTCCAAAGTGTATTATTACTTGACTTCGTTAAAACTAATTTTTGAACATGACATTAAAATAATTTGAATTACTATTATTTCCATTGCTGTTTTTTAAGGTATTTACAATTATTATTAAACTCAATATGTTACAGTATAAAATCTCACCGGCTCGTGCAGCCTAACCATGAGTCGTATTCGTGAATGGATTCTGTTTATGGTGCCTGGCCGATCTCGAATTTATATATTATATTCATATTAAACGAACGAGTATATTATTTCTAACTTAATTAACCTTGATCCTATTGATTGCGTGTAGTTACCATTATAATGTAAAATCGTGCTCCTATTCGGCAATGCCTTCTGCTAAGCTAAGCTAAGGCTAAACTGTGTGTTATTTATTTTATTTACTTTTTTATTAATTGTATTCTAATAAAAAATATAACGATAACGATGTCGTTAAGTCTATACTTATCATGACTCTTAAACTGTACTATTATGACATGGTTGCAGCTTTAAAGCGTTTTGTCAAAAAACGTCGGCTATTGAAAAAAGTGGCAGATAGTTTGCCAATTCTAGTACGCTTCAGGCACTTGTTTTGATGAATGTTATTGTAATATGAACATATATGTTTTGATTTTGACGAAGCCTAAATCTCAATTGTACCAATAAACCTTATCGAATTCCGTAACGTGAATTTGTTTCATCGTGAGCCATTTATTTATTACACACAATTTTGTTAGTCCAATCGTGTTACAATAATATTATGTTACATTGACTTACCGAGCGAGTAATCGCTCAATCGCGTGAGCCGACGTATTTTACTACAACTTTAATCCTATTAGGCCGTCTTAGTTACTCTGTACTGTATTCCGAATCATTTTCTTAGTAAGCTTGAAGCGTCCAACCTGATGTAACAAATCTGAAGGCTTGCGTTCAAAATGTTTTAAACTCCAGTATCGAAGCACTGTATCAATATAGACTGCAATTTCAGTAAAAAATAACTAGACAAATTAAGTTAAAGTTCATTAAAAAAAACCTATTACGCATTTATATTACTCGTGACCGATAAAATATAAAATCAGGTCTGTCGACCTTTATCGCTGAAATTTGGTAATCGATCTACGATTAGGCCATCTGCAACTGTCTCAAGGTCTCCGTCTTCGAGTTCCATACCATGAAATAATCGACGGCCTGCCAAAGCGGTAGCAGAGAGAGAGGCGTGATCAAACAAACTTTAACCAACTACTGTGACTACATGTGGCATTCTATTTTAGAATTTTTCAAAATTTGGCCAAAACATAAATTGAGTTGTTTGGAGTAACTAGAAAAGCGTGAGTATGGTTTTGAATATCCAACAGGTCCAGAATATAGGACAATTTATAAAATCTGGAATTATTCATCTGCTTCCTTTCAGTCGTGGACACAAACGCCAAGAATCTGGAATTGCGGTGTTCTAACAAGTTATAGAAAACCTTGAGAAAATTTTAAGGCAAAAAAAATACCCGCCCTACAACTGTACAACTGGCGTGTATCGCGTGATCGAGCAGAAAATTTATTTTCTTGCATTAATCGATCCGTGATTGAAATATTTTGACGCTCTTCGACACTTTTGTGCGAAATATTCAACGCAGACATGTTCACTTGTTAGATAATTGTTATTCTCGATGTCTAAGTCTTGACAATGCTTGGTAAAGATGAAAAACGTCATATAGGTATAATTTTATACTTTCAATTCGAAAATTTTGAATACTTTTTTTGTCTAGTTTTTGAGTTTTTTTTTTTTATTGCAATCTAAAAAAATATTCTTAGGTTACACACAGGACCCTGGAGCTATGGAAGAGTAGATATTGGCCAAGACTGTACTTTGTGAAAAAAACTTTAGAAAGTTGAAAATTTCAATGAATCATAGGGCAATACCAATAAAAAGCTATGCGTAGTTTATCATGCAATGTAATATATAGTACTTAGCTCTCCTAAGTTAAGTAAACCCGACAGAAGCGCCTTGCGCGACTTGTATATATACCAAAGTATCACTCAAAACGTGATTTTTATTGCAGATTGAGCCCCACTAAACTTGTAATCCCGTTTATTAGTATAGCTGTTAAGCTTTTAGTGACCTGCGTCAGAATTCGCCAAACTAGTTTTGTCACTGTTAAATTTGTTATTGGGTCTTTTTGAAAGGAATACCGACGAAATTCGGGGACGGATAATTAGGTTTGGAACAATTTCACACGTTCACATTTTAGGGTAGAACACAGTTACGCTGACCTTTTTTCTAATTAATGTACGTAGGTAGGAATTTAACGTATTGTCTAAATGTACGTTGGGTGAATTGATCGCAAATTTGTTTGGGTTTATAAATATTAAGTAGTCCCAATCCTTTCACATTAAATGAACATTCAGAATATATTTACAATGGTTTGAAACAACAGACTTTAGATTTTTATAAAATATGTATTATATTAACAAATTTAATGCTTCTAATAAAATAGGCTGCAATGAAAATTCTTCGCAAATAAATTGAGGGGAGTAGCTACGAATATTTCCAAGTACTTAATGTTCATTTTGAAAAAGGATAAATTCACACGAAATGGTAGAAAGAAAAGAATTTTTTTTTCTTCGCAGAATTTCCACAGGAGGTGGCTTCGTTAAAAAAAAAACATATAATTGTAATGTTCTTTTTGATAATTAAACCTGCTGATTAAGAAAATATAGTGAATTTTTAACGCGGTTCAAATGTATCGACAATAGTGAAATCAAAGTGTAATATAACGTTTATTTTTAAAGGCTTAGACATACAAGATCTGTATTTGATATAAATAAATGATATTTTAGAAAGCTAATTGACTCAATGTACACGATCGCACCTATCTCCATCGTGCATGACTCCAAAATTCAATGGGAATAACAATCCTTTTTCCAAATACAATATGTCAACGCAAAGTAAATTTACACGAACTGTTGTTGAAATATTAAGAGTTCTATTCAGGATTGCGTTCTTTTATTACACCATCGTATAATCAAATAACATTTTATACCTAAGTACTATCTTATCCACATTTCGAGAATGTTGTAAATTCCAAACAAATGACTACTTATTCATCAAAATAAAGAACGCACTTATTTTAAAGAATATTATACGTTCAAATAATAAAATAGAGAATTAATCATTATTCAACAAGGCGATTGCAAGTCACTGTACCAATTGAACATGGCAATGTTTGCTACGTTCATAGACAAACGCGATCTTTATACAGATAGAGCTGCGATTCCGGAACAGTTGGTCGGAACAAGATGGTAATTCTTTGATCTCGAGAACACGATTCTAGAATATTCTCTTAGCTTTTGACCTGGCCTTTGATAAATGCAAAATCGATGCGACCGTTTTAGTATTCCTTTAGTTTTGTAATTAAAGGTCCTCACTATAATTACAAGTTGTTGAGCAAGGTTTTTGTTAATTAATTTGTTAGCAATACGCCTTGCTCTTGGAACTCTCAGTTTGTAGTTTCCTGGTAAATAAGGTCAGCAATTTCTGGGAAGGAAGCAGGTGTTTCACAGTGAAATAAGGTAAATAAGAAGCTGGGAGTACTACATTAATAAACTTTTATGTTGTGGCTGCCTTAAGCGTATTTTCCATTTTACTATTTTTTAATGTATATCCTTATAAATCCACCAGCTTTATGTAATTTAAATTTGATGAGTTACATATTTTTTCTAACAGCAGTAAAACATAATTTTGCCAATAACCATATTATTTTAAACGTTGTTAATTTATTTAGTTGTAGTAAATCACTAACGAAGCCCCACACAAGAATCTCGCAGTAGATTAAACAAAATGTAAAGTCCAAATAAAATGCGCAAAACTACAGCAAAAACAATAGTAGAAAAACACATAAAATACGTACCGTATTCTGGGCAAGTGACACAAAATGCCACCGCCAGGATAAAGCCGACCACCTCGTTGCCGAAACTTTTGTTCGCCATTTTATCTTTTTAACCCACGCTTGCGTTTAGCGACATCTTTCTTTTTCTTTTCTATCGCGTTGACACTAAAGCTTCTGTACATTCATGGCGTAGTCCGCGATCAATGCTTTTAACTGCATTGTTTCTCGCTCACATTCATATCTGTAACAAAAGATACATATTTAGATTTTGAGATTTGTAGACTAAATTTAATAGATGTTGATCCTTAGTTTTATAGATTGATTCAAATGGATAGTTTTATACGAACACAATATGTTAATAAAAAGTCATAATTCAAAGCACGTGTAATAAAATCAATATTTATATACAAATAATATGTAAAAGAAACGTTATATGTATATGGTCCATCTGTAGATTAATTCTTTAATTTATATTTATTTTTTAATTACATAACGAACTTAAAAATGTATTAATAATTATACTATATATTGATGACGAGACACAAATCATTGCTATTATTATACAAAATTAAAACAGATCCATAAATTCAACAGACGTTTCAACCAATTTCTATCTCTCGATCACAATTTCTCAAGCTGTCAGTAGCACATGCTCGTCATATATATAATATATATATGACTTTGATATTTGGAAAACATAAGCATAGATATTGTTGTAACTAATTCTATTTTATAAACCCTATTAAAGAAATATAAGTAAAAGTAAACCGTCCATGAAGTATATAATACTACCTTAAAATTTAAGTGCCCACATTAAGTATTTACAAGCCAAGAGTATGTTTTTGTTATACTGCCAAACCTTTATCTTATCCTATATTATAAAGGAGGAAGTTTTGAATTTACTTGTTGTTGTTCGTTACTTCTTCACACGCAATCGGTTGGACCAATTTGATGAACATTGGTTTGCAAGAAGCAGACACACTGGGTTATCATATACATATTTGCTACTGTTTATAAAATTAAACGGGTCTCTTAAATCGTTGGAAATTGCAGACAATAGCTAGTATATTTATAAATGGACTACTTATTTAAAAATGTTTACTTTCGACCCTTAGTGAAAAGATAACTGCTATGGAAGCTACGGAACTCTCGCACAATGAACATATTATTTATTTCATTTAGAGTTGCCATGTAGCGTTGGAATCTTATAAATTTTATAAATAAATCTTAGTATTACTAAAGCTCAATAAACTGTATAAAGTTGTTTCATTGAAAATAATAGTTACAATACAGATAAGAACGATTGAACCGCGCAAAATCATCAAAAACAAAACGATTCAGTGAAAGCTGATATTTTTACACAATACAGTCTATAATTTGTAGAGTGTGTCTGACCTGAAAAGGACTACATGTTATTGTACAAAGGCGTCCAAGGCAGAAATTGTATTGTGTGACGTCGCTTTATACCGGCCGCCGAGTGTCACTTCTGTTTACCAGTACCTACGTCTATTCTTTGTCGTGACGACACACCGAAGCTGAGCATTTTTCTGATGTTTCACCACAGACACAACTGGTTATTTCTATTATTACAGTGAATTACAATATGATGTATAGAGAGGTTTGTAGAAAGTAAAATAATGAAAATTTAAGTTTAAATAAAAAAACTTTTGCTGTTATATCGCGGATTTATTATAGCAATTGCTGAAACGTCAAGTTGTGACGGAGGTAATTTGCATTTATATTCTGTAAATGTTTAATCTAAATGTGTACTAGGGTTTCCCATAAATTTAAGATATGTTATGTATTTTATATCGTAAAAGACATTTAATGTTTTTTTCATGCTATAATAAGCATTTCTCATTTTTACGCACGTTAAATTTGCAAGTTACAATTTTTTATCGTTAGATACTGCATATTCGTAATGTAAGTAATCCTAATGAAGTAATCCAAATAAACCTTTAGATGAAAAAGGGGGATCGTGATTACTCAAAGCGAGAAAAAATTATGTGGCTCTCTTTTCAATTTATTCCAGTTAATGCGGGAAACAAGATTTCTTTCTCTGCGGAGGTTCTACATAACGTGATATTTTTAACAAAAAATCAGGCTCAGTAATTTGGCGAAAGGGTGACAGTAATCATGACTCTCAGTATCGTATTTATAACAAAACGAATGTATGATTATTATTTGAATGCGAAGACCAGTACAGTACAGAGACAACACGGTAAAGTACACAGGTACACTTCGTACTTAAGCCAACAAGCTCAGACTGCTGTAAACATGTAATATTTAGTCTGAGATCTCAGAAACGTAATATAATCTATCTAATCTATCTGACATCGACTAAGATAGTTTAAAATTATATATTTTAAGATATTATGAAAATCACTTTTTATCTATATAAAAACTTTGAACATCATCGTTTGTTATCTCTAATGATAGATTAATAATTTTTTCCATATGCAACTCAGATATGTTTTTTTTTACTGCACGATTAGTTGCCGACTAGATGAATAGATTTACGGTGAACGTATTTAAACTTTAAAATTAATTTTACTAAAGTGCAGCTGTGAAGGTTATTAAATGCTTAGTTGGTAAGCCTATTTAATAAGAGCTTTCAAATTCACTATAATTTTAGTTTGAAAGCAATCAAAATAGGTCGCGAAGAGCTTGCATTAGTAACAAATATCCTGAAGGTAAATTATATTTTACAATGCACGTCAGGGTAGAAAATCACCAACATCCTTATTTATTATTAGATCCATTTTTTGCAGAGCCATATACAGGCCGTAAAAGAAAGTTTGCGATCATAAAAACATTTATGACGACCCGCGATGCCTTTAGATGATACTGTTTACTTGTAACCTTAACATAATTTTCAAATGTTAGTGTCCAAAAGTAAAACTAGGATCCAATAATGGATCCTACTTAGTTTAAGTGCCTAAGATAATAGGTAAATTTATAAATGAAACAATTCGGGAAGCATTAATATTTTTGTAATATACATGATTACAATATAACAATAGTTTTCGGGTGTCGTGTTAGATCTTTAGATGTTTGTTTTATATTGAGGTACGGATTTTGTGACTGACTACGACGATTTATGGGTCTGACGTCGCGGACTCCTTATGATCCTGTCACTATTACTACTATTTATTCACAAAAATAGCAATGAAAAAATACAAAACTATTATTTACTCACAAAAATAGTAATTGGTGTGCTATCAAACGCAAGACTTTAAGATTGAGAATGCACGTTTTATGCCTCTTAAATTTTTATAAGCCGTGAACTACTAATATTGGAATAAAAACTGAGACTTTCTGCACAATTCCAGCAATCATGTAACATCATTCATGTTGTAATACGTAATTTAAAGAAAATTGCACTTAAATTTCCTCAATCCCTCGAGAAAAACAGTACACAACCTATGAATAATTTTCTTTTGCTTTTCCTTTACCATGTCAGATAATCGATTTAAGCCCTGGTCGTATATTCCCGCAAGTAGGCTTTCAATCCAGTCACGCTTAAGAAGATTTACAGGCTGGAGTTTAGGAACTCATTTGCATTGTAACATAGTAACTTTGTTGATGTAAAAACTTCGTGGTGAGGTAAGTGAATTTATGGCGTAATATCTTTTGGGTTAAATGCACTTAGCCGATTTTCCCTTGCAGTTCAGACACATAGCGCGCCTTGTTGCCTTTTATGGACTTGATACTTTGTTGTGGTTCATAATTCTTAACTGTCGGCAAGGTACAGCAACGTTCGGTTAATATAGTTTCTTAGTATATAAAGCGGCGCTTTATGGGCTCATTTCGTGAATTGGTAAAATTTTTGATAACTATGTATTGTATTCATTTTGCTTTACACAAAACACGGTTATAAAGGTTTATTAGTCACGTCATTGCCCGAGTGTCGACATGAGTTGACATCTATAGTTTTTTTGAAATATGTTTGGGTACATAACCGGCGATTCGTCCTTATCAGTAGTGTAGGTTTCATTCCAGCTCCCCATGAAGCGAACCTTCTTCGGCCAGAGCTTTCTTTCGGAGAAACAAAAAATATCCTACTTGTCCAGCAATAAGTTCTGTTATTATTTCTACTTTTTATTTTACTTATACGTTACGTTACGTTAAACTTTAAGTACTAGTTATTGAATACCTGGGTTGTGTAGATGTCGTAAAAGTTTTCTTAAAAATTATATCAGCCATTAAAGGATATAAACATTTTCCATTTATTAAAATGCGTAACACCTTTAGGCTCGACAGCTGTCATGTCTAAAATATCAAGGTGAAACCATTATTTACTACCTGTGATTTAAGGTTTGTGTTTCGAGTTTAAGAAGTGTTTAATATAAGTGTTTTATTTTATTATTTTATTGTAAAAAAGGAACTGTAAAGGACTCAAAACTATTCTGCTATGTATTAAATATTAGCGTATATTATATAATTTAATAGTTATTCATCTATCAAAGCAACTACATTAAAATAATGACTAAGTAAATACATTAAAGGTTATAAAGTGAATTGAGGCAAGCATTAAAAAACATTAGAAACTTCTAAACGTTTGAAGTATATAGAATTTATCTCGCTCGCGTCTCGCACGGAAGCTGCGAAGAAAATTCTTATCCAGGAATCAGGACGCGGACAAATGCTGAATATGAAATTTACTACCATACCAAAAAGTATACTTTTTTTTGTTTCTCTGGCTTTTCAGGCTAAACACGTGAATCTTTAGCGTCGCGCGTTCGAACCACGGCTATGCACGAATGAATTTTACTTTGTATGTGGTTATAGTCTTTGAGGTTCATTAGATTTATTGATGTTAGCTCCTTTTTTTATTATAAATGTCCTCCAAGTAAACTTCTGAATTTTTATTGTAAATATACAAATGTACTAACGCATATATTTTTTTACCTTATATAAAATTCTTATAATGGAAATAAATAATTCAGCAAAGTTTATCTAAAATCATGACATAATATAAATTATGACATAAAAGTCTATGGAATTCCTTATTTATTACTTATACAAGTTGGTTAAAAAAGAAAAATTAAACATGTCCCTTAATTCTATTTTGGCAGGGGGGTAAGACTTTATTTAATATGGCGGACAAACTCGACCGGTACTACAGCCGCCATCTTGATTTGAAAGTACGAGTATAATATTTATCTACATTGTATTACGCATTTTAGTGCACGGTGCATAATTGTAATACTAAGCAACAAAACGGAAAAGTGAAATAATAACGATTCTAATTTCAAATATTGAAAATTAGTCTAATTCAAAATAGAAAATATCAATGTTGTTTCTCCCGACTTTTAGTTTGTACATAGCGGAACGTTTTGCGGACACGTATTGCACGCTTGTTTACAAGTATCACAAGAATGATCGTATCGGAAAAATCTGTAGAAAATCACGTTAAGTGCAAAGTTTAAACCAATATTGGTAATATAATTTAACGAATCTTAATCTTTGACGTTTCTATTCCTTACGCTAAGAAAATGCTAGCAAATGTATGTTAAACAATAAAAACGTTGCAACAAAACTTTGACCGGCAAAACACAATTTTTATTCAAACAATATTAGTTCGTGCTCAGCAGTGGCTCCCAATATTTCCCTCTTCATATCCCCGATGTGATTTTGGCGCGGTTCCAAATAGCGCGGCCATATTTTATCGTCCGCCCACCGTGTTACTCTAAAATATTTCCTTTATGGGACGATAAGGAAATTTCTTGAGCCTATATCATCTTCATTAGACGCTGTAGATGGTGGTTGACCGGCATTACATAATGGATATCGGAAATCATCCATTATAACATTTGCGTATTTACGCGAGGAGTTAATTATCGTAAGCTTTAAATAAATACAACCATGTTACGAACTACTACCAACATGTTACTTCTTATAGTCTTTATTCATGTTTAAGTTTTTTTTTATTTTTACTTTATAAAAAATAAACAAATACATTTGTCAGGCACCAAAAAACCACTAGGGGTTTAACCTTCACCTGGCCATCCGTGGTCTTTGGACAAAATAAAAATAGGTTAATAATCAAAACATTAATAACAAAAAAAAAAACAAAAAAAAAAAAGAGGAAGTACGGACACGGTACTGATTTTTTTAAACAGACTTTCCGAGAGACATTCGTAATCAATAGACGACGTCTGGAGTGTTTAACACATTTATTTGGATATCCTTTCTTTAATTTGTTTTAAATACTATCCTAGTCTAAGCCTCAAACGAGCCTTATAATAAACAAACGTAATTCGAGTAGCTTACTCCGTATTAACGTAACGAAATTTTCGGCTTGAAAATTTAGCGATAAAAGACCGTGTTGTGAAAAAATGACTGAATCTTTTGAATAATAGCGTTCATTTCGCTTGACGCTGCTTCTCATAATACTCAGGTAATTGCTCCAGTATAATAGGATAAAAATTTTACTGTTATTAATGCGTCACAGTAAATGCTTCGCCACAGATGCTTTATTATAAATGATTAAAATGCGGTAATTGTTTATTTCTTTTAATTTAAGGAGACTTTAATATAAAATTTACGGACTCGAGATTGAAAGTTAGAAAATATAAAAACATCAATTATTAAATTAAGGTATTATTGTTTTGTTTTTCTAATAATACAATATCGTAATATTAATCATAAGATTAAGGCAAAAGATGACTTGGGAATTTGGAGATCGATAAAAAATATAATAATAATATATATTTTAAAATAATTATATATGTAATTGTAAATGTATTGTCCTGTATGTAATTGTAATTATATATATACGATAGATAGATACAGATATATAAACAATTGAAAATATTGTCCAAAACAAAAAAAAATCATTTTAAAAAGTGAGATATTTATGTATTTTTCAAGCAAGAGCCGTTAGGATATTAAATAACGCGAATCATGCAATATAACAGAGAGGCAATAGAAATTCTATTTCACCATCAAACTATTTGTCGTCTGTGTGTCATGTCATTGCTCCCAATTAGTCCTGGCTTTCAGGCAGCACTCCAGTTAATAAACAGGCTACGAACAATGATACAGCCTTTTCAGTTCGTGTCGATAGATGCTCAATGCACTTGACCCATAAAAATATAGTGCGTAAAATTTTCACTACGAATGAAGCATACATATCGATATATCTTTCAAACGTGTCGTAGACATAAACATTAGCAAAAAATACCAAAGCAACCGATTTTATTAAAAGTGTATGAATAATTGATATATTTTACTAATTAGTTCAGTAAATCAAAATATAAAGTTACCTTGAACTAATTTATGTTAATCAAACTTAATAATAGTTCGTCATTAGGCCAAATAATAACAACAGTGTTCCGAAGAAACAATTTATTATGATTTACTGGGCGTTACTAAATTGGTCCCCAAACAGCCACTTGTAACGAAACTAAACTAAATTTTGTACTATAAATATATATTACTCCAATTTACAGAGCCTTTGGGAAAGCAAATGTTCAACGACGAAACACAGATTGGACATTGATTTATTATTCAAATACATTTCGACGGAATAACATGTATACATAAAAATAAAATAGACCAATCAATTGTATTGTAAGAAATATTGTAAGAAATAATAAGACCTATTTTACAATTTTTTTTCTGTTACTTCATTTTTTTAACATTTAATAACATACGCACAAGTTATTTTACTTGTGGCTATTCATGCCTTCAAACGGGCAAGTAATTTTTTTTTAAACTTTCAACTGGCATTTCACATTTGACTAACATATTTCATCAATATCATAACAACTACAGTTTTCGTAGGATCAAATCTGTAACGGTCGTACAAAAACAGCTTTACCCACAGCAATTTAATTAAGGAAAATTCAGAGTGGCCAACAAACTTAATAAACAAAATAGCGCTGCTCAACATTTAATCTAGTTTCTGTAACAAAATACTAGTTGTTATCGTTACGATGCGTTAATTTGATCCTACTGATCCTAAAACGACTGTCAAACGCGTTCACTATCATGCCAGGTGTATAAATACCACAAGTTAATCAAATGAAGCAAGTGTTCGAACAACTAAGCTACAAAATGATATTCTTGTTAATAAAAAGAATATTTCCAACTACTTATACAAGAAGGCGATATGAGATTTAGAATCTTTGGATAAAGATTTAGGGTCCCATCAGGGACCGAGTTCAACATTTGACCGATAATATCGAACAAGATAATATGAAAATATATTCGTTCAATGCAAACTTTCAGGTCAACTTGAACTCTCATAGGAATAAACCTATTTAGAAGGGACATTTCATAGATTTTCTTTTGTATAAGTTTATATCATTTCAAAATAGGCTTACTAATAAAACATGCTAACATTACTGAGTGTAACATGTAGTTTTCTAGATTTTATGAGGCTTCTGTATGAGATGCATAATGTATAGAGAAGAAATTCATTAAATCTGGCTCAGCAAATATTTTAAATTTTAATATTTACTTTTTGAATATTATATTGTCTTTTATTGACATTACTGTTACTCATTTAAAGAAAAACACTTTTTTAACGGTCTAAGTTATGTATTTTTACAAATTTTAAATATAACTTATTTTGACAATTAACACCTTTTGTCTTCACTCTACCGTAACCACGTACGCTGTAAAGCACGCGAAACGTCGGAAAATTTTAAAATAATGTAATTATATTTAACATTTGCAAAGTACATAACTTAAATCCATTAAAAAAGTGTTTTGAATATTTTTATTATACAAACACCGCCGTCACCATAACAGTGCTATTGAGGTTTTACGTCATTAAGTTGGTTTACGATAGACTCCCAAGTTTTGTTCTAATGTTGCAATGTCAATGTGCCTGACACAATAGATGATATAACTAACCAGTTTAAAATTATATGTTTAAAAGATATGCGCTTGGAGAAACATTGATAGTACAGAGTAAACTATGGTTCTCGTCTGTCAAAATACAACATTTTGCCAACGGTAAGTTATAATTAGCGTTCTGAATCATAATTTTCGACTCTGAATATTTAAATTCATTTTTAGCCTATGTATCCACGTAAACAATGTTTGGCAGGTGTTAGCTAGAAATTTAACTGAGTATTTATTTAAAATTATAACTGTCCCGATGCTCTGTGTACTTTACAACGTTATTACGCCAATTTTATAATCATTGTAAAATTATTATATTAGGAAATAGCACTTGTTTAAAAATTGCTTCGCATCTATTATACATTACAATAGTAAAATCTAATTTTAGTTATATACTAGCTGACCCAGAAACGTTGTTTTGCATACAAGTGATTTCAATTTTCAATAAATTAATAAAAAATAGGGGTCGATGGTCGTTGTATGTTGTATTAAAAAATAGAAATAAAAAATTTTTCTAAAAAATAAAAAAAAATTTAGGGGTTTACTACCCATAACATTTAAGGGGAAATAAAGTTTAGCCGATTCTATACCTATCATTACGCTCATAAAGTCTAATGGAGAATCGGGCATGCCGTTTCGGAGGAGTATGGGAACGATGTGACACGAGAAATATATAAGATATATTATTATACATTATAGTTGTATGGTTTATGTGTAATTTATTTTTAAGAAATATCTACCATCATTTATAATTAATACCTAAATTAAAATAAATCTATACAATACTTACCTAAATTCGCACACAATACAAAATAACGTTGACGATATTCAGTAAATATTCACTAATATCCAATGCGTTTTCCAATCGGTAATATAAATTTTATACAAGAGTGAATTCAATTTTACAAACAATCATAACACAATTATACCCATTCAATAGATATTGAAATCAGGCTATTGGAAACTAGGAATACCCTTGAGATTTAGAGTGACCTAGAAGTTTATTCATTGTTTGGCTCAAAGCTCTTGATTTGGTGGGATTATTAATTAACGGTAACTGTGTACATAAACGAGCAAATTGTCCATCTAATATATAAAATTCTCGTGTCACGGCATTCGAACTTGAACTCCGAAACGAATTGACCGATTCTCATGAAATTTTGTGAGCGTATTGAGTAGGTCTGAGAATCGGCCAACATCTATTTTTCATCCCCCTAAATGTTAAGGGTAGTCCACCCCTAATTTTTAAACTAAATTTTTAGTTTCTATTTTTTTATGATACAACATACAAAATACATTATCCTAAATTTTCACCCTTCTACGATCAACTCTTATATTTTATTTATTAATTGAAATTGAATCACGTGAATGGCAAAACAACGTTTGCCGGATTAGCTATTAGAAATATAAATTTAATCTTAATAATATCTGTATCTTGTGAAGTGTTTTTAGTTATAAATTATGTTATTAGAAAGTATTAAAATTAGACTATAAACGTATTCATATTAATTTGAACCATTTGTGGGATATTAAGGAAATTCATCTTGGTATTTGCTCGACAGTACAGTCGTGTGGTGAAGCGTTCATTTCGTATTGAGTGCACTTGTGATTTGTCAAGACCGTTCTCGGTTCCTGCAAATAGAGGAACGTAGGTTTTTAATCATTAATCTTACAGGCTGGTGTAAATGCATGGTTTAATTAATTTGAACTAGTATTTAAAATCTTCGACTATAAAAAACTCGAATACATTATTTAGATCAGATAATTAATATTATATGTACCTCAATGAAGTATTTCGAAAATTTATAAATGCACTTACTAGATAAAATAAACTCCTTCAATAATTATATTTTTACAGCTATTTTGTAAATACATATATGTTAAGGATACAAGAAAAACCAAATAATATCTTCTTATTGATTGTATTATTTTTTATTATTGATACGGTTATCTATTTTTCTTACATCTCTAACGCCTTGTCCTTTTTAAAAGGCAAAACAGTTTTAGCTCGTTTTGGCCGAAACATATGTATCACTAAAACTCAAATTTCGCTTTGGTCTCGGGTCAAACGGGTGTTTGCTGAGAGATGCATATAATGTGCAAATAATCAAACACGACCTGTTTCAAAGGCACGTATTTCATATTAAAATATATTGATCTAAGCAACTTCATCTGCTGGTTGTAGAAAGTAAAAAAGTGCTAGTAACACCGCCCATGTGCAGTCACATTGCCAGAGCGCTCGCTAGTGCGTTGCCGATCTTTCAAGTAACGACACGCTCTTTTCTAGAAGTTGAATTGGTTAAGAAATAACTATACTGGCAGCCAGATCCACATGGTGGTGGTGTGCGTCAGAAAGTGCCTTCTGAAGCAATTAGTTGTGCAAAGGCGGACGTCGAGGTGATACGGATGAATTTTCGTATTCCATCTCGATGTCCGATGATGACTTTCACAACAAGAGAAATATTCGCACGGCACATCCGCATATCAATGATATGAACTGATTCAGACAGAAACATTAAGATCCGATTGCTCAAGTTCTCGGGAAGCTAATATTCTGGGATCTTCAAAATTAGCACTTTGCGCGACAGCCGGTCCAAGGATGTGGGAGCGGCACCTTGGTCTCAATTACAATGATCCAGCCGAGCAACCCCGACGAATGAGAGCAATTACCTTCTTTGGGATCTGGTGTATTCAAGTCTTCCAGCAATTCAGAACGATGTGAGTGAGTAGGGGAGCCGGAAAAGGTGCAAAAGGGATGTACCATAGGGGAAATACCATTGGGCCCGCTAGACCTATGGCTGTCTAAGAAGAGAACAGCTTTGAGTACAGCTCTGCCGAAATACAATTTCCAACAATGAGGTATCACACTTAACAACACATTGTAAATAAACAACAACCTTATACCGAACATTTATCTTATGTAATCCTCATTTCATTACGATTATCCCTAAGAATATCAAATTTCCACATAACGAGCGCCTTTTAATGGAAATCCATTGAAGGCATATGAAAGTGTACTATGTCAACTCATCTCATAGCAAATATACGCGATGTAAGGACGCCCCAGTTCCTGAAAAACTGCCTTTTCAACCTAAATTTGCTTTTAAATCCGCTTTCAAACGATTCCTTTGGTTTTCTTTAATCTTTAAATTAAAAGGATGTTAATTTTGTTGAATAAATACATTTTCTTTCTGTTAATGGAAAATTTGAGGGTCGTGTTTTTTTTTTAATTCTGATGATTAATGGAATAGTCATTTCTAGTACCTGGTTTATATATGCAAAAAAAAACTCGTATATAATATATGTATCTATTAGTAAAAATAAACAATTTAAGTTAAAGATTTCTCTCAACACAAAGCGATCAGGACACTTGACATAAGAGACTAATGAGTGGTGTAGCGCCTTATAAGAAGTTTAAGGAATGAAAAGGTCCATGAGAAGGTTTTGTAAAGCTTGAAGAAACAAAAATACTATTACTAACGTTTCTTACTTCTTTCTTTTCTTAATATCAACAAACTAATGGACAAGTCTGATTTTACGGAGTTGCTTAGATTATATGCCGTACAGATACAACGGATCAACCTCCTTGTTGTCAGAGTTGAGCTCACAACTGTCAGACCAAAATTGACGTTGCGAATGGCATCACACATTTGAGTGTAGGCTGTAAGGAGTTGAAAGTTGAGTATATAGCTAGTCTAAATAGAGAAAACTTATAACAATTACTGTAATAAAATAAATAATTCTTCGTATGTAAATTTGATTTATTGGTGGACGTAAAATCTTAGCCTTAAAAGCATTTTTAGGCACTCTATACCCTATGAAACCTCCAAGTTGTGAAGTAATTCCAACTTCGCTTCGAACTAATGAATTAAAAAGTTAGCTTAACAAAAAGAGATAGCAGTAAACTAACACGAAGTGTTGCCGATACTCCATCACATCAACCAAACTTTCGGGAACCACTCCTTATCTAATGTAATTTACTTCAAGGTCACAGAAAAAAGCTATTTATCAACTGTGAGTACTAAAGTGTTTCAGATCCATGTTTGACTTTAATCTTCTCAAATTAGTTGTTTTAGATATAAATGATTTAAAAATATAAGGAGCTTAATACTACGGTAAAATTAAATAATCTGTGGAACTGTGCTTTTCATCAGAGCTATAATTAAAAATATTAAGTTAATTAGACAAATAATAATTTAAGATTCATTAGAAGACAACAAGCTTGCATAGTTTCAGAGAACCTTTTATTCTTAATTAAACTAAAAATGAATCTTAAACAAATTTAAGAACCCTCATATTTCATAGGACTTATGAAATTCAAATAACATTTTGAAAAGTATCTTTAAATAAGTTAAGAATTAAGGCAAATTTACTTAAAACTGTATCTATACGTTTAACCATTACCACGCTCGTCATCAAAGCTATGAGCCATCAAATTTTCTACTCCAAACGTTTTTACGTGTTTTTTCAAGGCGAGGCAATTTCCTTAAGCTAAATTTCATGAGCAATATACTTCACATGTAACATTGTTTCAGCAAGCGCTTGAACGTTTTAACTTTACCTGAAGTATTGGGGTATTGTTTAACGACGTGGAATTATCATTTTGTATTGACATTTCAATGTGGAATCTAAAAAAATATCATATTATTTACAAGATATATTGTATGTATTATTTTTAACTATTGAATAACTAAATATCGGCGTTGTCGAAGCCCACACGTGGTAAAAGTGTCATCCAACAGACTTCAGTCTTGTGTATTGATCTTTTCGTTTTGATAGTCTTGGCATCTTGGTATCTTCTTTGATAGGTACTCCGTTAATTAACAATTTCAACCTCTTCTCTCATTCTCTGATCGCATGGAAGTTTTTGTTAAATCCCTCAATTTTGTGAATTTATATCTCCATTATAATAGCAAGTTTATTATGTTATGTAGATATTATCGTATTTGTAATATTGTAATATTGGTATTGTATTAACACCGGATTACGTGATTTAGTTTGACTGTAGGCCATATAGAATTAATATAATAATAATAATCCGATAACACACTTCCATATAATCCAAAATATCTTTATTATGCCCAGTAAAAGCAAACTGGATCAACAGAGGGAATCGTAAAAATTGATCATAAAGATGGTAATAAATTATTTACTAGTTTGCAAAGAAAATATCATGAGGATGGTCTGAGTGCAGCGTACCTTAAGACTTGAATTCTATTGGGGACGAATCACTTCGCATATTTAAAACATTCATGAGACGACGAGATAAGAGCATTCCTTCCGGCCTGAGCCACGGCTACATAGATTTTATTCTTTCTAGTTCTCTTTTATAAACTAAGAATAAGGTTTTAGCCACATCACCCACGTAAAATACCCCAGTCTATATGCAACATCGACTTTATACACTGTGTACGGTTGTATGACTGATTATAGATCAGTCTCAGTGGACAAAGATCCATAAGAATCGAAACTTGATAAAATAAAATAATAATAATTTAATGCATTTCGGAGACAAGTTCACATAGTAAGTGGCTGATGATGCAATAGTATAGTAGTTAGGTATCTTAATTAGTTAAATAAATTATTTATGAATGAACATATTTCAAGTATTATTCGGTGCTTTTATGGGTATGAGGCTAGTTGCCTTGAAAATGCTGCTGATTTGAGGTTAGTGTACAAGACAATCAACCTAGAGGGATTTATGCGCATGTACATTTAGTACTAAGCTACGGAGGTTGGTCTTAATTCGGTCGGATTATACCTACATCTATAATAACGTTTAATATGTAAATGAACTATTTTGTGACCAAAAAACGGCGCGGTTAAGAGTTGACTCAATATTGTTTGACCTCAATTCATAAATTACCCAAATACTTACAGAAATTAAGCCTCATGGTAATATTATAATATACTGACGTCCACATTTAATATGTAATACATACATTCACCATTCTATGCCGCGAGCTGGCAATGCTCCAATATCAATGTAGAGCGAGGCACATTAGGTAGCCGTGGTTTCACAAAACTAGCTGGCCATGCGGTTTTATTTGTGAAGCCTCTGATTATACCGCATACACTGAATGAGCGAAGAAAGTGGTGCTGAGATGAAAAATACTTCTAGATATAATCATTGTTTTCCTCCAAGTATATAAGTTATTTGTTGAATTTCAGAAAGAGGGCATGGGACGTCATGAGAATATTTCGCGACTGTACTACAGATTTATCTATGTTTGTTACACAGGAATGTGTTCCATGAGCAATTGGGCCACGCATTACAAAAGTAACAAACTACGTGACTAACCATGAAAGCTTACATATTTCGTAATGTATAAAATACTTTTATACAACTTAGGCCAAGGACAGGGTTTGGTACTCTATGAGTATTATTCAGACGTTTACGATCTGCCAAGTGAACTGTAAAATTTATTGAATAGAGACGTAGACAAACGCGAAATTTTAAAAATTATTGTAAATTTATTCGTAGTTAAAGAGTAATTTTTAAAAAATATTATATTTTAACGGGTTTAAGTTATTATATTAGAAAAATATTATATTATTATACAGTTTAGTTATTATATTAATACAATTTTTTTCAAATTTAGGTGTGTTTTTTCTTTTACCTAGCATTCTAAAAAGGTTATGGTAGGTATCTATTATGTAACGGTTAGAAATACAAGAGTTCCAGCATTTTTATTACGTAGGAGTACCAATTACTTATATGTAGTAAGTATATGTGTAATATAATAAATCTTTCTATTTATACAATTCCAATATAATATCTAAAATAATATCAACATGACAACATTATGGCGAAAAAAAAGTGGCGGAGAGTTTCTTGCCAGTTCTTCTTGTCCGTTCTACGCCTTTGTTTTGTGAACTAAAGTAAGTGTAAAGTAAAGTAAAGTAAGTAAAAATTTAGAAGAATTTTTTATTTACGTTCATATGTTACCTACATGAATAAATTATATAAAAGAATATATCATTCGATTGATTGACCGCGGTTTTAGCAGAACCGATGCAATGCTTCGCACCACGTAGAGTATTATTACGCTAACCGCACTTCACCGCTCACTCGTCTACTCACGTCTGAAACGTTGCATATAGAACACTCAATAGAAGCCATATTGTGTACATAGGTTAAAATGAAATTAAAATAATTAATGTTTATAAGGTATTACTATTATAATTATAAGGTATTATATTTAACATGTTTGTGAACAGCATCAATTTCCTCTTAGCAAGATGTGATGTGATGATGTTGTAGACATGAGAATTTCTGTATAATTTACAAAAACAGAATTGAAGTCACTAAGTCTTAGAGCAACATCTATTCTGTTTGTAGAATAAATAATGTAATTGGGATACAAGCGTCTTTGTAATGCAAGCTTTGTGTTGTTAATGAACTTGTTTAAAATATGTTTCATTGTGTAACACTTTTGGGACAATGAAATGGCTGATAAGTTTACACGAAATAACATTGCGAATTCTGCTATTACAAATTTTAAAATTATCGTTCTTTTTATAGTCTTATCAACTGAGGTGTAACTTTTCTCGTTATACGAATTAATATGTCTTTTGTTTAAGCCACAAGCAATCATAATTTTTCCGAATAGAAACTTATGGAATTTACAAATTGACTATGAATATTATTATCATACATATAATATAGGAAATGCAAACGAAACAAATAGCAATGAACTCAAAATAACCAGCTCAAATATTTATATGTGACAATACAAACGAACCATTGTATTTTTTATAGTCGAGCCTTTGAACTGTTTGTTAGGTTTTAATATTTTAAAGGTTATTTAAATTTAAATAATACGAAACCAATTTTCTGTTAAGCTTCAAAATAGATCGACAAGTTATTTCCCGGTTAATGCAAATTCCATCAAATTGCCTACGTTATATCTTCAGCATCATATGAGTAATAACACGCCGTAATGGCTAATGAAATAGCTAAGCTAAACTTGATTTTAATCGGCACTACCAAGCTCTCGTGTAAAGCCATAAAGCTACGCACGCAAATAACAATTATTTCAAATTATAAATGACGAATACGACTAAAATAATAAAAAACCAGAATCAGAAATGTTTAAATAAAATACCACAATTGATGACGAGCTTTCGAAAACGTCAGTTAATAATATACTAAATGTACAAATAATTGAATATATGTGTGATACTCGCGTTAATAATATATATCATGCAAGCATCCACACTACAATTAATAATAAAGATAATAAAATAATACAAATGTTGCGTTAATTTAAACATGTTCTTAAGCATGCAATGAAATTTAATCTGTTTTAGTTGATAATTTGAGTATTTTATTAAATTTCAGTATTAAGTCTATCACAGTTAACAAGATTAATTTTTACATCTTTCCTTGAAACTTCCTGTACACTTAACGTTTAAATATAAACGCTTTAAAATCTTAGTCAGTCAAGTTCAATTAGAAGTAAATTAAATTTATTGACGGCATACATTTCGTAGCTCAGTTAGGCCATTATACTACGATTACATTTTTGGAGTTCTAGTACTGCAGTACTACGCCAATAGTTCCTTAATGTGAATAGTAATATACCTATTTACCAGCCTAATTATATTCCAATATAATATGAATAGCTTTGAATGGATACGGCACTGCAAAAAGTATAAAAGATATTTTTACACTGAAAAACTATAACCCACATACTACTCGATATATTTAAAATTCGAACGATAATGTATGACGCATTACCGGAAAAATATAGCAATTTTTTTCAACAAAAGGCCAGTGCAAATGGCTTTCAACGTACGTATTACGAAAGCATTCATTTAAGCCCCCCTTAGTAGGTTCGCAGATTCCATTAAGGTGTTATGACACGTGCTAAAACGTTGTGTACCTAATCTGGGACATTTAGCGAGACATGACGCCTTTTACTTCAAGTGTAATGAGGTTCTAAGAAAATAATGGCGGGTTTTATTTCGTATTGTTGTAAGAATTTTACTATCTTTTTATTGCACGATATACATAAGATAATTTTTACGTATCGTTGCGTATTAAATTTTGTTTAACTTTCGGCAACAGATTTTGTCTCATTTAAAAATATCAACGTAGTACTTTTACTTTTTTTAAGGTACCTATTTATAGATGAATAATGGAAGACGGTTAGACGAAAACGAGATGCATTTACGAAAAGAGACATTGTTGAGTCAATTGCATACCTCACCCAATCTGGCGTTGTGGGAACGTTAGCGTCTTCAATATCTGCGCAGCGATGACGTTGACGCGACGTCAACATCAAGAGTCTTTAATTTTCGTCGAAGTAGCAAATCCAACAATATAATAAATAGTGTTTCCTCGTTAGACTCTATTTTATCTGATTGTACCACAGGCGTACGCGTACAATCAGGTTGCATGTGGGCGACAAACGCTGCGCAGTCGCTGGAGAAACGACAACGAACGCGTAACGCCAGTGAGATAGGGGCTTAAAGTATAAAGACACATCACGCTAATACCTATTTGTATAATATTTTTACATAACCCAAACACTCAAACTGAGATTAATTTTCATTTTATCAACTAACGAATAACTACTTTAATAGAGTTTATTTTTACTGAAGTTTTTATTTAGCTGATTTAACACATCTAAGAGCCTAGTTCGCCATTTTCGAAGCGATTTAATGGTCCACTGGTATCGAAACGCTGAGTCAACAATGACCTATAAGAAAAATCGATTCCATCTCAGTGATATTTCTAAATAAGATGTAATTAAGATCTTTGTAATTTATTTTAGGATATCGGTGTATTCTGGATAATTATTTTCTTTAAAAAAATTGAAGAAAAAATCTATGGTGTGCATTTAACTAAACAGGGTCAAGTACTTTACCCAATATATCACAATTAAATTTGATAACCGTTCTAAATTTAAAAAAATGTGCTTTACACTATCACGATTTTTATTAAAACTGCCCAGATGGTTTTCGTGCTCTTTATTATTTATGACCACAGACTCTCAGGGGTATAATTAATGATTGTTTTAATTAAAACATTAATTACATTATAAAGACATTTATTGCTGAAGAATTTTACCCAAAGCGTCAGATAATTGAAAATATATTGACCTTCAGCAAGATATTTAAATTTGAAAGAGAAAAGGCGTACGCCCACACGGAGGAACGAACCTGATATGAAACGGCCTGAGCCCCAAAGCCATCACGGTTCCTCGGACTTATGACGTAATGTAACAATAACCAATACTGGCTAAAACTTAATTCACATACCAGAACAAACCTATTATTTTACTT
Source organism: Pontia daplidice (assembly GCA_963693355.1). Lineage (NCBI taxonomy): Eukaryota > Metazoa > Arthropoda > Insecta > Lepidoptera > Pieridae > Pontia > Pontia daplidice. The sequence continues at coordinate 735,385 of CAVNZL010000044.1, read as the reverse complement.
GGAAGAAAGACTTTACATAAGTGAATTTGTTTCAAGTATAAAATATTTTTATAAAGCAAAATTTTGAATATTTTATGCTGATTTTCTGTCTGGATCGGTTGTATCAGGTACAAAAAGCTTAACGTAACCTTTCCTTACAATTTCAAGTACAAACATCATACTACTTTCATTTTTATATTATATTCAGAATTAAACTATTATTTGCTCAAAGAGTTTAAACCGTTGTTATAAAGTAGAAATAACTTAATTTTTTTATATTATCTTGTAAACTGTTAATAAAATAAATTATATATATATATTTAAGAAGTAAAAAAGCATTATATATATCAAATATTTAACATTTTCTATAACAATCATTGTTTTTAATTAAGATATAATTTTTTAAATTGGTACTTCTTTTTATAAATATAATATATGTTATGATCATTAGACGGTAACCAAAGCATTTATATGTATTTTTTATCTTCCAATGTGTATAAAATTGGAACAAGCATGGAAGCAGTAAATACAAGGTTATATTTAACTGGGCAGATTGGCAAAGTTAATATAGTCTGGTTAATGTTCAAGAGATAACGAACGTTGAAGGTATTGTCACGTGCCAAACTTTATATTACTTTAGTCTGCACTTTAAGATAACTTTTAATTGTTCCTCTTTAAGATGCAGGATTAATTTTGAAAAAAAAACATCTACGACTGACTAATCTACTGAAATTGGATTTTAAAATACACGTGTGCTATAAATTTACGCAAAATTAAAAAAAAAGCTTAAAAATTGCAAGCGAAAAATATTCCTTTTCCAGAGCTTTCAATGTATAGCGAATACATATAATGTAAATACATGTAGTGTATTAATTGTCTTTAAATTTTCAAGATGATAACTCACTATTTTGTTTAGGTGACTTGTTTTAATATAATGTCTAATTGCGAAAGTGGTTTAAATAATCAATTCACTCTTTTTTATCACATCCTAAATTATCTAAAATTATAATACAATTATTATTTTGTTAAATAAAAATTCCAAATATAATACGAACGTAATTATGCTGTGACCACAAATTATTATTATTTTACGTTATTAGGAAGCTCTTTTTATTTGACTAGAAATTTTCTGCTTCCAGTTATATTGTGATCGCAATACAAAGTAATATTTATCTAAATTGAAATACGTAATAAAGTATATTATCTTTGCTAGCATTTCGAAATCGATCATGGTTTGGTTAACCCCTTTAAAATGGGGTTAGTAGCTTAGTTATATTTCAGCGAACGCGTCTGCATTTCCCTACTAAAACAAACTAATTTATTCATCAAGATTCTATCTTGCTCATGTCACAGCGGTATGTTACGATAATGTAACTATTACATGGTAAAACACGCTTATCTAACCATTAAACACTGAAAACACGTTTTAATGCAGACTTATCTGCGGTTACAATTCATTTCGCGTTTTTTCATGGCTTAATGCGTATATAATTTACATGTATAAGTGACTTTTTCTTGAACAGAACAAAAGTTGTGAATACTAATCTGGTTTTAGAGAACCTGTAGAGAATGTAGAGGTGAGGATGTTTCTCCGCTGTCTTCATGCTATGAATCTTATAATTTTTTGCGTACTGAACTTTTGAGAGTAAAGGAAATTAATATGAAGTTAATAGCTAATATGCCTAGATGAAAAAATACATTTAAAGGAGGCAGATATGGTCCCTATTCATACCATCTTTCAAATGAAAAGATACGTACAATAACTGATGAATGCCAGAACAATTCAGGTGAATTCTTTCTAAAACCTTCATATACCGCGTGTTAAGAAACTGTACAACATTATTTTATTTCAAGACATTTCACAAAACCGGTCTTGGCCTCGTTTTAAAATTAAAACGTTAACGAAGTACCCTCTATACGTTCAAGAAATAGTATAATACGAGAAAATAACGTAGCTTAATTTTACCCTACTTAGCATACCACTGCTCTGGCGACTTGAGCGTTAAAATTTGTATAATTTAAACGGGAAATTTTAAATGACCACCTTTGCTTTGGCTAATGAAAATGGGCACGCGCTTGTTGTTTTTTTGGCGGGAATTAAATGAGTTTTTCGCGGATTTATTAAACTGCGCGGTTGTACGTTACATTAAAAATATCAAAATATTCACGAAGGATAGAATGTAAAACATCTAAGGTACCTTTTCCGTATATTTAACTTCGAAAGCGGTTTTGTAATACTAAAACTCATGAAGTTTTAAATTATAAAGGCAAAAACATGTTTTTAACTGTTAGGTATTAACCATATACCGTATATACAATTACATAATTAACTACAAACCACAAAATTTGTAAACGCGTAATAACTATTTATGTTTTCTTTTCTAGTTACCCTAAATAAATATTTTATATTGTATATATTCTTATACATTAAACAGATACATTTTCCATATCTAATATGAAGTTTGTATAGTAAAAGTACCAAGTTAACATAACGCTACAGAAAGCTGTAAATAAAGTTTTATTTGATGTCTTCGTAGAACAGGTATTGCAAAGTAACGGCACCCAAGGGTCGTGTGAGGCAAAGAGCGCATTCTGTACGTGTCACGATACTTTGTTAGCTATTGTATTTTGTATTGCGGGTAAGCAATTTTTTATCGTAGTGTCGAAAAAATTTGGGTTAATATTTACAAGATTCAAATGTTAACGAGACTTTTACTTTTATGTTTTAACTTGATTCGCGTCGCTGTATACGATTAATTTAGTAATCATAAGTAACTCATCCGTATCCACGTCGTTAATATTTAGATAAAAATTGACTAAACTTAGGACTATACAAATTACGACAAGCATAGCCTTTTAAAGTTAACAAAATTTTTATATTTTAAGTTGAATATTTAATTAAAAAAATTACATATAAATTAGTGTATCCAACGGCATCTATTTATTGTTATGTTTATGCCTACCTCACATTTTTAATTGATTCCTTTAAAATTAAGTTTTCCTGCACCGAACATTCAAGTTAATTAAATATACAAAAAAACCTATAGCCACTGGAAGGGCCTAAGGGTTGAGAATTGATAAGAGAAAAAATGCGCGCTCACTAGATTAGGTTAACACTGCATATATCATATATATCAGAATAGAGCAAAGTAAAACGAACCTTCTTGTATGAGGTAACAAATCTTCAGTGTCAGTACAATGCTAGGGGCTGTCGCCGTTCATCAACGTTTTATTTCACAGGATCTTTGAGCTTACGTTCTTTTACGAGTTTCTTTCCACGTGATAAATGAGACTATTGATATTTGGAGCCGCTGGGAATATAATGCAGTAAATTTTAGAATTTGCGAATACGTCATTACTCTTACATGAGCGTGTGTGATCTAGATGTAAAAAATATAATATTTATATAGGTACAATAAAATGTTTTGAGTAAACTAACAAGGTATCGATAGCTGCAGTATATTGGACAAACCAATTTGGTTAAGAATATATTTTCACGGCAGGACAGCTTGCGTGGCGGGACTCGTGTATTTTTTACATGTTATGTTTTTGAATTTGGAACACAAGAGCTCAATATGAAACAGATATTGAAATGTCAGACCAGCTTTAGTCTAGTCTGTGTCTATAACACAACTTTATACATTGTGCACTTGACATTTGGAGTGATGGCAATAGATCGAGTAACAAAAAAGTTCATGTTCAAATTCTGATGGCTATTCCTGATTTTAGATCTAAGAACATAGCAGTGCTTTCTACAGCCTGCGTCAAGCATAAGATTTTATCCCATTTTTTGTGTAACTAAGATTTATTGTGAAGTGTGAGTTCGTCATCAATCAGGGAAAAATATAAAATTGTACTAAAACGAACGCTATTATTGAAACATATTGGCGTAACGGGTCTTTATTAACTATACTTATATAAGCATTCACATCAAAAACTAATTTTCGTTCTCAAGCGCCGTGTTCCTAATTACATTGTAATACTTTCCATACATAACTTGTTTGTTTTTCTATTAACACTACAATTTAGGTGGATATTATATATACTTAAGAGTATATTTTATCAATTCACCAAGTTACTTAAACGAAGTGTTTAAACAAAATACGTTACAGAAGCGATATTTTTACTGTTATTTATGCTGATATTTCGGATGATTTTTAGCAATCGTAGTCTCTCTAGGAAGACTGAAAGGATACATATCTATCTCTCACGTGCAAGCCATTATACCTAAAATTAAAAATTATAATTTATTTCAAATGCATATTAGAAATAAATTGATTCCAAAATGAAAATAAATACTTGTATCAGTTATACATACAACATACTATATATGCTTTGTTGATATTTATACCTAATATGCATGGTTTCATCATGAGCACGAGTGAAGCCGTAGGGATCATATAGTATGTCATATGTACTGCCTCTGGTGTCGAGACTCGAGTTAAACCGAGCGAGCGTCGTTTGTCAATGTTTCCTTAAATCTACTTATTTCTCATCGATTAACCTAATCGCAGAAACACGTCCTGTTTCCGGAAAATATTTTCTCACACAAAACAAAGTACGCTGTTTTTCGTGCGTAAATTTGATAAAAGCAAATTATTATAACATACAAATAATAGGCAAATTGAGTTTTCGCAATCGATTTTTTGTTAGAAAACGACTCTGCTTTATCCATATAAATAGACTACAATAGAGAAACTATTTCGCCACACTAAACCACGTGATTATAGTTCATAAATGAATTAATTATAATAAGCTTAATATATGTATTTATATCTGTAAAAAGCTATTAAATAATAACAGTTCAACATCGCCCTAGTAAGACAGAAATTGTATTTTTCCGTATTGGCAAATGAATTGTGATCAATTTGTGATTTTCGGAAACATGTATTGATAAAAGGACGTAATTTTTATATTTCGATATAAAAATGCCACAACGCTACAAAGTATTAATATACTCTATAAATCTAATAGCTCTATAAAACTACGAATGTAATTTACACTCACGCTATTTACTTATGAGACTTGTACCACTTTTATTAATATAAGTTTAAAATTTTTGTGTTCGTAATATACTTTAAGCTTACAAACCACATGGTACGAGTATATGCATAGACTACTATTACTGCAAACAAAAATACTTCTGAAATTGTTGTTATGAAGAGTATCGATCTGAAATGTTGGAAAAAAAATTGATGATACAACCTTAATGAAACTAAGATGGTTTCCTAACTGTTACTCGAGACTGTCTCTCTTATACGAGAATGAGCTCGTTTCAGCTGACTGCACGTAGCTCAATGATATTACCACAGCTTACATGCTAACAGTTTGTAAAATTAATATTTAAATATAGATTCGCGACATATATCATACATGAAATAAACCCACAGTATTTCGATCATACAGTACAGATTTTTAAGAAACCTTATAATTTTACTGCAAATACATCGAATTTGAGTGAGTTTCTTTATTGCCAAAGTAGTAGCCATATTAACGCTCTTTCTCAGAGAAACATTGACTTAACTTGTATGTATATATTATATATTTAGTTAAACTTTTATATAACATGTATTAAAGTTTTATGATATGAAAGTTTAGACACACATGTTTAGTTTCTAGTTATATTCAGGTATTTCTATAGACTGTTTGTACTATTATTAAAGCTCTGACATTTACACAGCTTTATGCCCAGAAGGCTGTTGCTAATGACACTCCTTTCCGAAGAGGTAAACAATGGAAACGCGAATTTTCCTGCTCAACTTTTATCTAACCCGCTAATTTGCACAATAACGTCACGAACGCGGACGAAGTAAACGTATCCAACGCTCACTAATGTTCAAGCCATAATTACATTAAAATTTTAACTAGAACTAGTTATAGTGATTTGTACACTAAATCAATATTCGTCGTTCTAGGTTGAGTTTAACCGATTTTATGCATATTAGTTATTTAGATATATGTTGGAAGTTTAAATTTTTAATATTTTTACTATATTTATATTATCATATTCCTTTAAACTAGTTTAAAATGAATTAATAAAAATGTATGAAAAACATTAGTTTCATTTCGAAAGGGTGAAATGCGAGCTGAAATTGTTTCTTCTTTCCTTTTTCATATCTTTCTCAAATGATTTTATATACAAACTAGCTAACCCGGCAAACGTTGTTTTGCCATACATCATACATGTGGTTTCAATTTTCAATTAATAAATAAAAAATAGGGGTTGATCGTAGAGGGGTAATAATTTAGGGATGTATGTATTTATGTATGTTAAGTTAATTTTTTTGCTGTATCATAAAAAAATATAAACTTAAAATTTTGTCTAAAAAATAAAAAATAAAATTTAGTGGTGGACTAAAATTTAGGGGTATCAATAATAGATATAAGCCGATTCTCAGACCTACTCAATACGTTCACAAAGTTTCATGAGAATCGGTCAAGCCTTTTCGGAGGAGAATGGGAAGGAAAACTGTGACACGAGAATTTTATATATAAGATATCAATTCGTAGCATGTTTTGGCATTCATACAGAAAAAATGTGTAAGAAGTTAATTAATTTTTGTTGTAACGTGAATATGTCATTTGTTATCGACTGCTTTTCAGCTATCACAATATAATGAATATCTGGGGCTTAGCTCCATAAATGCTGGTAACACCACTGGATTATTATCACAGATGTAATAATAACCAAAATGTAGTATTGTTTTGAATGCAGATAGAATTAACATAGAAAATTGATAGTAATTGTTGGAATAGCAAGTTGAAACTGCAATTAGGGTTCCTTGACAAAAATCACGCAAACGCGACACGAACACATTAATGCCTGTATTTTATCGTCCTTCGAATATACGTTATTTCTTTTATGCAATTAAAGCTACAAGAAATTTCACATGCATTACGTACAAATATTTATATATTTTATAATTTTTCCAATCTAATGATATATTGATCTAATGTGCCTTTGTAATATAAATGTGGATTGATGGAGATGCTGAATGTGAGTTGGACAATGGACAAACCTTCTTTGATTAGGATTTCATTATTTTCTTCACGTAAAAACAAAATGGACAAATGTTATGTAATTTTCTGTATATTTATTTTTACTAGTATTACATAGATATACAGAAATCTGAGTCGCAACGAATGTCTAAATAAAAATGGTTAATTATTCATTACTTAATGAAAATATCATGAGTCGTTTGTTTATCAAGACAGCGGAAAAATTTAATATTAGTATAATGAAATTCGTGACACTTGTTAAGTACGGGAGTTCATGGGAAAATTTATATTTTAATTATCATAAAATAGTCATAAGAATAAATTTGTAATTTTCCAATTAAAAAGAATGATTAGTAATTTAAATTGCTAAGGTTTTGCAATATGTCTTGCCATACTGTAGTTTTATAATGCGCGTAATTATTAGACGCATATACATGTAGGCGCGCGGAAGACGTTATATAGGCTTTGTTGTAGACAAAAGGTTCGTTTCCGTAGGGAGAAGAACACGTCTGCCCACCAGAAAACGTTCGTAGTCTGCGGACCTCGTTACCAGCGACATATAGTTGTGAGGCCTTAGTTTTAATAAAATAATAATAATAGCTTATAGCTTGTTCTGTTTTTTTGGGGTCGTCCAAGTTTTAAGTTAATGAGGATCAGTATCATTTACGCAGTTATTCTGGACTTCGATTATTTAAATTGTATTTGTAATAGTATATCGATAAATAACAATGGAACATCTAATTCGAGTGTCATGTCGAAAGATTCAAATCTGAACGTAAATGCTAGAAAAATAGCACTCCATACCATCCATACCATACATAAAAATAGCACTACATATATGTTTGCCATATGCAAACGTATTAAACAATAGTGCGTTCAAAACAAAACTCTTCAACTATAATGTATGAAGTATATATACTCTCTTAATTACTTTCGATATTTAGACAGTATAATTTTAGATAGTATAAATTGTATAAGAAGTAGATTATTAGTGACTTACCCAATCTTTTGTTAGTAATAAAAGATGAGATCAAGTAACATCGTTTCTTTGAAATCAAAAGGCAGATAACGCTTTAGTACTACTAATAATATTATCTATTGACTGAGAAAATACGTTTAATTTATTCAAAACATCTCCTCAGAGTCGGCCAGAACAAAAGTGATTGATTACGGCAATAAAATAAATATTGAGAGAGAACAGATTCGATCGGAAAATTGTATTTGTCTTATCTCAACGTAGGGCTTTGTGAGGTCTTGGAACTTCTACTTCTGCTAATAAAGTATGTATCTTTGTTGAATAAAATATTTTGAATTGTGCCTAATATACTATAATACATTAGGGAATAAAGACTTAAGCTCTGATAATGCTTTAAAATTGAATTTATGAACATTATGTTTAGGTACCAGTGTGTCAGTATAAGCTCTGTTTGACTGATTCAAGAGCTCATTGTCGCTTGAGTATATTAGTACTATATAGAATCTCACTAAAATGAATATACTCATCTATCTACAATGAATGTACATTGGTCACGAGTATATTTAATAAAGCACAGCAAGTTGTAATAACGCTGGTAAAAGGAAAAGCAACATTCCGATTCTATATAAGTTATTTCATCATTCACAAATACATTGCAATAGTGTTTAGGGAATGCACGTTATTTCAGTGAAACGGAGAATTCTAATTTTACAACTCAAAAATTTAAACATTCCTTTTAGAGGTAGAGTATTAAACCCACATTCATTATTGTTTCATACTGGAGAGGTTCGTTTTGGATTTATACGCTATACCAAGCAATAATGCAAGCAAAAATTAACGAGTTTTTCAATCAATACGCTTGTGAATATTTCAAATATTAGAATCTCGGTTTTACTATTAATACATGTTGTATCATGTAATCTGAAAATTAAATGTATGCTTACAATTTCTATCGCGTGCCAAAAATCTAAAATCTACCAGTAGTACCAAAATATCTTGTGTAGCTTCTTTCAAGTAAAAAATGAATTTTTTAAAAAAGTACACTTTCACATCCGCACTTTCATACCTTCACTAGTTCTTCAATGATATTTTTATATTAACTATAACATTATATTCCAACCCAATTTGGGCCTTAAGCGTTTTTAATTTATGTACATAATTATATTGTCTAGAAAGACGTAAGTGCTAGTGACACTTCCAACCACATACGACCTCCAATTCTTCAAAAAGAGAGGGTACTCCTCCCATAGGGCCCGACAAGACAACCACTACTGGATGTATATGGACTGAAGCTCTTGCCACTCAGGCCACCCAGCAAGCTATTTATAAACATTAGTCCCCTATTTTATAAAAAAAAATAAAGTCTGTGTCATCCTACACATGGAAAGAATCAAAATGAGCAATAACTATATGTCGCAGGTTTGTTTTCTTAAAATAGCGCCCTGTTATAAAAACGACTCCAAATCCCCTTGATCCTGTTTATGATCGTGGAAGTATAAAAAATCCCTAAATGATTATAATGAGAATTGACGGCATTTCGAACAAGAGCGAACAGATTATAGCCCGTCTTCGTTAAACAAACATCCTAAGATGACAAGGTCTCGTAAGCCAATAAATTTTATATGCATACTGGCCAAGTGCGACTTGGACGCACGAATTATCCCGAAAGATTCGCGCAAAAAATAATGTTTTCTTTTAAAACTTATGGGGGGGGGGGGGCTTAAAAACTTATTTAATTCTTACTTTAAGTATTTGTTTGTATATATGTAGAAGCAACCCAAAAATATTATTTCAATATTTTCAAAAAATTGGTTCTTCCTATGTTTTGAACAATTCTTTTAGAATTATACCTATGAGTTATTATTTTTATAATTTACCGTGTATAATAATATTTTTAGGCATTGCAAAAACGACTATAATATGAGACACAAAACTTTTATTTTAAGATTAACAAAGCAACAGGTATATAATATTATATATTACAGAATAGAATAACTAAGAATACTTTTTTATATCATTATTTGCGAAATTTGTTTGGTTCAATTCTCAGTTGACAAAGTTGGTTTAATTCCAGATAAAACAAATCCGACATATATGGAAACGATTATTATCAATACATGTTCCTCTCGAGAATTGGGTAAGGATTTCTTCAAAATTGTTCAATACATCAATAAATAAACAAATTAGATCCCTTTTCAGCTATTTCGAACAAATCAATATCGTCCCGGTTCTCTGGGTCTGCTGAATTATTCAGGTATTCACGATCGAAGAGTTGATTAACTTGAGTATGTATTTATAAAAATATATTATTACTTTGCGGCAAAGTGCTGATTTCTTCTTTTTGTGTATCAGTTTTATAGGATTGTCAAATATTTATAGTTCCGAAGACTGTTCTGGATTTACGTTCTTACCAATTTTAATGTTTATTTATGATAAAAAAAGACATGAACTAAATTTAGTAGTTACCTGCGATAATTTAAGAATATACGGACTTCAATATTTCACCGCTCTGCTTGAGGCTATGGTTGCGCTATGGTAATGAATGTGATAATATATATGTCTATTAACTCTCTTTAAAATTGGTTTAGTTGTTACACACGGCAGTAAAATCTTGAAAGTTTCATTATCTATGTCTAAGAGTTGATTTATGAAAAAATACCCTGCGTTTGAACCAGGGTGTTCAACTCTTTTATCCAAATCGCTTTTCTGGTTCAACCATGAACGTGTTACGGAGAGACAGACCTTTTAGTAATATAAGTATGGATCACGTTCTTAATAAATTTTCTGAACGGATGTAAACTCAAAATATCGAGTTTTGTAAATAATGCAATAATTTCGTATTTATATACGTTATGTTTTATTTAAATATATACTAGTACTCGTGTTAATCAAAGGCAAAATTGTATGGTTAAAATTTGTCACCATAATCAGTTCTGACGTATATATGTCAGTATATATGTTATACAAGTTGCCTAATATAGCTTTACTGGATTTAAGATAAAAGAATTTATATTTAAAGTTAAACTATTGTGCAATAAGGTGTTTTTTGATAATAAAAAATAATAAAAATAATGTTAGTCAACAAAATGTTTATAATTCATCATTTATATACAAAAAACACCGTTAAACTAATAAAATACCAGACGAGTGTTTCTAGTAAACTGGCAACAAAAGTCAGTTGCGGCGTAAAATTATCTGCGGTCACTGTGGTTGTCCACACTAATTTGATTTAATAATACTACTACAACCTAACAAAGTGAGTTCATCAGAACGTGTATTAGTACCATATAAACAAATATAAATTAATTGTCATAATTCCGTTTGGTCCAATGCAGTAAATATATAATACCACAATTGCAATCAATGTTATCGTGAATAATTAATTTTTTAAATCGAATTTATTATTAGGATGTTAATATGTTATTTCAAGTTAATATGCATATAATTCAGTATTTAATAGAATCAGGTTTAGTTTGTGATCGGTAAGGTAAAGAATTTAAAAATAGTGGATAATTATTTTGTAAGTTTAACAGCAGTCTTGTTCAGAGAGAGATTGTCGCGTACATATAGTACCCCTTAAAAATCCAACCACCTGATATAAATCATTACAAAATATATACAATAATGTATAAGAATTTCACGTCAGAAAGTGAACCAACGGTACTTAATAATAAATGGCACTTGTAATAAAATGAAATTTCAAATGACGTACGTAAGTCATATCCGAGGCTTGCTACGAGTCTTCAAACGCTTTGCAAATCACTTCCTTTAAGCTTTGAATGACCTTTTTGAGGTCATGCAAGAAAACCGTTTTCCATAATATGATCAAGGGTTAAGACCGCCCCTTGTTTTCCGAAACTAGGCTTAGGTATTATTGAGCTATTCGATCACGCTACCACATAAGTAATTTCAACAACACACGATTGTTGCTATGTATATTAATGATATATTCTAAATATATATATAATTCTAATGACACAACTCTTCCTTAAATCGGGAACTTACCAAATCCTTGCCGAAGATTAATTAGTATGAAGTATGACGTATTACATTTAATTATTTTTTAGTTATCTATACTTCAATTACCTATATAGAAAATGTTTAGAATGTGCTCGTTTCAAATGCATATTCATAAATATCCCTGCTCATAATATATTTTCCTGCTCTTTTTTTAATGAGTCATTTCTACGTTCGATGCTGAATTGTCTTTCACTATATATAAAACCAATCAAAATTCTGCATTAAAATTGTAAATAATAAACTATTTTGTCAAGAACGAGATAAGAAGAACTCAGGTAGTGATTTGCACACCATAAGTGCCGCCTCTGACCTAAGCCCTTGTTTATGACTGCCTATTAAAAAATAAAAACTTACCAACTGGTAACACTAAAATTCCAATTGGCACAAACACAAGACACTATAACCGTTAGGGTTGTCAAACTTACACTTCACGTCACTAATAGGATATGTCACAAATGAATTCAACGGTCAGGGACAAGCGCGCCCTAGATGCAAGCAGCCGAGACTGGCTGGGGCGTCCCTACCGCGCGTGTCCTGATTCCCCTCCCCGCGCCGCGCCGCTCACCTCACTACAAGCAAATAGAAATAAAGTATGCGCTGTAAGAACAGAAAGAAAAACGGATGCCGCCAGGATAAATTAGTTGAGCATTAACGTTTTAAAGAAACTCGTGATAGAAACGTGCTTAATAACTACTTAGTATTACTCTTTTGAAGTAATTGAGTTAAAATATATTTTTATGTTTTTCAAATTTTCGTGAACGAAGCTCACTGCTTGCTGTCACTTTCAAGGATATTCAAATGTGCAACACATACGTACATTGTTATTATTATACTACATTAAAGATCTAGTTCACGTTCTATAAACCTCATTTAGTTAATATGTTTTCTGAAATTTATTTTCAAGGTGGCAACGGATTAAAGGCCTTTAGACGCTTATGTACAGTTATTCGTATAAATAATAGTGTCAGTGTGTACTTTTTTGGAGTCTCTTAAAAACACTTTAAATGGAGCAAAATAAGTTCTAAATAAAACGTAGGGTGAAATAGTCGACGCCAGCCCCACATTTTTCCTAAGCCTTTAAGAACATTCGCCCAATGTGCAAGTCAATTTCGCCGGCTTATTTCGGCTTGACCTACTACGCTAATAAAGATTACGGTGACTGGCAAACTTTAACTCTAATGTCCTTAATTGATTTATTGTATTTGTTTCACGAGGAATTCCTGTTATTGGATTAGGTTGGAGACATTTATATAAGTATGGGATAATACATTTATAATATGATTATTTACTATTTTGGTAAAACATAGTATTGATACATACGTATATTTGACTGTTAATTTTTTTATTTAGATCCGTGCATAAGAATACAAGCGATGATTCTGAAGCTACTGTTTTAGCTACGGCGTAGCATTTCGTAGCAAATCGTTACGTTATTGCAATATGCGAAAATAAAACTATATTCCTTTTTTTAAATTAATTTCTGTGAAAATAAGAACGATAAATTTCGTATAATAAATGACATAATTAAGCTTCTATCTAGATACTAGCTGACCCGGCAAAAAAATAGGGGTTGATCGTAGAGGGGTAAAAATTTAGGGTTGTATGAATTTATTTATGCTGTATCATAGAAATTAAAAAATAAGAAAATTCTTCCAAGAGAAATAAAAAAAAATTTAGGGGTTGACCACCCTTAACATTTAGGGGAATGAAAAATAGATGTTAGCAATTGGCTCAGCTCTACTGAATACGCATATAAAATTAATTAAAAATCGGTCAAGTTTCATTAGGAAAACCATTTATAGGCGTACACGTCATTATCAAAGAATCTTATCTCAAAAACAACAGAATATTAAAAAAGGAAATTCAACATTAAAAAGAATACAAAAAACATTAAAGTTATATCTTATATATAAGATATTTTTTATAACATTATACTAAATTAAAATTAAATTTGTTAAGTATTATCAGAACACAAGAATGAGAAATTAGAAAATTTAAAAGTAATTTCAAAATCTCAATAGTGCCAAGGGATTAGGCCTAAACTCTTTAACCGCAAGCAAGTTTGCAAACTCCAATTAACAAATTTTAGCTTGTTATAAATCTCTTGCTTTTCTTGTCTCGATGAATAATAATTCTTGGCTTTGGGCGTAACGTTTTAGCTTATTTCGTTCGGTTAAGCCTCTCTTAATTTAATCTTTTTTATGGAGTAGACCGAGTTTACAATATGTAAGTATATATATAGGTATAATATAATATAATCCAAAATAAGTGTATATATAGGATTAATTAAAACCGAACTCACTTAAAAAATGATAATTTGGAAGCATTGAAGAATTTATCTTGTATGATCTATAAGCGTTTTCATTTGATAAAATAAAAAAAATAATTACAACAAAAAAATTTGTTTCTCTAAAAAAATTATGTTGGAATTAATTTAAAAAGGAAAAAAATAGTAATTTTCAATGAGGTTGAATTTTGTGGCGGCTATGAACCACCCGTTCATCTACTAATATATTATAAACAGGCGGTGATGTATTAAGAACAAAGAATGATAAAATAAAGACATCAAAAATAATTCATATTTTTGTTAAATCTTTATAAACGTATACTATGGCTATGCGTTGGTACTCAGTAAATTGTAAAAGCGATAAGAATCCCGACATAAACCTTCAGTTTTTTACCAAGCGAACAAGTTTGCGGTATCAGTACTACGGCTAGTGAAAGAACTTCATTGAAATTGAGTAAAAACACTCAATATAGAAGTTGCAATCGCTCTATTGCAAGTTACATCATAAACGTAAGTGAAAAGGATTTTAGTTCAGTGAATTGTAACCTAACGTAAGAAAAACTTTAAACACATTTCCATATGTGAATATTAAGGCTTTAGAAGTGCTTTCATTAAAACTACAAATTATGTATCCCTATTAAGACTTTATCGCTACAATCAGAAGTTATAGAACATGAAGAAACTTTTGGAAAACATTTAATCGCGAAGTCGACGCAACCTCTCCACATAAATTACGCCGAGTAATTTTCTTTACCCTTGGGTGGCGTTAAAATCGATCCATGAACGCATTTTTACAATAGCACAGCTAATCCAGTTACTATATTATAGTTAGTACGTCATAAAAAATATTACGTACTCTTACGTAATCTTACCACACTGCCGAAAAGAGATTTTTAGAAGAGATCTCTTGTTAGCGATAAACGTTGTCTTCCTTTTAGCCCATTTTTACTATAAGTAGATGATGTAACAAATTATAATGCAAAAGCGTGAATAAATAATTATAATGGTAAATAGAAATCGCTTTAAGTATTAACACTTTATTTTGATACCTCAAATATTTTGTACGTAGTATGTAAACTTAGTGTTGAAAATATTCATTTTACTGAACTACATACAAAGTTTTCAATGATATCAAATATTTTAAATTATTTAATTGCATATTTTGTATATATAGATTTCCTTTGCCTATAAAACCTACATATACGAGTATGTTTTCTATAATAGTCTGGTTATAAGAAATTGACAAATTTAGTTTAAACTATAATATAATACAACCATAAGTAGAAAAAAAGTCGTAATTAAATACATTTTTAATTTAAAACGTTTAGTAGGCTTAGAATTAATTGAAAATGGAGAGAAAAAATTACAACGTCGAAACACAGTTTATCGTAGAGTAGATCGTTTGATTTATACTCCGTCGATTGTCATTCGAGAAAATCGTGTCGATTGAACGCTAATTAATTGCTCTTTATAAATCTCATTTCGACGCTCTATTGCTTTGATAGAGGGTCCTGGAAATCTCGTGAATCTAAATTATCGAATGGCTGAAAGACTAATTTGAAATTCAGAAACAGTCTTTTGGGAAAAAATTCTTTACATTATGCTAATTTTACATTTTTGAATAACAAGCATCTTCTGTATTAAGAATTATTTAATAATAAACATCTTTTTTTCTACATGATTATTACAGATTGTATGAAGACCAAATGAAGTTTACGTAACTTAATGTGCCATGTTAATGGACCGAAAAATTGAACCTAACAGACATAGAGCTAAATTGCAATATCAAAAACATTATGGAACGGTAATCACAAATTGCGATAAAATAATAATTAACTTTGTAACATGAAAACATGATTACTTCGAATTTTTTATTACAATAAATATTTTATTTACAGCTCTAAAATTGTAGAATGTCCCTGGTTCCAAAACAAATGCATCGCTAACTTTCCATATTTTTTACATGGTCATATTTAACCGTTCGTATATCGAAACAAGCGAAAAAATGGTCCGAAAAGATATTAATGGACGCAAACGGGCCTCGCTATAATCGTTACATTCTACGATCGGGACTAGATAACTCGCTTGATTGAATTTAATTGATTATTCTATACGCAACTCAGTTCTCTGTAATTTTAAGCATAAAGTGAAAACTTTAGAAGAGAAATTTGAAATAAAGGCTATGAGAATTTGAATATATAGTAATTTAATTTTTCACACACACATTTAAAAGCATCAACTTCTGATAATAGTATTCTCTCTTTTATTACAAGTGATCTTGTACAATTATGTCACATTGAAGCCATAAAACCGGAAACGCTAGTACAAATAAAAAAATGCTGCTCTATGAAAGTAATTTCTGTTTATACAATGGCAAACAACCTTATGAACATTTATACACGAATTCAATACTACGATTAACTATATAAATAAACGTTTTATTTTCCGTTTACAATCATGTTTATTTTCATTAGACAGGTAGTTATTTACTGAAGTATGTATGTATATGAAAGTACAATACGTGTGTCAGGGGACCTTACTTTTCCTTTTAACATGAAAATAAACTTAGAAGAGCCAGTGAAATTTGGTTGATACAAATAAATGATCTATTTGATATTGATAAATGAAATTTCTGTATTCGCTTTTATTCAGCCAATTCGACAGAACAATGCCACGTCAGATTTCTAATTTAAGTGATTTGTGCAATTTTATGATTGTAATATGAAGAAACAGGTAAGGTAAACAGGCCAGGAAAGGCGTTGATCAATCGTGATATATTTAATTGTTTATTACATTATTTTGTAATTATTAAAATTATTGTAGTCCTTTCTTATTAACAACCTCTATATAAATCATTTAAAAAACAGAAATACTTTTGAATTTATTCAATCGTTACTGTTTATTTTCCTTGGAATATATTAAATTATTATATTGAAAACCTAATACTTAAAATTACATGTGATCCGAAACATGTGTGTCATTTCCTCAATATCCAGCTAGAACAGCCTATGAGCGTTGTTAGGGTATGTCTACAAGGAACAAGAAAGCGAGAGGTAAGGAAAATATTGATATTAGTTTTACATAATACACAATCATTTAAAACATTTACGACATTTTTAAATACATATCTGCATAAATAACAAAAATAATGCTTATTTAAGTGAATATTCTACCTTGGACAAAACATATCATTCCTGTCACACTACGAACAAGAGAGAGGAGTTAAGAAAGCCTGCATACTGGTTAAAGACCAGAGCTACATCTTTAATTCCAGTTTAAAATATCTCTGAAGATAAAAGTAATCGATTCTTTGATTACACCCACACTTTTCTATGGGTGCCAATTACACTTGTAATCATAGACAAGTTACAGAAATTTGACCGTACTGCAGAGAGACGTAGATAATAGGAGTTCGGATAAGGAAAAGTACAAAATAGTGCATGCTGCAAAGATGGCATGCCGCCTCAAATGGCTATGGACACTTCACACATGGGTGCGCAAATCCGACAATAGTCAATAATGAGGGAGTTATTGCATTCGCCCTTCAAATGAGGAGACACGAGCGCGGAGCCGCCCACGACGACGGTGGACAGGTGACATCGCGCCTGTCGCCGGAGTCACCTGTACCAGGGCAGCACAGGAGTGGTCGAGGCTGGGGAAGGCATGTATTCGGAAATCGACTAATTCGTAAGCATAATTATATAAATAATAAAATATAGACTATAAATAAAAATAATTGATAAATATATTTATTTAAGTTAGATAAACACAGACCAAAAATATGTTAATATTCATAATTTTATAATGGAAAGCTCCATGAAAAATGTACTACATCCATACCTCATGCACATTATTTATTAAGAATTGTGAGGACACAGAAACATTATCTCCTAAAGAGCGCTCCGCTTATTATCCCCAGTGATACTCACACTGTTATATAAGTGCTCGCAACCTACTATCAAGACGTAATAATACAAGCTAGCGGAAATTAACAGCTTTTAGCAAGCTGAATTCAACGGGGTGAGGGGACAGACAATTTCTCACCAAATATGAACAATTGGTGCTGTACGTTCAATTAGTTCGCCTGTCTGCAGAAACCAATTCACTACCTAAAGTCTTAGGGAGATGACATTCGAAACTATACCAGGAAACATTTCAAACAAGGTCGGTGAATAGGCATCTGATAAAAATACTATATCTTTCTATAAATTCGGACCACTAATATTCTCATTTTACAAATCCTAAAGTTACGGCAGTCAATTATGGTGATCATTTTGATGACCATTCACTTATAAAAACATGATTAGTTTAGGAATCATTAGGAATATTTACGAACATTCTATGTGAGCTCTAAAGTCCAAACTCAGCCTCGGGGAGCAA
Source organism: Pontia daplidice (assembly GCA_963693355.1). Classification (NCBI taxonomy): domain Eukaryota; kingdom Metazoa; phylum Arthropoda; class Insecta; order Lepidoptera; family Pieridae; genus Pontia; species Pontia daplidice. The sequence continues at coordinate 716,744 of CAVNZL010000044.1, read as the reverse complement.
CTAGTTAATATTCACACAGGAAATTGTATGCACACAATTTACACAAGTATTTTTAAACTAGTTCATTTAAATAAGAAGTTTATCGATGTACAAGCGAGTACTAATGCAACATTCATGTAATCCGTGACTAGGCACTTTGCCTAGGCCTGACTATGTACATCGTTTTAATATTGATAAATTAAGCTCTAACTGGATCTATCTGTTGTATTCATTATGTTCTGAAAAGTGCGCCGACCTTGAGGTCGTGTGTTTGAATATGTGGATTTAACGCCACTTAACGCCAAATCGATAACCGTGGGACTATGACGATGGAGAAAGTAAAAATTAGAAATAACATATAATAAGCTATCTTGTCGCTAGAAGTGGACACGGTGACGCTTAACGTCGTTTAATTTGGTTTTTAAATGTTGTGGTAACCCTGACTGAAGCTCTACTATAAAAGTTTTTATTACCACATTCATTTATCAGTATATGAAACGGCATTAAAAGAACAAAGGAAGTAAGATTAAAATAAAGGAAATTCGAAATGGGGTAATGCACTTTTGAAAACTCTTGAACCGTCTCCCACATACACTCCGTTCGTCAATGCATTTCAAATTCAGAATAATCATAAAGTTCGTGCAATTTATGATTCAAATGAATGTGGATGAAAGTTTTCATCTAAATTAGATTAAATTAGACTTCTCCATAAAACGCGTCTAGTTTATGTGGTAGTTTCTTATTTGAGAAAATATTATAGTTGGTTTGGGAGTTTGACTCGTTAGATGCTGTAAAAATTGATATATTGTTCCAACTTTATATTTTATGTTGACCTAACTTATTTATCTTCTCTGAGGTTGCGACTTTGACGATATTGTTGTTTTTTTGTAATATTCTGTACCCGATTGATATAGAAGCAAATAACTTCATGTAGGTACTTAATTTATTATTTGAAACGTTTATCTTTATTTTGAAATTAAAAAAAAGTAGTAAAAGATTTAAAAAATGAACAGCGAAACGAAAAATTGTTTCTTTATTAAATTGAGTGCTCAATCCATTTTAAACTTTAAAGATGCAACTACAACAGCTGTTAGTATTTTAAAAATATCACGTAATAATTCAATAGCCTCTAACATGTTGTTTTCAAAGAAAATTGTATCTAAGCCAGTTTGTAAAAGAATTCACTTTTCTTTGGCGGCGGTTTGTCTCATCAATTTTAAGAGGGCCTTTGTATGCGGCAGTTCGCTAAGTACATTATGTAAATGTTACACTGAAGGCTGTACCGGACGAGCCGACCCAACACACCCATATTATTAGCTGGAAAACCCAGTAAAATACCATTCTAAAGAGAAAAACTTGTGAAAGTACTGGTTCGAAAAATGCAAATTTGCAGAGTTTGATATAGCTAATTCTAATATACATTATATTAACAAAATATTTATACTGAGGACAACAAACGCCTTAATTCAACACATTCAAATTTATTAATATAAACAATAAAACTGTCCTGTACTACTTCCGAGTTTTACAGCATACGCATGAGTTATCAGGACCCACTTCACGCACGATTGGTTAGCGCCAAGGTATCACAACAGATGAATATATCCTAACATAAATGCTTTTATATATACATAATTTCAGCACATATTTGTTTGCTACACAACAAATTTTCTCATCAAAAATGTTGATCGTACCCGGATTCGAACTCCCTTGGCTCTGGCTTGGTGACCATTGTGCCAACTGAGTTGTAAAATAAGTGACATAAGTCTTTAAAGTGTTACATTCTATAATAAGTTGAGGGTAAGATAAATGAACTAGGAGAAGGAGCCTGTTCACGATATTGTGTGTTTTTGTAAGGATTGATATTTTCTTATAGTATGTTTTTAGGACAATTAATGCAATTAAGATAATTTGGTAAGTAAGGCTTCTGCACGTTTACAATGTTGCAATTTTAAAGACCATAAATTAAAAGAAAAATATAAAAGGTCATAGACAAAACATCAATACTTCTGGCATCTTGACCAACATTTAAACCTATTATGGTGTGAATAATTTGCTTCTTTTTTATTTTATAATTGTGTATACATTTAACATTAAATAGTTATATATACTATTAGCTGTTTGAATATACCTCAATTCTTTTTTTAATATTTGTCTTATTAACTGAGGAAAATAACACTTATATACACTGAAATATACCTATACAATGAAGGAACCTCGCTCTCTACAAAACCTATAAAACTGTGTCTGTTATTTTTCTGTAGAAACAATATCGTTTTCTCCTAGTGTCCGAAATATTTTCAATAATACGTCGGTTAATAATATTTTCTATCAAAGCCAAGGAACGTGCGAGGGCAGTTTTAATTTAGTGGGTTTTTGCTCGTCTGAGTCGGAGCCTGGATTAAAACTCTCGTGAACATGACTTGCCGTTATGAATTTTATATCCTAGTTCGTTATACTATCCTTTATCTTTCACATGGTTTCTATAGCAATTTTGTTTTACAATAAAAATACATTTTGGATCTTTGCAATTAATGAATTTATTTGAAGACACTTTAGACAGAATAAAAACCTATACGATAAGTATATAAGCCCCTGTAGCGCTTAAATATTTTTTTGTAATTATATTGAGGAAATACGAAACATGAAATTGTCTCATTGGTTTAATAAGACTTTTTATAATATTGTCTTTTATTAACATAACTGTTACTCATTTAAAGAAAAACACTTTTTAACGGATTTATGTTATGTATTTTTTGCAAAATTTAAATATAATTACATTATTTAAATTTTTTGCCGACGTTTCGCGTGCTTTACAGCAAAAAATACATAACATAAATCCGTTAAAAAGTGTTTTTCTTTAAAAGACTTTTTTTTATTCGATTTTATGAATTTTTTTCTGCATAAAAACATCAGGACATGAGGAGGACTATTGCAAAATCAAATCTGTAAATAAATTCTACAAAAGCGCAGTCTTTTATCCTTATTATATGCTTCTTATATAATAAAAGACGATAAGAACGTCTAACATACTCGTCGGGGTACTGTTTGTTCTTTTGTTCGGATAGTTTTTTTATTATGTAAGGGAGAATTCATTTATTTTTCACAGGACAGTCTACAAAGTTGTGCAGGGTGACAACAGAAGTTCCAAATCGCGGAAGCTTTCACAGTAAGTCGTTTTAAATTAAAATCCCGTCTTTCATCCCCATGCCTGGAGTTAGCTTTGAGAACTAACTTTTTCAAAGAAATAAATCTTTATACATCGGAACTCATATTAAAACTTACGGCTAACTGTAAGGACTGTCATTTCCTATTTATATTATATTATTAATCATGTTCTTACACAGTTGCGTTTACAATTCACAAGAGGTACCGCGAGATAAGAAGCTCCTTTTACAAACATATTATAAATTTATATTTTATAACCGAGACTTAATCCAACTAAGTTAAAAAGTGACAAAGTAGATGTTATGGCAAGTATCGTATACCAAGCGAACTATCCTATACAAATTTGTACAAAATCGCCAGTGACATTGGCAACAATGATGTGACAACTAATGTTAGCATTTTGGCTAACAATGAAAGTAAACAATCAGCAGTTGATAAACAAAACAATATAGTATGGTTTAAGCAACGAGGGAAATTAAATCGACGTGTAAGAGGATTTATTTCTCAGATTAGTTTTCATTACTAATATTATGAAAACGAAATTTTGTATGGATCAAATAAAATTAAGGAGGCTCTTATATAGCACACCTAAAACAATGGTACGGTAACCTTCGTACATGAGTCCGACTCAAACTTTTAAATGTCAGTTTATAGCTTTTAATTTAGATCCCTTGACGTTTTACCTTACAAATTACAGAGTAATTTCGATTATACATATCGGTGGAGCATACATTTATCCAATGATAGTAACGAAACAATACTTTAGCTTTAGCTAGTTTTATGAATTTTCTAATAAAATACTTAAGACGGGAATTGACTGACTTAGTATTGGTGAGTTTTGCGTGAGAAGAGACACGGCCTGTTATTTTGTGACATCTGCCTTTGGGGGGGGAAAAGTTAAGGGCCCGGCTTTTCCCTCCCCGGTCTGGCGGGGGGGCTTACCGGGTCCGCCGGGTTTTGTTGGAATTGACTGACTGTCATGTGGAGACTATATATTTCACACCAATTTCATCTACTTGTATCCTTTATGATATTTTGTAACGAGTTTTATCGCGGATATTTTTATCCTCGTAGTTAGGGCCTAGGCCTGGTTACCTCCGGGCCAGTCTTATGGCGAAGACTGGACGCGATCGTCAAGGAATTTTAGTAGGAATAAATTTTAATTATTTTTTTTGAGATATGTAATCAATCCTGAGCGAACGTTCACTTACAGACACTGTTCTATATCTGGCAAATTTTAAGTTCTTAGCAAAAAAAATCAAAACTCATAATAACTTATGAGACGTGAGACCTTCAAAACGCCTTAACCCATTTCTATACTATCCTTTGTACCAAATATCATAATTGTTAAGTGGATAAATATTCTGTTACCTCAAAATCGTATTTGTATAATTTCACATGAATACTGAAGATATTTACGAGCGTGGCCATAACATCGTAACGGGGTTATAAAAATTATTGACATATTTCGAAACATATCGCCATGTGACAAATCGGAACGATAAATCTCAAAACGGCTCGGCCCTATAAATTTAGGTATATGCAAAAACAAATTCGATAACACAGAAAACATTCGGTAGGAATGCTTTAGTTTTATTCTAGATTTTGATAAGACCTAACTGCTTAGACTGTACAGTAATGTAAAAACTTACTATACTTATATTATAACATATATAACTTTGGATAACACAAACGAAGAACGTTTATAAAAGAATAGTTTACTGGCACCTCAAAAGAGTCAATAAGGTTAAAATGTTTACCTTATTTCGTAGTTTTATTTCTTAAACTCAATAAAAAGCTAATTTTTATTCTATAGCAAGATCTTTTCCTTCGATAACTCTTTCCAGCAGGGTTGCGTAAGTTTTAAAATCCTTGTGAAAATTAAAGTTATCACTTCGAATCAATGTAACGTTGAACTTTGCTATTAACTTAGACCAAAGCCAGTTTAGTATCTAGATAACCGGACAAAGTTGAAATTATATCCGAAGCTTATACCGGATAAAACTCAATTTTCTCCACTAAACATCTGTCAGTTACTTTTAGTAACAAATTGTTTAAAAGGTTTATAAATATCGTAAGTCAATATCATAATGAATTTTGTATGTATATAGTTATATAAGAAAAAAAAAGATTAACTAAGAACTCCATAATAAATCTGCTGCTTCAACTAAACCTTTTCGTTTTGATTCTTAATATTGTTTTAAACCAAGATATTTGTTTTTGTATCGAGAATAAAACCGTGATGAGATAGAATATTGCAAAGTCTTTTAACACTTGAGCTAAACGTTTTCAGAACGAACTTTTGCTACCACCACAACGTGGAGGCAACAGTAGGCATTTCCGAACATTACAACTTAGGATAAAAAAGAGCCGACAAATACTTAAAATTACGAACTTGACTCACTGCGAATGTCCTTTGGCGGTGACTTTGCTTTCCATCTTGTAATTGTCCTCACCAACTGCTCTCTATTCTGTAAAAATAATTTTGAATTCACAGTGTTTGAAAATTGAAAGAGCTCGGTGTTTCATTGATGTTCGATTAAAAGTAGAACAGTTATATTTGAACGACGAACTTATGTTTGTATCTTCATTAATTTTTATAATATAATCGAATAGGAATAAGATGGGCCTTTCGATATTCAGGAAAGATTAAGTAAAAGCACCCTTAAAAGTGGGCTGGGCCATCCCCTCTGCGACGTGTGATATTTGAAGTTAGACGTCGCAAAGTAGTACAATATTTACTATCGATAAATGAGTATACGAATATAAAAACAGAAGATGCGGGCAACGTAACTAAAAAGTTATAATTAATGCACTGATGACGTGGAATTGTAGATGTAAAATATAATACGAGTATGACGCCAAAAATAAACTCAAATAGCTCTATAAATGTCAAATAATTCTGTCGTAACTTCCATTTATAATGAGAGCGTAATTTCAAGTTATTAAGTAAAGCACATACAATTATAAAATACAATAGTTCAAAGTTGAGAACGGTTGAACTTGGCAAAATACCTTTTCAGTTAAACGCAGTCATTTACGGGAGCGTTCCAACAATTTGGGCTGATGCTGTTTTAGCAAAGTTCCTCACTCAGCGCTACTTTCGATATTAAAGAAAATAGCTTCAATTTACTCAAGTCTTTATCTAGAGACTTTTTGGAAAGTCTTTGAAACACGCTTAAGTAACGTATTAGGAGATGTTCAATGTCTAGAAGTGATACGTTATAATTACCCTACAAATTGTTAAAGTTTAAATTGGATATAAGCCACATTGAATTTATTACAAGTCTAGCTAATTTATTATTTAATACCTTTCACTTAATAGGCACATGGGGATTTCGCTATTGCCTTTAATAAAATTTCAATAAAACAGATATACTTTTTACTTCAAAATTACTCCATTTTCAAATAAATCTATCAAACACGTTCTATTCACAATGTTAATTTTACTGACAAAATTTAAATCTCCCTCTTTTATTCTTTCTTTTGTTCTATATTATCTTTATACGTCCTAATAAGCAACAGTATAATGAGTAATGTTGGATAATTTTAATTAAATTAATTAAATAGCAAAAATATAGAAGGAAAGTATCCAAATGTTCCAACAGTGGAAGGAAAGAAGGAATTAAGAATATTTGAAAGAAATTGGCATTATTTTTTGGGTTATCTGATTTTCTGACGATTAAATTAAACCTTTTGTTCACGTTACGCCTTGTTTCCTTCCCTTTGTTTTCATTCTGACAAAAGACGCACCTTTCAAAAAGGAAATCTAGTAACCGTGTTATGTAAATTAGAAACAGAACAGACCTCTACATTGCGAAGCATTATTGTAAGAAGCTGTTAAAAAAATATGCACGTAAATCCCTAATGATACAATTATTACATAAAAATATACTAATTTATAAAATTACCTAAACCTTAAAGACTGTTTAAGACTTATCTCGAGGTATGTAGGTTTGCAAGATCAGGCACTGAAGCAATAAAGACCCATTGATTTGGTAATACCAATACTTCATTTTACTAATGTATTTATTATATATATTTCATATATTATTGAACTACACAGGCTTATTGTCGGATGCAAAATTTGCCAGTATCATACCCTAACGCTTTTCATGTGTGCATAACAAAGTATTCGGTTTTATTGCTGTAATATACGCGAGCACTCAATTCACTTCAGTGCTGGGACCTTTAATGAAATTTTTCTGATTAGCCGCTGCCTATTTGCGATTCTACACAACTGTTTTCATTAAAACTTAGACGGAATTTGAATGTCATATACGAGTATATATAAGTTGATTGCTATAAAGTAGATAAATTGTTTATTTAAAAATTAATTCCCAAACGACTAATAATATGTTTTTTTTTATATCGAGGTGATACGAGTGGAATGTTATCCCGAAGGATAAAGCCAAAGTGACTGAAAGTGTGAGAGCGCATTAGTATTTTAGTGAGATTTAAAACAATTTTTCAATTACGATTTATTTTATAAAATTGTATTTTTCAACGTTTTAATCTAGGCAGAACCAAGCTTAATAGCACTCGAACTGCGTTAACTAAATAAGAATAAACATATAAGAAATAACTTTTAACATAACGAGCAAAACTAAAGCACTGTTCGCCTAACTTTTCCTCTAGTCTATCGGTCTAGTGTGAGTTTCTATGTATTGAATTCACGTTTACCGGGAAATTGTAAACTTTGAATATTGAACGTAATAAAATATTGTATAATACTAATCAGTCTAAGGTTCATGACATTTACAAGCAATTGATAATTATCATAGCAACCACATAATGCCTATACAATAGTTTTCGGTGATTTAGCCTCTATGGATTATCTGCTTTATGATGGACTACACGAGTAATATAATGCTCAAACGTATACAATACACAAAACACTATCCATAGCACTCTGAGCCCGATTGATATTAAACATGATAGTATTTTAACTATTACCAAAGGATCAACCAGAGTCAATAATTTTCAGAATATCTTTGATTTATACGGGCACTTTTTAAATATTGAAAAATAAATATATAATTAAATTCGCTTTCGCATGCTTTAGTTTTATTTTTATCCTATGCGATATTTAAAACGTTATATTGTGTTCGATGTATGGTTTTCTCACTAGGCGTCCAGTCCATAAGAAGCTAACAATTTATTTTGATCACGTATCCCAATGAAAGAAACGTTTTCTATTTGATGTTTTGTGAACGAAACTTGAAAGTTTGTCCCTTGTATCGGCAGTGCCTTACCCTAATGATACAAGGATGCTAGTTTTTTTAACATAATTATACATTTTATTTCATATCGAAATTTTTATACCATTACTTGTATTTTAGGTAACCTTTATTACATACACCTGTGCACTAGTCAACGGTCGATGACTAACTTGAGCCGGCATCTTTTTTTTTAAGGAATGGAACCTCGTTCTTGGCCTGAAGAGCACACACACACAGGAAGATCCTGAGTCTGCGCTCGCGCTGCGTTTTAAAGGATTGATCCGACTTGCCCGCTGCGCTCAGTGTTTACAAAACTTGAGCAAAGCGCCGTCACATACACATCGGGGAGATAGGGTATTTAGTAATAATTTGAATATAAATAGACAACACGAAACGCTTCATGCAACGGACTTATAAGCAAGTATTGTATTATATATATATGCTTATAAGCGATTAGAGACTTAATATTAATTAAATAAACAAACAAAACTACTTTTTGTAATAAACATGTTATTTACTTAAGTTTAATTATTTTGCGAAATCTTTTTTCTGTTTTATATGTTAAATCTGGAAGGCCTGGTTCTTTAAGGTGCAATTAGTTTCAGTCGAGAAGTTACTGCCAATAGCGCAGCGATTAACAAGAATAAGGAACAGTGGGCCACCAAAGGCATTGCTAACTGTAGCATTTATTTTTATTATAAAAAAACAAATACAAAGCAACAAAGTGCCTTTTCTCATAACATCTTTTGTGAGACATTCTTTCAAACAAATGAAATAAATAACACTCTCATTCACTTGCGTCTATGAATGAGAATTCTACTTTGTCTTTTTGTGTATAATAAAACTATGTATTGCTTTATCAAAATGAAAATCTAACTGGAAGTAGGTCAACAAAAACATAAATAAGTATACAATTTTATTTATATTATTGTTTCTCTCCCCACAGTTTTAATGTTTTCCTAGTCGTACTGTCACGCTTTTGAAAAGTATACTACTAGGTATATTTTTATGAAAAAAAAATCATTCACAATATGACCTACAAATACTGGTAGCCCATAGATATATATCTTTTTAACGTTTTTTTATCATGAAAACGAAATACATTTCATTTTTTTTTAAATTAAAAAATCTATACGAGCAGTCATGGCACTTAGACATACACAAGAACCGGACAATAAGTGCCGTGACTGTATCAGACAGATACAATTCACATACAAGTACCAGCGTTTTGTATAGCAAAATTGGGGCAAGTATCTAGTTCTATTATAACAATAAAACCGGTAATTTACTTAAGTATTGTTCTCGGCTCGTAAACTTACGTATTCCTATTTCCCTTCGTCGAGATTTCGTTTCCAATTTTATGCGTCATTTGCAATAAAATTTCTATATAGTAATCGATATTGCTTATATTATTGAGTTATGACAGTCGTTTATCAAACCGACTTCATCATCTATTTATACATTTTTGTGCTATAAAACAGTCGCCCTTCTGTCTTCGCAATATTCGATTTTACGTATTAGTAAGCGTACAAATGCTGTCGTCATCCTACAATGTGTAAAAACAAAACAAAAAGTGTTTATTTGAAGTGGGTATAAAGACGAACTAAATATTAAAACCCAATTTTTATATAGAGAATCGAATTGTGTTTTCTACGCTTTTAAAAGATGTTAACCTTATTTAAAGATAAGAAAAATAATTTTAAATTTTATTCTTTGAATTTTATAACAATATTATTGAACATCAATGCAATGGATGCCTAAAATAACAATCAGATCATTAAAAACTCCGCAGAACAATCAATTCCAGTCTGTTTGCCGGAACAAGTGGAAATAAATGAAATTTGTTTTGTTTTATGAATCTATCACTCGGCGCGGTGTTGTTCTCTGAGCAAACACGACCTGATTGTGCTGTTAGGAAAATCATTTGCCGTCTTAGAGACGACCGTGTCTTTAGAGCAGTATTATGAAATAAAGTCCACTCCTTTGAAGCAATGGTAACTGGCTTATAGAATATAATGTATATTCTATTTGATTGTACGTATATTTTATTTTGTTATCTAAAATTATATACTTTTTTTTAAATAATTTAATATAATTTATTAGTACTTATTAAAATTGTGTTTAAACTATGTGTATACAAATATAAAATGTTTTATTTAAAAAAAAAAACTATTTTTTCTTTAAACATTGCGTTAACAAACAGATTCCTAAAATATTGTTTTCCTACATCAAGAGCCTGGAAATACTCATGTTTCCATATATAATATGTATGAATAATTATTGAGTTAAATATACTATATATAACCCATATATAGTATAGTATTTTATTCAAATAAGAGAAATAGGTCCAATAATAAAATAATATTATATTAAAATTAAATTAAATAATGCACCTAGGTATCTTATTATATATGATAAGGATAATTGATTTAAAAACCTTCCGTGTTGAACTGATTAACGGTGCGAAGTGAAATTAATAAGGCGATGCCGTCGAGAAAATCTTTCCCTCGTAAAAAATCAAGTTCACTCTTTATCGCTTTAAATACTCCTTAATTTTCTTTTTCGTGTTTTTAATAAGGAAACGCAGGACTTTTACGTAAGATTTATGGTAAATTAAGAAAAAATTAAACTAAAAATGCGGAATTTTATGAAGAATAAGAAAGAAGGAATATATGCGAATATTATGAGGTAGTTTTCAAGATTTTTTTTATAAAATAGGAGCTCAAACGCAGGCCTTAAACATTAAAGGAAGATCATGCTCTCTTTTTAAAGAGTTGGATGTTGTATCCGGTTGAAATCCTCCGCTGTCAGATAAACCTCTTATTTTTTTATGTCTCCATGCGAAAGCTGAAAAACTTTAATGACAATATATCTCAAATTAGTTCTTTATAATACTAATCCCGTGGCTATACCATTCTTACGTAATAAAAGCAGCTGAAAATTACTATACCATATTGAGCTTTGACTATCTGCTGTGGATATGATTCTCATTGGAATTGACGCGAATAGATGACGAGAGCCGTTAGGCTAGTCGATAACAATATGACGTCACCTGACCGGCGTGTCGCTTACCATCTCAGCTTTTGATGATATGTAATTGTATGGCTATCTCTCACGTAAATAACATGGATTATCTGGATAGGCTGGCCACATATGGTAATTAAAGCAATATGGCACAGGGTTGTAGAGTGTTTGTGAAGATTATTACTTCACTGAGAACGCCAGAAAATAGATATTACAACATACTATATTTAATTATAATTTGAATTCCCTCCCCGGAATGCCACTATAAAATAATATACCTACTAATAATATACTAACTGACCCTTAAATATGTTTATTACTTACTAATGTACACTAGCTACAAGAAAGGGGATCTCATCAAATACATTACTTTTAAAATATGCAAATCTGTTTGCAATTTCGCTTTTTCTGAGTTATGTGCTTATATTTTTTTAGAACTAAATTATCATTATAATAAGTATTAAATAGGAAAATGTTTACAGCGTAATAGAGTGCAATAGACGCAAAGTGTATAACTCAAAACAATAATAATTTCCCACAATACGTACTAATGAACGATCATAGCCGATTAATTCAACTCTTGCCGCTGTACTAAATATATAATTCGCTGCAGCTGTAAGAAATAATGTTTCCATACACTATTAATTAATGAACTGCCTGATCAATGTTATATTAAAAATGATATTAACCTCGCATCAAAAGGTCACCCGAACACATTCGGCCTGCTAGCGATAATTTAATAATCGTTAATAAAATTATTTCCCTCTCGCTAAATTAATTGTTGCGACGACAAAATATCTTTTCCTGTAATTATTTTTTCACGCTACGGGATAATTTGCAGTGATTGGACCTTTGTGAACAGTATTTTTATTTGTAAGTGATTAGATTTATTGAGTTATTTAAAATAATTTATTGCTGTGTAGTAAAATACAATATAAACTGTATCATTGTGTTTAATTACCACACACGATTGATCACGATTTAAGAATTAAAACTGTCCCGTCGTTTCGTTTTAAGCCAAGCAATTAAATAGATTCGCTCTTAAAATGTGATCGCAAAATGTGCTTTTCGACCGCGCAAGGTTTAAAATGCCGTAAAAGCTCATGGTCGAATGGTACAGTAACTATGAATGGCATTATAGACAATTGAGGTATTTTCTAAGTAACAATGTTCAAAGTTTAAAAACAAATGACACATTCTTTTAATAAGGCTTCGTTTGCACTGGATTGGTAAATTTGTGTAAAAAAAATTATAAAAATTAAGTAGCGTATAGGCAGTATGACATTTATAATTATATGTAAATACAGTTCACGATCAAGTAATCGAATGTAATATATTACAAAATGGGGATGAAAGCTAATAAATAATCCCATATTTTGGAACTACATTAGTTTCTATGGCATTGTTTATTTCACGTACATTGTTTTCATGAAAATACTGCAGTATATTTTTACGAAACGTTGGATCAACTCCAACGGTACCCTTTTAACAATATTTGTTTTCAATATTTCATATACGAGAGCTTACAACGGGTAAATACATTATAGTATACTTTTTAATTTACTTCGCATATAAATTTGAAACACTTCCCGTTAAAATCGAATATGAACAACGAATGAATAACAATGAGCAATTGATGTTATTCAACTAGTACAGTATTTAAATGATGTAGCAGAAGTCAATTTTAAAGAAATTTGTATTTAAAGAATACTATCCTGGATATAATAATTTTAAGCGCACATGAGGTATTTTGATTAATAAATACATTATTATTTAAAATTACTTTGTCTTTCCAGCAAAATCAAATCACAATTCACAACAAATTAACTTCATCCCAACGAGACTTTCTGCATCTCCGTTATAACACCAATAAGCCTCATTTCAATCATTCATAAAAAATTTGCGACTGCGTGACAAAAAGATTGAAAAAAACGCACCTTCATTTATTCATCTCAAATTGAATTATTGATAAAATTAAAATGTATTAAATATTTGTGAGCGACCAGACGGGAGAGATATCGTCCTCCTGATATGAACAATGATTTGTTATATTCCCAATACCGGGATGCAAATTTCAGTTCAAGTAATGAATTGTATATTAAGTGAATAATGTTTTCAATTCATAGCAACTTATCAAGTTATTTGATAGTAAAATATTGAAGCTGTGTGTTAACAATATTCATACGTATAACATAAATAAATTAGCCTCGTTTCTGTTTTTGAAAAAAAATTGTACTTATATGTGATCTATATATCGGCACCTATGTCTTGAAATTATACTTATTATTTCCATATATCTTACACCCTCTGCGCTTAATATATCAACAACATATACCTAACATTCAAAAACTTCTCTGTTGTTCCACATTGTTTGAGAAATATTTTGAATGAAGTTTACTTGAAATAGACGTGTATCTATTTCATGTTTTTCCTGATAGGCCTAATATAAATAAATTACTAGCATTGATAACGCCCTAACAGGTAGTATCCAGTTGGCCTTTACACATAATATATAGATCTTCGTTAGGCAGCCTGGGGCGCGACAGATACGAAATACAGGGAATTGGTTTATGGTACTAACTGCTGCTTACATGCCCTTCTGGGACATTTTACGTTAGATTTTTGGCAAATTGGTTTGTATATTCATAAAGTTATATAAATATATATTTATATATTACACCAATAACGTACCAAGGAAATATATATGTATGTGTGTGTGCAATTTTATCAATGTAATTATTAAATTATAAGCACAAGAATTTATCATAAAGAAGGCGCCGAATTTGGTTCAGGAGAATACAAACATTATCGATTTGTGAAAACTACTTGACGTACAAAGATGTAATTTGACTCAGAGATAGATTTTAAAAAAGCTTACGCTTTAGCAAGTTTGTATGCAAAATTAAGTTAGCATGTAATTTAGATAAAATGAAACTTGAAAATCAGAGTAGTGGAACAAAAAATATGTTTTCCTTCAAAAAGTTGATTTTATGCTATTAAATATTTTATGTTGACTGAAACATTTAAGTTCTTAGCCTTTTCTTTTCGCGGACCAGATCTACTATATACTACATATTGGGCACAACATTATATTTTTTATACATTTACTTATAAACTTAAGGGATCTTAAACTTACATGAATTTATAGTATTAATCGGGAATTGAAAAAAAATCTACCATCGACTTACCTTGGAATAATGCGTATACCAAATGCCGAGACTACACTCGCCTATACGTACACATGACCTTCGGGCTGCGCCGACTCATCGTGACCACATATTGCATGTGGTTTATTCTGAGCTTCAGACGTAGAACACCGCGGACTATCTGTAATTTTATGGTAGCAAATATTACGGCTTCATACTACATAGTATCAAGCCTTTATTACTCGTAGGATGAACAAAGCAAAATATAACGCAAGAAAAACCACTGGCATGCAATATCTAACCCATAACGTCAGTCGGACGGCCATTTTGACTCAATGGCCTGAACTGTGGCGAGCCAACATAACCGGAAAATGCACGTGACACCTACTACGACCCCGACTTCCTTATGTGCTAAAATAGTTACCTACATATTTTTAAATATTATCTTTCCTAATATATGTATGTATAAAATCTCACAAGTATTTTATTTAGCTTTGTAAGTGAGAGCGTTATTTAATTAAAACTTTTTTTAATACATACCAATCTCATAATTTTATTACATTACCTCAATATTGAATCCTTTACAGCACTTGTATAGTGGAGAGAAATGTAAGACTAATTTTCTCTCTTGAATTTTTTTAGCCAAGGGCATGTTTAGGACAATCAAGTAGTTAATAAAAAAATTTCTTCATTTAAAAGTATAAAATGGCTGCTTTCTACAATATTATCTTGTTTCAGGTTTTATATCTAGAAACAATCGCTTTTTCTCAGGAAGTAAATCATTAAACATTAATTACAGTCTGTACAATTATATATCATATATGATACAATAATTTATTGACAGCTTGAGGTTTCCTATTATTGTTTAATTATGGCAACGTGTATTTAATTCCTTTGTATATTATAAAGACGTTTAGACTGGTTAAGTGTTAATCAAGGATAATGCGGATCATAATTGATTGAGAGATGTAACGGCATGAATTCTGCAGTTAATACTTGACAAATTTATTTGTAATTCTTATTCATACTTAGGAGGTCAATCGAGATCAGTTCTGTGACTTGTTGGTTATTACAATAATTACAATATTTCCCTACGACATGTAATTGGCAATGGAAGGCTTTGAAGGCACGACCTGAAGGTTGAGAGCTATTTCTTAGCTAATACAATTCTTCATAATATGTTAACCTAAACCATCAGAGTTACATGAATCCACTCCTACGTCTTGATTAACTTAAAACTGTTATCTTCATGCACCAGTGTGAAACCGGTGCGGGACGCTAGTAAATAATAAATTCGCTAAGTACCTGTACTTAAAAACACTCCCGCTTACGGCAAGCTCATACAATTTATGCAAAATGGATTTAGTGAGCAGAAAATATGGCTCTGGAGTGCACGCTTCAGATAATTGCTCAACTCGTCTCCTAATGAGGAGATGTGAGTAAACTTGCCTCGGTAGATTAGAGGAAAGCGCCTGACTTGCTCCATTTTCACTTTATTGTTTGTTGCGATAAGGGCTAATGTAGCTTATTTTCTGTTTGCTAGATTTATGGTGACATGTAAAAATCTGTTACACCATCCGGTGTCAAATCAACAATTTTAATAGTTACTTAGATTGTAGTCGTTACAAATTAATTAAAGCATAACATTAATTATAAGCGAGCTACATTATATTAGACAATGTTTAATTATTTCTTAATATAATGAAATATAAGAACTCCGTGATTCAATTAAAATTAGTACGGAGTTTTGATAAGAGTGGGCGGTCGCTAAAGACTTCCGGTGTAGAGCTACAGTTAGAATGTTATCTTCGCTATAAATACTTGCACTAATGTCTTTGCCTTCTGTAATGTACTACTGGCAATGTTTAAATTAATTATGTTGATTTCAAGAGAGTAAAAAAAAATATTTTATATCCATTTATATACTCTAATAATTAATTTTTTCTTGACGAATTGGTGTATAGATTAAAAACATGTCAATAAAATGGATTTATACATAATCTCTTAGCCACAATTATACTGTATTTTTACAAAACATTGTTACATCGTAATTATTTAAAAACATACGTCTAGTCTATGTAGGAGTTTATAAGCACCGTTTCATACGATCTGATAATATTAAAACTTCAAAGATGCACATTTCATTAGGTAGATAATTACGCTATGAACAATGAAAACAATGGGCGTTGTCGCCATAAGAAATCGTGAAACATAACGACCAACGAAATGAAGTCATTAGCGCGTAAGCCTTAGCAACACTTGCAGATAAGACGCTGCTTTAAATTACGATCCAGTTCACTCATATGTACATTTCCCTTCGAATATCACCAAGATAGCGTTTGTGTCAACAGTAATTTGCTCAACGACAAACTATATTCGAATACATATGGGATTATTAAATTCACAAATTAATATTCTACTAACAGAATAAACAAATACAAATTAACATTATTTGAGTAATCTACATGATGTGTTAGGATAGTCCTCGTTTTTTTATGGGTTTTAACTTCTATACCGAACAAGCGTGAGACTAATTTTTGATAAAATAACGATTTTTGTTGTATACCCTTTAAATATGTATATTATTTGTTATTAAAACGGCAACAGAGATACATCATCTGTGATAATTTCATGAGTGCACTCTCACGGTTCATGATACACTGCCTGGCGGCAGACGAAAAAAGAGACAGACGGACAGCAGAGGCTCAGTAATAGGGTTCCTGTTTTGGGTGCGAAATCCAAAAAGTTGTCCATGTTCTTAAGCAGGTTATCTCTGAGGTAGACCAAAAGAATAATATCAACCTTAATCTTAGAGAAAACATTATTTATCATTCATTCATCATATATAAAATCCATCAAATATTTGAGGGAACCGGCATAACCCAAAAGACGCGAGCACGGTGATGAATATCGGCTGTTTTTTTTATTTATATATCTAATATTTTTATTTATATATATTTTATCCAAATACCAATTTGAAACAATATTTATATGAATATTGTTCTTCAATACCTTTCAAAAAATATTTCTTGGCACTAATATTGTTTCAATAAAAACAGTTTGTTTTACCACTCGGTCAGTTTTATCAATTCGAGTTTGCTCTGTGGTGCAGAAAATTTTATAGCCGACCCTTTTTGCGGTGCAATATGAATTGAACCAGGATATAAACAAACCACAAACAATATTTGAAAAGTTTTCGTTTCAATAAAGTTGAAATAGTTCATTTTCAAAATATTGCTCTAGTTAAACATCCTGTTTAGTTTCGGTTTTAGAAAGTTTTTTTTTATTTAGTTTTTATCAAAATACGTATTTCTTCTGCTACTGTTTCACTATTGTTGATTGGTAGTCGGTTTCGAGAAACAAAGTATACTTATATATATTTTTTGAAATATAAAAGCTGTTTTTGATCGAATACTTTGGACTTTGGTGAATATTATAGTATATTATATTATTAGTGACACAAAGGAGTTTCAATACGATTTGTTAAACTGTAGCTGGCATTGAAAAAAAACACGTTAAATAAAATAAATGCACCAAAATAAAAATCTATTTTTACATCATAATCAACAATCAATTCAGTCGTAAAAATGCGACAAATTTATGCTATTTAATTTGATATACGAAATTCAAGGGAGAACAGATTATTCAGAAGGCAATCAGTCATCGCGGTTTCAAGGCCCTTTGTTAGCCAGTTATTAATGTCAGATTAACTTAGTTGGCGCTATGCCCAGTTTCACTTTTATCATTTGGCAAAAAGCAGGTGTCTTTTTACTTTATACAGGTAAGATTAAAAATGTGCTAACTAATGAATATTGGAATTCGTTACCTAACCTAACCTTTTGTAAATACAAAAAACATCTACATACCTCATGTTTTGACTCACACAAAATCAGTTATCGACCGAAGGTTCGGACGTCGTCGGCATAGGAAATCAAACGTTGAAAATCAGATCAAGCGCGTACGCACTGCAACCACCTCAAGACTTCCGATGAAGGCCATAGTGTGGAGTCCGAAATTGTGCTGCCGACGCGTCTATAGAATATAGATAATTCAATCATTCGTTTTGTAGATTGACAAATTATTACAGTATTACAATATAACAAAATATAATAAACACAACATTCACGAATAAAATTGCAGTGGGAACTTTCTTGTAAATATATTTATCCGTATCTTCCATTACAAAAAATATCCTTTGTTAAGCCGCGCAGCTAAAAGACCGGCAACGTCCATTGTCGTCACCATCGTGTTAGTATAAGCGGTATGGTATAGGCGACAACTTAAAACCACTGTGATGTACGTTGTGTTAGGATTTTAATTAATTAGGATAAGTAATTAGTAATAACTAAGTGCTACTTATTCGAAACAAAAAGGTTTTTTTAACATGACAGTCCACGCCTTCCGACAACCCGCGCTCGAATGAATCTTCTAGAATGGCCGGATGTCGTACATGTACACATTGAAAGAATAAGCGTCGCCTTTTAATATAAGAACTGTGAACAAAACAAAATTAAGATTACTTTATGAAGATATCCTAACAATCGGTTTTAGTATGTTCGTAGTTGCTCTGTGATGTACCATGCATGCATACTACAGTCTACAATGCATAACTGTGGGCCACGGTCTCATGGTTTACACAATAGCGCTTAGCTCATTGCTGCCGCGTGAAACACTTGCAATGGACGCGTAAGCAGCTACCTACGGCTGCGACTATTTATTCATATTGGGTCTTTGGGGTAATTGTTCAGACAAAAACTTACAAAAGCAATTTCTAAATAATAAAAAATTATGTACAGTATTAGATACTCAGAATATATCTCACAAATTTAAATCATTGGATTTATTATGCGTGAAAGTTCTCGTGCCAAAACTTTTGCGGTTACACAGTATCCGCACCGAGTCATTTGTCAGCACCTTAGTGACGTCACTGCCAGGGTACTACAGATAATAACGTCATTAGAACTCCGAAATGCTAGCAGTTTTTGACCGACTTCCTTAAGGAAAGTCGAACGAATAATAGCCGCATGAATAGAAAAAAAAATCCAGCAGTCTCTATTAGTAAAAGTGTCACACAAGGTGATAGCGTTGCTTGCTGCTTCCGAAAAGCCATAGATCAATAATGTTTCATTATATTTCCTACTTATAAGAAAGGGTTTACAAATGCAGCAAAAGCTAAAATTTCGCCTCATTTTAATTGGCACTGTTCATAAATACTTGTGCCTGAAGATATAATTACCTACTTAAGACGTTTTTAAGAAATAATTATAAGTACAAAATACATACATACAAATACAATATAATACATACATACAAATATTTGAAACAGTTTAATTATTTCAATCCGATTTAATTTACGCATACCTACATTACTAGAGAATACCATAACAATCCCATATTTTACATAACACGCTAGTTATGTCGAGTGTTCAATCATCTTGATAATACACGAAACTACCTAACTAAACGTCATTAACAGTTTGGGGTGAGGTATAAAAAGATAAGTACAATTATAACGAAATTATACAATAATTGAAAACGGTCCAACATGCCAGGATTTGCTAAACAAACTATGTACTGTTATGCATTAAGCGCCTATACAAGCAAGTTTTTTTTTAATTTTTAAAGCAATTGTACTGCGATATGCCAACAAGGAAAACTCGATTTTAACCTGTTACAATTCCTATTCAGCCATTTCCGTATGGAAACTTATTTAAATTTAAAAAAGTAAAACTTTGAATTTCGAATGTATGTTGGAGCAGTGCGGAACAGTTCGCAATTCTTAAAAGTGAAGCAGAAAACTTAAAGTTGGTAGCTTGGAATTTTAAACATTGCGAAAACCGCAATCTGTATAACTGAAGTGAGCGGGACAAGCATTTCCAATAATGTAGCCTCCTTTGACTTTTCTCCATATCAAGCTGATATTAAAATGCCTGGCTGTGCTTATGCAGGATGGAGCACGAGAGCTGGAATTTCTTCCGGCTTACTGTTTTGGTTTCAAGCGTTTATTTGCTAGTACAAGTCAATATTAGTGACTTACTTTTGAAACTCAACTTTTCAATTGTAATAAATTGACAAGAGTAAATCATTTCCACTTAGGAACAGGGATTCACCAATTTTATCACTATTGTACTTACTTATTTGGGTATTATACGATTTATGTAAAAATTCGGCGGGTAAGAATGTGTCGAACGTAGTTAAAATGTATTTTATTTTTGTACGAGATTATAATAAGCTAGTAAAAAAGAACAAGCTGTGATTTTAACGTCTATATTGTTGTGATTTAATTAAGTAGGTGCTTTTTGTAGTATTCTTACCTTTATTTATAAAGACTACAACTGCCATATTGTATTTAAGTGTTGCACAAACTTTAAATTATAAACAAAAGTCGGCACACTTGCAAGAAGATCCAGTTATGCACTCATAAAAACAATTTCTTTCTCACTTTAGAAATTCAACAATTTAAACAACGAATACATTAAATGAAGTATTGGAAATTCTATACAGAATACAGATTCCGAACCACCAACTTCCAACTTCAACGACTAAACCCAAACCCCAAACCGCGTATCATTTAAACTTCAAACTTTATATTTTGATGATATCTCAATAGCCAAGTGCAACAATAATTAATTTATTGAATTTTTAATTTCAATAATAATCACTTAAATATACCAAAACTAAACGAATTACACCACCATACATTTTTTATTTAATTTTTAGACAACATTTTTAGTTTCTATTTTTTATGATACAACATACAAAAATACATACTTTCCTAAATTTTCACCCTTCTACGATAAACCCTTATTTTTTATTAATTAATTGAAAATTGAAATCACATGTATGGCAAAACAACGTTTGCCGGATCACCTAGTTACATATAAGTTAAATTTTATAGTACCTGCGAGCAGTGAGCGATACCGACGTGTACAGATATATCTGTTAGAAATCAAAACTGAATAATGCCATAAAAACCGTTTGAAGTAAATATTATATAATATAAATAATATATAATATTATTCTTAGTCCAGTTTTGCAAGTTTGATTAAATATTATACATTTATATGTATTTTACTTGATTTACCTAAGGACTGTTTTTGCGACCTTCGTGGGTTTTGTTATCCTCGCTCTTAAGCCTTCACACTAAACGTAATCCTTAAATATGTAAACAGCATTAGTATACGAAATTTATTTTATTTTTAAAAACAATGGCTAAGAGCGGATGTAGAAAAATTGCAAACTTTAAGAAAGAGCACTCTTGTAATCAATTTTTTTTGTAAAAACTTTCATTTTGCTATAGAATCTAGTCTTTAGAGAGGCCATCCATAAAATTTAATATGCACGATGGATGTTTTTCCTAAAGAAAACTTAAGAAAGTGCGAAAATGCGTCCCAGGCAGATGATAAATCATTGTTCGGAAAGCCTCAGGGTCTGAGAGCTTCGAAATATTATCGTTCGTATTATATTAGAGACTAGGCAGGTATAGGAAAGCTTTTAACATATATGAAATGCTCTCGGAAACATATTAGACATTAATTAGTGACATAAGTAGTACATTTTTTACTAAGTCATAATGTAGAATACCACTAGACATGGATCAAGCATCTGTTTCATAATTGATTTTAATAAACCTTTTTAGGCTCCTCAAAAATTTTATTACCGGAATTTGAACATGGAAGAGCTGGTGTTGTATTTTTTATTATAAAATTGAAACAAATTCAATATTTAATTCGTGTGAAATTGATGTAAGTCAATGTAAATGCTATTGATCAATCGTCATAAATATAAACGGAATCGCAAACATTCACTCTATACAGTTTCTGCTAATGAACAGTTTTATGTTTGCAAAGTAAAGTCTGCAAGTTCATTTCACAACTGAATGACCTAAAATTAGAGTAAAATTTATTCATATGACTCATGCAACACGTCTAGAGTGAATTTCCCGGGCGAATTCTCGAAAATAACTATTATTAAAGTTAACTTCTGTTTGATCTATCAAATTGGAGTAACATTGCAATCAAAAAGTTCAGATAAATGTTTACATTACTATACTAGCTATGTCGATGACTACATACGCCAAAAACAGAGGTATTTTACTTCGTACGAATTGCAATTATATTAACAATAAAATATTAGTCAGCCCAGTACACCCTTAGACAATATAGCGTACAAATAAACTGTCAAAAACCGGGCAACTGCGTACGAAGTGTTTGAAGTATTGGAGCCCCCTTAATATATATTCTATCCTGTATTTCGGTTCAAGAGATCAACCCTAGTGATAGACGGATTGACGGACGGACAGTGGGGTTTCAATAATAGGGTTCCCGTTTAATTAATAGAATCAGGCGTTACTTTGCGTAAGTCCATAGTACAAATAGACGATGAGACAATCTTCCTGAGGATGCTCCGGTGTCGGAGCGATACGTGCGTCGAGTGGTTGTGGGTTTTTTCGCGGAATATTGCTTGTAGATTGGTCTAGAAGGATTTTTTAGGGTTTCCGTTTCTACTCTTTGGGTACGGACCCTAAAAACAACCAAGATAAATTATTTTTTTCGACTTTAGTTTAAGAATCAAATGATTAACTTTTTATAGGGTTTATGAGATCTGTCGTGGTACTTTCAAAACAGCGAAAAGTTTATTAACATCTGTACAACTAAATCAATTGCACCACTCTATTAAGTTGTGAAAATATTTTCCTTACATCTTTATATCATTACATTACTGGTTATTAAGGTTATGGATAACTATATTTGAAAAACGATGGAATCTGCTATAATTTAAAAATATTCACGTCGACCCTTTTAACTGATTAAAATATTCATTTTTAAGAGCTTTTGTGCCATATTGATATGAACATTCATTGCATTACTGCTACCTTTAACTAGATTTTGTTACACTAATTATTTCAATTCTCTACGTCAATAAACAAATTAAGTAAGATGGTATTTTACTGCTACGAATACATCTTATATATAAAATTCTCGTGTCACAGTTTTCGTTCCCATACTCCTCCGAAACGGCTTGACCGATTCTTATGAAACTTTGTGAGCGTAATGAGTAGGTCTGAGAATCGGCTAACATCTATTTATCTTATTCATCCCCCCAAAAGTTAGGGGTAGTCCACCCCTAAATTTTTATTTTTTAGACAAAATTTTTAGTTTCTATTTTTTATGATACAACATGCAAAAATACATACAATACTAAATTTTCACCCTTCTACGATCAACCCTTATTTTTTATAAATTAATTGAAAATTGAAATCACATGTATGGTAAAACGCTGAGTAAGCTAGTACTACTATAAATAATAATTTCATTCAAACCTTTGGTAGTTTGTGCCTTTCAATTCAAGACCAGTTCTGAGGACTTCCGAGGGCACTTTCTGCCGCACAACACCACTATGTGAAGCCAGCTCTCAGTAGATGTACCGATTTCCAAACTAATATAAGTTAGGGACCTTCAAAAATAGAGTGTAGTGTACCTAAAAGACCCGCAACGTACTTGCGAGCCCTCTGTCAACCTTTTATGGTATTTTAAATAAGTGACAATACTGGTTTTACGAATGTAGTCTTAGGTAACCTTGTACAAAAAAGAGACAGTGTCGACGTTAAGTTAAATAGAGAAAAAATATAATGATTTTATATATTCTATTCAAAAATCTGTTTCGGATACGCCTCTTGACTTATTTTGTACGTATCTCCTAAAATCCTTCTTTAAAATTCTGCTATTATAAACTCTTATACTATTAAAAAATTGAATAATCTGACAATTTATAAAATTGAAATTCATACCGGTGCACCGATCCACAGGGACGGCAGCGTTTTAATCAAATATACTCTATAAATGTCTACTATAAGTTCGGAAAGAGAAATACCTTAATCATAGACCGTGTTCAAAATTCCATTAAGTGAGAACTTCAAACCAAATTTTTAATAAGAAAGTTAGTTGAGAAAAACTTTGAAGGCAGTCGTGATATACATTTTTACAATGCAATTAGAACTTTGAATAAGTTACAAACTTCTACACATATATTATATCACAATGACTACCATTACTTTACTGTATTTCGTCAGTGTGTAGGCTCTAACAATAGTCGTTCTGAGATTTTGATTTAGTGAATGCCATGCATTACGACAGGGTGAAGGAATTTGATAAAATTAACTCACAATGTTATTTTTCTAGCATGTTATCTGTTTATAGCAATATGAAATTTTTGTCTTAACAATTTATGCTCACTCAAACGTTTATTTTATTTGTAATACTAACAAATAAGGCACAGTTTAAGTATAGCAAATCTCTTGAACATGAAAAATGGCGTATACATTCTCACGATATAGTGTCGCGGAATTCGTAATAAATCACTCGCTTGTTTTCCCAACAGCTGAGTGTATGCTGCATCCCGCATTGAAATTACTTTTTGGACAGTTTCAAATCAAAAACAATAAAACGTTTTACTGATTTTTAGAAAAAGGTAGTTGTTTTTTGTAAAAGGTACAAAGTATTTATCGGACAAAGTATTTATTTTACATCGGACCGCCAAATGGAGAATGCCTACATTGATTCTTGGTTGGGTTTACATGAGCATATCTGTTCACGATGGTCTATGTGTTCTAAAAAGTATGGCATAGGTTTATTTGTTGTGTCAGCATCCATAACACAATCCATAAATAATTTACATTTCGTCCTACCATCTCTGAAAAGTGTCCGTACATAAATATGAGTATTATTTTGTGTGTTGTCAGAGAGAAAGTTTCTTGTAGCTTATAATATTGTAATGTATTATTTATATATTCGTTATTTGATTAAACTAAAAGAAGCGTGACCCATAAAACGCAGTAAGGTATACCTTTGTCCATGAATTATTTTTTGTCTTTAACTTTAGCAATGCCACTTTATTATATATTATTATTAAATTTATGTTTGACACAATATCAACAATAATTTAACCTAAATAATAAAATAACATTGAAGAAAGTACTGTTTATTTGGCCAATATAGACTTCAATGACTGGACAATTGCCTATCCTAGCTTTTCAATGAAAGAGTTTTCTTCTATTGAGCTATCAAGCTCCAAAGTTTATCTCTCTCATTTATTGTTTTAATGTTCTAGTTTAAGTTGAAAATTATTGTTTGTACCACCGTGGAAGGAAACTATATAGTTAACGCAAATTAAGTGTGAATGTAAATTAGCAATCAAATCAAAGACAGTAATTTCCGGGAGCAATTCTCTGAGCGATTGCTAGGGCCTCTTGACCAGAATGTCTAAAGAACCCACACTGAGCGTTTAAGGGCGTTTCTATATGTGAGGTAACAAATTGTTTTAGGCAATCGTACTTTATTAAGAACATCTAAGCAATAAAACGTATAAATGGAAATAGCGGAATACGTAACATGTACTCAACTTATCAGCAACACGAAAGCAAGGACACACGTTTTACTAGCAAAAATGATTCACATTATATAACGTAACACACCCCTAAAGACATTCCTACATTGGTAACAAATGAAATTATGCTATAAAAACATAAAGCATTCGTACACGGAGACAATACAATTTCTGTGGAAGTATGTGGAAGCACGCAAGTAGACCTATTACACTCCTGGACATTTCATTTAGAATGTAAAAGAATTTTATAATAAATGCAATGAGATTCGTGTTGAATTTTTCCTTTTGATTTCATTTCATACATACTTTCAGCATCCGTAACGATTTATTCACTCAGGCTCATAGCACAAAAAATGAATTACAACTTCAGTTGACAGGCAAATTTGCTGTTTACATATATCACTTTTAACTCTACATTATATCCATATTTTCAATATTTTTCAAGATCATTTTGCACTTGTATTCGTAGATGGACTATTTTACGTAATTTAGCAATCATACAAACTTAAATCAAACACGAAAAATCCTGGAATGTGCTGAAACCCTTTACTCGCAAATGTAAGCATATATTATACGATCATCTCCAGTTGTCTATGTTTTTGTCCTATACATTTTATATTTTTTGCCAGTAAGTTTATAATATGAGTTCAGGGTTGCCTCCGCTCGCAAGTTAGCAGCTGATAAAGTCTGACCCGCTTTCGCCTTTCTTTGTGCTGTCTCTTAAATTTAATCTTGGGTTTGTTTACTGCTCTTGAGGAATGGAGACAAATTTTCGCTGAAGTAATATTATTTCGGACAAAATTGAAAAAAATCAAGCTGGTTTTGTTAATCATCTTTTACTTTACTTAGAATTTCCATGCAAACTTTGAGTGCTATAATGAGTTTCTTTTTAGCTTTGCTTCTTAAAATATTCACTAAGATAATGAATAATAATATGTGAGGTAACGCCGTAACTTGGCGTGATTCTAACTCTTTTCTAAATTTTTTTCTTCAATTCTATATTTATAGACGGGTTTGTCGGGCTGTATATAATGTAAAAAGGGTTGTATTTTACTATCAATACTAGGCTGTATTTACATTTTATAGACAATTTTTACATCTGGAGTATATTGACAAAAAAAACTAAAATGTGTAATTATCGAAATTTTTATCTTTTATTTAGAGCTTAATTAAATATGAAGAAAGTTATCAAAGTTTGGAAAACGCCTCTTTTATTTTAATTAAATATATTTCTGGTAGATAAAATTGATGAGATGCAACAAAATGGACGACAAGTATTCCTGGCGTTTCTCGTTAATTGCTTTATTTTCGCTCAATATGCAAGGCACGGAAAACTACGGACTAATTCATAAGGATTAATACCATAAAGGCTTTTTCACACATGTTAGCCCTGAGTTTAAATTGCGGAACTACAATACTTGCAAGTTGAAGCAGGCCATGCTTTTCAATAAGATAGTTATAGTTGGAATATTTCAAAATGTGATTACCTACCCCATACACCAAACAGACGGGAATTAATTCTGAGAGGACTTAATTATACTTTATAAGCTCTATGTACGAGTACAGCTAGTATATCTGACTAAAATCATAAATACAATTAAAACGTATCATTACTAACAATATTTATTACATTTGTATACTTTGTTTATAGAAGAGGATAATTACCAGTAATTTTACGTAATTGATTTGAATTGAATTTATATAAAATTTACGTATTAGGAACTATCCTTGTGACAAAGAAAAATCTGTGATGCCGAAAAACTTGAAAAATCTTGCAACATTTCGAATTCGATCATTTTTCACAGTATACCCTTAGATTGCTGTGATCTTCGGAAAAGGGCAATGATTTACTAGCCCTCACGGGGCTCGGCTCACGATAAGTAATAACACTTGTATCCTACTTTACAGCTTTATATTAAATGGTGAAGATAAAAACGCTTAACTACGAGGGGAAATTTCAAGATAATTTTAGAAACTCTCCAGGGAAAACTTATTGTAAATATAAAAAGTGATATTCTGAGTGAGTTGTATTTTACTTATTACGAAGCCATTTATATTGCTTCTGTGTATATACTTATAGTTATAATTATTAGAATTATATTAACATATTAATTAGAAGAGTACTGTTAGTAATTACGTAAAGAAACATTCGAACATTACTGCTTAATCTCTGTTAATTTGGTCTGACGTCTTCACCAGTAATTTTGTTGTATATTGATATGTTATTCATATTGCGACATTGGGGAATCTTGATACGCTATTTATACAAAATGAAACGGTTTTCTTTGAAAGTTCCGAATGTATGACGCGAAAAGTTGAGTTTATCGCGGGATAGTATAGCGACAAAGAAACGTTTTAACTGCGCAGTTCTCACCAATTTTAGCAACTTAAGTAGTTTTTATTATTTGATTGTAACTAACCAAAGCCAATGTTGATGTGTTGTTAGATTTGTCGTTGCATGTACTAAAACAATACACGCTTATGCTACCCATTCGTAAAAAGTTTCACCTATAGTGACATGTACAATGTACGGCTACAATTAGTACGATGGATTCACAAACGAATTGCGTCATCGAAGTGTTTCCGATCATGGCGTGATGAAAAGTCGAAATCAGTCACTGAGGCGTTTGAGCTCGAAATATGATTGAATTCAAATGGCCAATGATCCTCTGGAAATGTACACGGCATTAATTTGGATTTTTTATCCATAGCTGCAATCATCGAAATGATTGTATGCATTATGTTATTTAATGTGGACAACAGTTTTAGCTGTAGGTTTTAGATTCCTTTATATACGCAAAATTTATTGTTTACATTCCTTCTAGTTTCATGCCTTTAAAAATCATCATACAACAATGTATACCTACATATTAAAGTTAGCAAAAATAATAATCAAATCTAATTTAATTTACTGTCAGTTCCTAAATTAAACGAGGTAAACTGGCAATAAACTCTTCATGATTATATTATAAGTATATATATAAGAATAATAATATATTATATATTTTTATATAAGTTGGCACGAAACATTATATGCGTAAAATAAGGTTCAGAAATGAAAAACGACAAGGCAAAGTAATGAATTCCAGTGTGATACACCAATTAACTTTGCTTTTAATAACCTTTTTTATCGCGAATTTAATGTCTCTGTCGGAAATTTCTTCTGAAAGAACGTGCCTGTTATGTTCATCAATTTAAAAACTTGCAAGCGTGAAAATTTATATCGCGTTTCAACGTGAAAAAATCATTTACAATAAAATAAGCATCACTTGTAAGTTACACCTACATATTTATTGAAGCTAAAGGAATTCTAGACAATTAAAATAGTTCCCGTTGGAGTATGTTTAATGACAAATTGTTAAAACATTTCAAAATAATACAGTAAAGACACACGTAATATAATACTCGTACAATAAGGTCGTATATTAAATTATTACATCTCATGTGTTTACGTTGATATAGAAAGAGACAAATAGCGTTGTACTTTAAATTTTTATGAATACGGGGCAAATATACGGTGGCAAACGTGGATCACTGAAAAGACGCTGCTAACGAACACCTGCAATGTCAGAAGGTACATTTCGTTACAAATAAAGCTTTACAAACAAATAACATTTGCGAAATAACCTATATTCATTCGGATTGGTAGACATCCGGCATATTCATCCTACAAAATAAAATGTGTATTAACTAATTCATTACGACAAATACTACCTTACATTTTAAAGAATGGTACTTTGGACCTGGAAGGATTGTTCAAACATTGGATTCAAACGTCATTATCCAGTACACCTCACTTTCAAACACGTTGAGATAACCGCAAAAAGCTTTTACTACCTTAACGACTGCTAATCTCTTTCCTTTCTATTAAAGCCTCTTTTCAAGGCACATTCCAACAAATTACCTCTATATCTAAACTTTTTCTTTGAGCTTGACCTAAACGCTATTTGATCGGAATCTATTAGGAATATATCGCACTCAAGCGAACCATTATAGACGTATAAAGTTTTATAACTTTTACGCAATGGGTAATTTTCGGTGATGGGATCATGAATAGGTATATGTCAGCATCGTGTTACCGAAGTTGCGAACTTCCTAAATTCCTACAACCAACTTCGACGTTTTATCGCATACAATAAAAAATGTAGGCAACGAAAATATTTTATATTCGATACAAAATATGACGAGTTAGCTTTGGTATTGATTTGAATTGATGTTATAAACAACTCATGTGTCGATTAAGAAGGGAATAAGTCACATAAAAGTAGTAATATTAAATTAATTTATTTATCAACAAACTAAATCAGAAAGGCCCAATCTCTACTTCGTTTTAAGTTTCAACTCTCCAATTTCTACCGCTCTATATCCTAATATCCTTGCTGTATGTACTGCATTTTTCTAATCTACTCTTTTCTCATTTATTAACATGACTTCTTTCTTTTTGTTAAACCCCTTCCTTTTTAACTTCTACATTTATATATTTCAGGATGCCTGGAAGAGATCGCTTGTTAGCGATAAGGCCGCCTCTTATTTATATACTTGTTTTTAATTGTTATATTATCATTTTTCTCCGTTTATATGTGCTTTATATTAATAAAGTTATAAAATAAATATATTTTATTTATAATCTTTTTATTTATTGTACTTTAAGATAACACAGCGTTCTTCTATTTTGTGTGTAATAAAGTATGCGCTCCTTTATATGTTAAATATATTACACACTCCAAAGTTTTGGAGGTTCCCAAATAGTGATGAACACTCCAATGGAATTTGCTAGAAATATGAAGGTGTATTCTTTTTTCTGATATTTTTTCAGCCAAGTTATCTGTAAATAGTATTCATAATCTGTAGAAATATATTTAAGTATTTTGTGATGTTATTTGAATAAATAATTACATTATTCAATAACATATAACGATTATTATATATATTACTATAATCATTATACAATAGTATGTTGGGAATTATGAATGTTCTCTTCTCTGTAATTCAAAAGTTACGACAAATAAAAGTATTTTTACGCGCTGATGGGCCGTTTACCCACAACTTTAAATGCCCCAGTACACTGATTATCACGATTAAATTATTTAGTATCGAATGCTACGAGTAATCACAATATAAATAATACCTTATTAATGGATTAGGCTTAGATTATTAAGTTTACATTTAGTATTTTATATTCTAATATTATAGATATGTGTGTGTAATATTGCATGAATAAATTGTACTGTTCCCTATAAAATAAGGTCTAATAAATGTTCACCTGAGTCGTATGCCTTATTTAAGTTCATTAGCAGTTGTTGAAGAGCTCGAGAGCTTAAAACATTTAATTAATGGCCATTTAGTTTGTATCTTGTGATTCAAAGAGCGATCGTAAGTAAAGGCAACAATTGTTGACTGCTTATTCATTAAAAATTTTAAACAATTATTTCCCCTTTTCAAAGGATTCACGAGTAAAAGTGGGAGCGTTAAAGAACGTCTAATTTAAAATAGACAGAATTTTAATAAGATATAATAATTTTTAAATAATTATCTTTCTAAGTAAACCTGTTTACACTAATCACAATTGTGTTTATGAGATTAATAATATAAGGTTTATTTCACTCTATTTTTTTACTGATATGGCACTTTATGTAGTCATCTGGAATAATTAATAAAAATACTCCGCGGATTATTACACGTAGGGTAATAGCTGGCCACAAAACAGTGGAGGCCATTCGTCCTGTCCTATATGAATGTGTGACCAAATGAAATTTAAGGGTTGCCTTACGTTTCTAAATTTTATGTTTCCATGGGTGCTTTGGACGTTATCTTCACGAGATCACCCAACGAGATCACCAAAATGCTACTAGGGGGCAGAACAAGATATATATATATAAAAGGAGAGTCCAAAATGGTCGCGGTTCTGATATGACCCCTATCAGTAGTGGGACACGACCTTACCTTGCCTTGTTTAGTTAAAATGTGCGGTTATAGTGAGTCGTGAAAAGCCGTAGTGACATTCAGTGAGACTATAATGTTGATTAAGGAGTCTGAGGAGCATATTAGACAGCGCTACTCCACAAATCCCATCCGGACAGGAAGGGCATCACCTACCGGCGTAAAAGACCCCGGTAGAATGCGGAATCGACACCACAAGTCTCTATGCGGAAGTGTCGGATGAATCCGAATAGTTTTTAGTGGGTATGGCCCACCCAGCTATCTGAGAAGCAGAGAGTATGCCTGGTCTAAGTCAATTCCCACAGATTTCCGTAGCCTTTGAATTTTAGGAAATGCGTTAATTCTATTTCCTCCTCGGTTATAAAAAAATGTATATATATCTCAGTTTTGTTAGCGTCCAGAATACAGGCCATAAAGCCCAACGTAACATTATCTATCCCACCGGGTGAAAAATGTGCAAAAAAATGTGATATTGTTTAAAAAGTCTTCAAATTTAATCAGATTTTCAGAAATTAATTTGGTCTTACAAAAAACCAATTAATATACAAAAACGTAGTGGTGTTAAATACATACGCAAATAGTTACCTCCATATCATGTAAAAATTCACTCACTCGTACATATCACACACAAAGGTTATATCTTTGACCTTGGATATAAAGCATCCCAAAATAAAATCCCTGTTCTTCCCGTTTGATGTGAGCCTTGAATATTTGAAGCAGTCCTATCCTATTCCTAATAAATGCGTTATACAACACCTTATAAAGTTTCACCAAGTAGCAACTTTTGTAGAAGAATCGAGGGATAACTTTATATTATGTGAAGATTAATATTTTATATTCTATATTATCAATCGCAATTTTAGTCTGACGTACTTTAACGATGACACCTTATTTCTAAACATTTTCTCTCATGGTTAGTATTGTGACTTTGATCTTTGCATAGCAACGAGCCATACACAAAAAATACACCTGTCGACTTGTATTTAGAAAGCGTTTGAAATCGTATTATTTATCACCAAAGCTAATATTAATTATCGTTATCGTAGATAGAATTTACGCATTTGTATTGATGTAAATTTATTTAAAAGACTTCAATAATATACTAGATAATATATAAATAACTATATAAGATCCGCTTAGTTTGGTGTGCAATTTAATTACTTAATTCAAAAGCGTGAAAATAGTATTGTTTTCACATAGTTAGACTATACAGCTCAACAAAACCCTATTAAAATCCAGAGGATACTTACGTTTTCTCTCAATAAGTTTAATTAAATTCATTCAATAACCCGTTATTAACAGGTTATTTTACAAGTCATAACAGGATATTACGAACAATTCGTGTTCATGAGCTTTAGTCACTTAATCGTGGTTAGCCAGTGGTAAAATCAGTTTACAAAACATGTAAATTTATAGCTCGTTAATCATTGTATGTCTAATTATTAACTAAATATTAGTAATTACATGTATTATTTGGTGCGTTTAATTTTAGATGACAGTTTAAATAATACGATATGGTTGTTTAGATACGTGAAAATTTTATATAGGCATATTAATATTTAATAGGTATATTAATGTGTTTGTTATTTATAGGATACGTACTCAATTTGTTCACGAAAAAGCTGATAACATGTCCGTTGGGTGAATTAGCAAAAACAATAATATATTTTATAAGCTTAGATAATAGTACACTGTAGAATTAATTAGATTAGTAGATTGAACTTTAGCTTGTTAATTTTAAGGATTTGATCCATAAAATATGTAATGTAAAGGTTTATCTCATCATATTGTATTAGATTAATTTAGATTAAGTAGAATTAAGTTAGATGTAGTCGCATTGTAGTCCCTGTAATGGCATAAAATATATAAATAAATAAATTAAATAAATAAATTCTCTGTTGCAGATCATAAATGCAGTAGATATTATAGTGCACTAGTATAAGCGTCCCACTAGGTGGACGGATGACCTGGTGCGAGTTGAGAGAAAGCGCTGGATGCTAAATGCAGGGAACCGATCTAACTGGAACTCTAGGGGAGAGGCCTATGTCCAGCAGTGGACGTCGACAGGCTGAGTCGACGACGACGCCGAGTATAAGCGTAAAAACAACTGAATTATTTACGTGGAGGGAATAAAACAATTAATTTTATGTCACGTACTACGATGAGAAAGACGTTTGACACGACCGCATTGCAATTCTGTCCACTCGGGGGTTGAACCTGTCACGGTATGAACTGCGGTCGAATACACTAACCAATTAACCAATAAACATAAAAATATGAATGTCCTTTTAGATATTAAGGTGTATTAGTAACATTTTTGGCATAAGCAATATTCTATCCCAAAATGTGAAAGTAATCCATATAGCTAAAGATAAAATGAAATATTATATTTCAAGCTATTCTAACCACAGGATCTGCACTATGGTTCTCAATTGAGTAACGTTAAATCAAACTCAATATCACACAGATGTAGTTACTTGTACATTAGACACGCAAAAAAAACTGTAATACTAAATTACAGCACCAATATTTTATTCGCATCTAAATAAAATAGGGTACAATCAAACAAAGGTTCAACTCATATCCGCACTCCTCATTACCGCCACCTTACTTTATGGCAGGAAAAATAGTGTTAGCTTTTGAAATTCTAACTTCAATATTTTGCTACAAACTTTTCCCAACACCAAACATATAGACAATATGCGACAATATTCAACTTGATCAATTCACGCAACTGCTACATACATTTCTACAGTCAATATTTAGCAGTTTATATTATTGCTAAATTGAATAAAAGCATACTATTCTGGTACCCAAGAAACAGGGAGAGAAAAAGACGAAATTAAGCTTGTAGCGGTAAAACATGGTCAAGGGAACCCCATAATATATTGTGCATACATTGGGCATTATACAATATATTATTATTATTTATAAATACAACATGTTATACCAGAGCCAACAAATGAAACATGAAAAAATAACAATTGTATAAAATATATTATTTTGTATTATTATATCTTATTGTTAACAGATGTTTTATCGCACATAACAAGTTGTTAATAGCAACCTTGGGGCTAAAACACCACGTTAAATGTGTCCCCATATTGATTTTAGTATTTTTATATTTAAGTATTTATCGAGGGTATGTGTGTTTAGAGTAAATGGAGAGTAAATGTGGTTGCTTACTAATATTTATTTGTGCTATTTAACCAACGTTGAGCGTCTAGATTATATTCAGTTGCTTTAAGGCTTTTACTATTATATTTATATATAATTACGTGACTACTTTTATTTTTCATGTAAAGACACCGAAAGGTGATGAAGGCAAGTTGGTTCTATTATCTATAAATTATGATTTTGATTTCATTTATTTGCTTTGGTTGTGATTTTATAATTTATAGATGAAAACATTCATTTTTCAAAAAAGTGATAAACTCACGATTGATCTAACCCCTGTAAATTATTCAAATCTACTTAAAACTAATTAAACTTCTAAATGTACACGTAATTAAATCTTTATAAATGTTACCTTATTTAATGCAACTGTCCCTTCCCATCGGTTTATTTACTCGGAAAGTGTACTTTTTACAGCGTACATTTATTTTTCTTGTTTTCGTGTCTGTTCGTGGTGAATATTTGAATTATTCAAGTGAGCAAGTATTCTGGTTCACTGTACGCGAATGAAACATTAGAATACTCGATTTAAAAGAGGTTCCACCGACTACGATACGATAACCAAAGAAACTACTTTCATTTATTATATAGTATAGCAATCGGATACATACTTTCTTATTTTGATTTATGAAAAAACATTGGAACGTGACAATTATCAGAAAAATATAACTTTAGTTTGTACACGCCATTAAAACTCTTGCGGAACAAACCATAATACGATATTAATATAAAAGATATTATGCCTCACAACGTTATCTATTTTCTTATTATGTTCAGCCCCTATTCATACATCTTTTATCTTTCCTCTTCTAACAATGTATAAAGGACATCTTTAATTATTAACGGAATATTATTTCGTTTGTTTTATTAATATGCGATAACAATTATTATGTATCACATCTATTATTATAAAATAAAATATATACTAATAACAATACCGTAAATAATAATATTTGCCTCTGTAAATTACGAAAATGTGTTTTTGTAAACCTTCGATTACTGTAAATGTACTTAACATTTATAAACTTATTTACTAATGCATTTTGTTTTTATTTGCCGAAAACTTACCGCGTTGTAATTACAGGAACTGCAAGTCAATGCGACAATCTTTCCAAAAAATGACATCATTTTAACAATATATATATATGTGTATATGTATATATATATATATATATATTTTTTTTTTTAACAACGACCTCCCCTTCAATAAAAAGGGACCTTGCTATCATATATAGTTCTGCGTCTCTCGCCGAGCCCGGACCACAACTACTCCGGAGATATCATTAGATATCTATGGGCGAGTCGCAGCCCGCGGGCCAGCGGGACGCACCTCGTCTCCGTGTTTAGTACTATTTCTTTCTTTTGAGTACTTTATGTATATATATTATTGGACATTATGCCAGTTCACTTCTTAAACTTTTAAAAATGTCCTTTAATTTATGTAAGGCTAAATACATCAACGTGTAAAAAGGGTATTTTGAATTTATTTGCACTCGCTATATCTATACTTTGCTTGAAGTAAGAAAATATAAATTAAAACTTTATTACTATAGCTTAGTATCTACAAAGACACTTATTACAACTATATATTCAAAAGCTGATATTTAAATTACCAAAAAAGCTACAGATAAATCGTAATACTGAATAAAAAAAATATCGGATGATGTAAACAACTTTTAAAACATTCGTTAAAACAGTTTCGTTTTCTTGGGAGCTGTGACATGTCGGATGAAATTTGTCTAACAATTTTGTGCGAATGAGTTGGAAATTGACGACGCAAGAAAATATATTCGTATTTTTTACCCGTGTATTTTAACCTATGCTGAGTTACCTGTTTAAATGAACATCAGTCTGGCTATTTAATTTGTGCAAATGACTTATTCAATATGAATTCAATTGTGTTCACATCCAGGAAAAACATTTTGCCACAAGCATCTGGTCATTAATTTAGCGGTTAAATAGAGAGAAACATGTCTTAATTTGGTAAAAAGTGTGTTATAAAAATTAGGTGTAATTTAATTTAAAAACACCTTTACATTTTCACACTTATCACTATATATTATAAAACAAAGTCGCTTTCTCTGTCCCTTTGTATGCTTAAATTTTTGAAACTACGCAACGGATTCTGATGCGGTTTTTTTAATAGATAGGGTGATTCAAGAGGAAGGTTTATATGTATAATAACATCCATTAAATAGTAGAGAAGTACTGTTGTATTTTTGAGGTTTCTAATGTGATGTCGTAAATAATTTCATTTTTTCCGCTTACATTGCAAACGCAGGCTGAACCCTACGAGTTTTATCAAAATAATGTACTAAGTATTGTACACATTGAAAAGGTCTACAGAAAAGTCCGTGATGGTATATGTCTATCTCTTATGGATAACCCACAATAACTTTTTTTTGTCATTTAATTTACGACAACGCGTTTATTTTTCTGTAGTTTATTTAGTATCAGCAATGCACCCGTGCGAAGCCGGGGCGGGTCGCTAGTTATTGAATAAAATGTCTAATTAGCAGTTATACATTAAAGATGTAAAATAATATTTATTTTATTAATAATATTTTAATAATAAGTGTTATGGAAATGGAGGGTACAAGTTATTTTTTATG
Source organism: Pontia daplidice (assembly GCA_963693355.1). NCBI lineage: Eukaryota > Metazoa > Arthropoda > Insecta > Lepidoptera > Pieridae > Pontia > Pontia daplidice. Next base: position 679,094 of record CAVNZL010000044.1, on the reverse strand, counting down.
AGACAGATGCGAGCGAGTTTTTATCAAGCAGGCATCCCTTGGTGAAGTGCTAACCACCGCCGCGCGTCGACACCTGTAATGTATGCAGGCAGCTTCCAAAAAGTGCCTTCAAAACAGCTCTGATGTGGAAAGCAGGAGTTGAGGTGGTACGAATTAAATTTCGTGTTTCAGATAATCCAGCCAATTGGAGAGAGCAGAAGGTTCGGAGAAGTCGCCGAGGGTTCAAATATTTTATTAGATACAGTAATTTCAAGTGTAGAATAAAACACAATCACATCTTAATTAATAGTTGCGTGGGCCCATTAAATCAGTGTCTCATTTCTCCAAAGTAAATTGGATAACATCACAAATGTTGGGTGTAGCCTAATGTCTAAATAAGTGTCATCTTTTACTCATATCATTATCTTTATGTTATTCTCAGTACGAAATAAAGGGCCTTTTCAGAGAATTTATCGCTTGAAACCATCTAGAAATGAAATTTGACAAAACGTTTCTCCTAGATCACAATTAAATGTAATTTGTCTTAGGTCCTGTTTAAAGTAATGTAACGAGTGATCGAAACAATTCTCCCTCGTATTCTAATATAGCGCCAGTATTCAGCGAGGAAATGCTACCGGCATTTGGTTCAGATTTTACTATATAGTCACAGTCAGTATATTCGTATATATTACTCTATAAATATGCACAAACATATATGTATATATATAGTTAGGTAAATAAATATAGAAGTGATTCTATTTCTTGTACAATGGTCGTGTCCATTTGAATATTCAAATCTTATTTATCTATAACACTTATGTAAAATTCTAGTTCCAGCATTCAAAAAATGAGCAGAGATCTTGTAACTTACACTCAACATTATTCCGTATCATAACATCACAATTATCAGCCTGTGACAGCACAGGGACCCTCATCACATATTTGAGGTCGGATTAATCACAGATTAACTTAATCTCCAGAGACAGATCACTTTTGTAACGAATTACATTTTTCATAAGCTCGTGTCGATTCATGTCGAATTTCCAATTCAACGTGGATTATTTTAAAAGTTTCATAAATAATTATAAGAAATTATATCAGTTATTTAAATAAGTTGCATCAAAATTCATAGACAAGTAAGTAATGTCTGGGCTTTGACATCATTATTTAAAATACAGCCAACTAAATAAGTAGATATTTTTTTTAATGCGGCGTGAGTAGATTTTGTTTTATTCTGGCTTACGCCCGATTTATCTAACCAAAATACGCGTAGTACTTCCTTTATAACTGACTAATGAGATCGCTTGAAAAAATGGGGTTTCAACATACAAATTATGTTAACCAAAATATTTTGAAAACATACATCTAATAAAGAAAAATATATCACAAAATTCTCCAAAATAATACTTTGTCTTGTCGCGAAGGAAGTGTAAAATAAATTTTCTGTAACACGAAACGAGAAGCTAACTATTAAAGTAAACGCTCACGTGACTTCCTAAAACGAGCCTTCTCTGGAGATATTTTCCCGACGACAACAGTACTAACGATTTCTTAGAATATTGGATACAAAATGCTTTACTTAGGTATAAGATACGACGAAATAATTTTACTATAGAGTGAAATAAGCTCGATTCTCGCCGCTTATACCTCGCCTTCGTAAGAATATATTTCATCAATAGACAAAGTAATTCAAATGGTAATAAGGAATTGAAATAAAACGAAGGCCGACCCGTATACACTACTATATATATATATATATATAGAACTAAGTCGCTGTGATACATGAGTGATGTCATAGTGATTTTAGCTCCCTATAACTCTGTTAGCCTTATTACAAAATGTGGTTTGACTTAATACCGTGTGCTAAACATATTAAGCACACGGTAAAATAGGTAGGATTTCTTTGTTTTTTTCGTTGTTGCATGCAGCATAGTCCGTAACCTCCTAACGAAGCAAAGGACTGCATATTTTAGCGTCTTATGTTTATAATTTTATCGGAGTTGTGTACATGCCTATCTTAATTATTTTTCCGACAGGAATCAGGCACAAAGAGCCTCGGGGATTTTGTATTATGTTACTAACTAAGCCACAAAGATGGCAGTGGCTAGTATATTATATAAAATACAGAGTAAAAGAAATTCTCGCCGCTGCTAGACTTTCAAATCCACATTAAACCTATAGCATAAATATCGTGAGAGCAGTTTTAGAAAATATTAATTTTAATATGACTTCTGATATTTGAAATCCATATATTACGCGCCACGCTGCTCTTAAATTTGTCAATAGTTTAGGCATGCTCCTGCATTTGCGAACCAGCTTTTAGAACTGTACATATTCATTTTAACCCTTCACTTTTTCGACAAAAGCTTTTAGCATTTTACAGAGGTGCTGGCCAGTATTTTGCCGGTGATTTTCATTTCACCATTGTATGGTTACTGTCATACAATAAGAGACCCAACTTTAATGGGTTGATGACGAATAGAATTTGTTACACATAAAATATGTCAAAATAGTATGAATAGATATCACCGCTGAGAGGGTATTTAATATTTTTTATTTCACAGTATAAAATGTAATTTAAACATTCAAAATGGATGCTCTGGCAATATTTTTTTGCACCAAAAAGCGATTAGTCTCCGTTTATCTTTGTATACTTATACCTATAGATATAGAATCTAGATAGAACAACAACGTCAAATTAGTACATTTATGCTTATTATACTTTAATATTCCTTTAATTTAAATGATTCTGAATTCAAATTACTTTAAATGCCAGCCCGTAACGCACGATTTAGATACATCTAGTGAAAACTTTTTCATGAAACGACTAATACATTATTCAACAAATTTACTTAGGACCGCGCCCAAAGGATGCGTGGACCGGCTTTCATTGAATTACGCATTCATATTCGTGCCTTCATTTTATTTTACGAGAATATGCGCTCAGCGAAATTATGAGAGACATTAAGTAATACAATTGCAAATTTTTTCTTCGCCCTCGATGGGAATTTCGCGCGCGAAATGTGTTTAACCACGCAGAGTAAAGATTTTCCGGAACAATCATAGAACTGCGAATTTATGAGCTCAAAACAGATGTTTTCGACGCTCCGAAAACTTCGTTGCATATTGCATCGCACTTGATAGAACCTGTTTAATAAATCACGACACGATATTGACGCTAATTTCGTACCTTAATTAATATAAAACCTTCATGATGTTGCTGCATTACTTTAATAAGTGGCCAATTTTTTATCATGCCTGCTCTCTGCAAATTAATCAGTAAAAACAATTCATAATTATAACAGTAATTATTTACTTCAGCAAGAAATACACCTTTTTGGGTCTTGACCTACAATGTTATCCGTTGTCCAAGGCAAACTGGTTTCTATAATATTTATGGGAGTTTTATTTTTAATTTTAAACTGGGCTCCTTAACAGAAAAACAATAAAATACGTTATGTATTTGAATGTATACTAAACATTATTTGTATCATATCCAAATAAATCAAATCGTATCGGCAAGTGTAAATTTACATTTCCCAGCTTCGAAATTTAATTTCGTTATGCTTCCATGATACAGTTTATTTGAGAAAGACCTTTGAATCGGCAAATTATTTTACGTAAAATGGTACCCTGATAGCGTTCAAATAATTCAATGATATGTATACCGAAATTGCAATTCACATTGCCTTTTAACTATAATCCGCGTGAATTTTGATTTACAATATAAAGCATTACACAGATTACAAGAGCATTCCATTGTGCTGTGCAGTCATTACATTGGATTCATCACAATAAATTTATAAAGTTAAAATCTAACCATTTACTTCATAAAAATATGTATGTCTAACTTAGACGTCTCTAACTAATGATATCGCTTAACACACCTTTTTCACCATAAACGCCTTAATAGACATTATTACTGACAAGGTTAAATATCAGGTGCAAAAGTAGGGCAGTGTAACTGGCCAAGGAATCACTTGTCTGATAAAAATACGTATGTAATATATTTTTGAACATTTTATTATTATGTTGATTCAAAATTCTTTACCAGGTTGAAAAGTTACTTTTTGCTACAACCGGCTTAAACTAAATTCCTTCCTTCCTAAACTAAATTTAGGTAAAGAATAAGACAACGATCAAATAAAAGAGGGTACGCCTCCTACCTCCTAACAGATCCTAATTATGCCACTGAGACCCAGTACAATGCGAGAGCGACCCCGAGGCCTCTTTAATATGGCCTTGTCGGAATGACCTAGTCTGGTTTTAGTGTTTATAGCCCACCCAATGACCAGCAGATTCAGGCGTGGGCCAAGCCCCACAGCCGCCACTCTAAACAGGGTATGCTCAAATTAATCCACCTCGAATATTTATTTAAAAAATGTGTTACTCTACGCCGCGCAGTGTAATCGAGCATTATTTTGTTCTGTGACTGACCCTTTTCAAATTTGGCAATCATTTGTCAATAATCTTATTTTTTATATAAAATGCACCCTGCACACAGACAGCAGGTTCACCTGATCTTATGTGATATCGCGTCTCGTGGACACTCAAAATCGCAAGTGTGTTGCCGTTCTTTCAGATGTCGATACTCTCTTTTTTAGACAGTCCTTAAATGGTATTAGTTCTAAAACCTCTATAGCTGGTTACAAGCGTCTAAAAATTCTAACCCAAAATCCAACGATGATTGCCTAAATATATACTTAACACACAATATGAAACTGTTTCTAAAGCTTTTACAGCCGATACATATGATACATGTGTCTGAGAAGCTCAAGTTAGCAGTTAGGCGCGTGATGTATGGCAGCCGTGACCCTTTCCCTGCTCGTCATTTCCGCTGCCTTAACGAGGTCTGGGAGCTGACTATAAATTCACTAAACATCGCATACAAAGAAATATTAAAAGTATTTTCTTCTTTTTTTATAAATAAATATTATGGAGTAACCTTACCAAATGGATCTTACCGGACCCTATAAAAATTAAGTAGTAGGCTATTAAGTGTAAAAAAAAGTCCGATTCAGTCAGTATTAATAAATTACTATTATTAATTTTTTTCACACAATTCATAAACAGCTTACCTTGGAGCTAACTTACCGTGTCTGATATATGTCTTATTTATTATATTATGTTATTTGCATAATAACTTTGAATTTATTATCGAAATACTAAAATGTTATTTAAATGAATAATTTCGTCAATGGTGAAGTTGTCGCAAGGATATTTAGACTACATGTAATGTGTAATGTAAAATGTAATGTTTAGACGATGAAAAATATTTTTTCTCTACTACCTAACATGAAATTACGTTTTGCAGAAACATAACAACGGACAAAATGATAAATGCATTTTGAAATTTCACCGTCTCTTAGCACATGTGAATGAGAAAAGCTCGAACCTATTTATCTTCCGTGATACGTGTTTATACAACGGATATTAGCCTGAATTTGCCTTTCGCTAAAGTAAATATTCCTTGTTTATAATTTGTATTACCATATATTGGCATATTATTAACCTGTACATTTTATTTTCAGGAACAGAGAAATATAAACAATATTTTTATGACAGATATTTGACGTAGATGGTTCTTTACATGACATACGGCATTGATTTTTTCTATACCATCGTCCTGAGTATATATCAAGTGTGGTGCATAAAAAAATATTTGATTAAATTTCAAACTGAACTCGTTTGAGCACGAGTCAAACTCTTATATTTTATTTATGAAGGCACTGTATTAAATAATTTATTTTATACTAACTTAGCACGTTCAGCCTTAATAATATCAATTACCAATAATTTATACAACTCAGTCTAAATACATTCAAGACAAGACACATTTCTTACTAACTTATAGCTGCCTTGAATGTTAGCTTCAAATGTTTACCAATTCCATTTGCAATGTAATTTAAAAGGTCACCTCCAGTCGGAATAAGTTAGAAAAGAGATTTGTTTCCTGATTCTATTCATCACGACAAGGATCTAGTGGACTCAAGCATTGGAGAAAATTGGATGTCTTGTTCTGTCCCTCTCGGATTTATAGATGTTTCATTCAGACGATGAATATCAATGAGAGTGGATGCGGTATTTGCTTTTCGTCAAGGCTGCTATTTTTAGTAGGTACACTATGTTTTGGCTACTCAATATTTAGCCTGTAAGCCCGCAGTTCGTAATGTTTAAAATGTTTGAAATATAAGTAAAGTTTTGAAAGCTTTAAATAAGTTGGATTTATGGCAAGTTTGAGATAATCAAAATCAGATACTTATATATAGATACCACTTTTCAGCGTGGAACAAGCTTGCTGAAAAGCATATGAAACGTCCTCAATAATATGTGTGATCACTTTTTACTCCATTGTACAGTATTGATGCACAGTATGATCAGAGCTCCATGTTTAGTTTTGTGTTTGAATGTCACAAATAGTACTAAGATGAATGTCCCAGCATTCACCCGCATCGTTTATTTACAGCCAGCGGCAACGAAATTTTAATGATCATTAAAAATGTATGCAAACATTCAAATTATTTTGGAATTTCAGTTTACTTTATCAAACAAACGGATCTTGAAGAAACACGAATATATCGACAACGATTACGTCTAAAGATTACTTTGGACCAAAATCAATGAACACTCGAAGCAACAAACAAGCTTATAAAAATTTGTTATAATAATGATTCTAATTCTACTAGACTGAAAATGATATGATACTCTTTAGTCACTTTGCCGCAGAGATCTCTCGTTAGAGATAAGACCTCAGGTTACTATTAGTTTATTATTATTATTATTGTAATACAACAAAGTGTAAATAAATAAAGTATTTCGCCATCTATTTCTAGTTCTTTAAACACTTTTATTAAAAAGAGCCTTCAATATTGATATAATCTAACCTTTTTACAAATATGTTATTGATTACTGATTATTTTTAGACCTCCGAAGGTCGCTTTAGTTAAAATATAAATGCCTTGAGCTGTGAAGTTTGGAACCGTCGCGTTATTGGGAATAAATATCAAATGAAGCATGAATAGGTTTTGATACGTTAATATTTTGAATATGATAACAAAATTGTAACGTCTTATGCGTGTATTACAGCATCAGTAATTTGAATTTTGAACAATCGTGACATTTATAGTAGAAAATTATGTTCTAGGTCACTTAAATTTTTGATGCTAGTAGAGCTCTTAAAGTATCGAATAACATTGTGACGTCATTGTAAGTTAGTAGCACTTATTTTGTGAAATGTCTTAAAAGCCCTAATGCCTACTTTTTGCCTATATGTATGTATAAGGAACTTTCTTTATTTCAATTAAATATAATTATTTATGACGTGGTAACTGTTTTAATTCAATTGCCCGCGTGAAGTTAATAATAATAATATTGGTCTTTCCCGTTATATTAAGCTCTTATTCAATACAAAAATATTCTTTTAAATCTCACCAGCATTGACCGCGAACAAAAAAATAAACAAAAACACATGATCTTTATAATAATGATTTTGATTCATTTCATTAGATAAGTTACATATAATAACATAGATGGTATTATTGTCTACTAGATTTAAAAACAAATCAAAAGTATAATCGTTTAGTTATTGACTACCTTACTACCTTTTGTACAAAAGCATTAAAAGCCCATTACAGCAGTACAATCGAGAAAATAACTTTGACATTTATCCAACATTCACCTAAGTAGGTTCGGTGGCGGCTTGGAAAGTTGTCAAATAGTTAACTTGAATTACCTACATTTGCCAGTTTAGACTCAGCGAAACCTTACATAATACCCCTTACTTATATTGTCTTACAATTTGATATGTAGATTAGTTTTACTTTGAGATAATAGAGAATTTGTCACAACATCAATTTAATTAGTTATAATCGACTATTCTAACAAGAGATGGTCAAGCACGGAATTCGAATCACGTGAAGTTAATAGAATCAGGCGTTACTTTGCGGAAGTCCATAGTACAAAATCCCAATAGACCAACATACAATTCTATTGGGATTTTCACGTGAAGTTGTCAAGACGAGTTCGTTTGACTGTGAGTAACAGCATCCAACACGCGTTGTCCAATCACAATTAAGGACGAAGTTTTTATCATTCGTTAAAAAAACTCGGTAGATGCCGCAGAATGGTATTTATCGAATAGTAATGAATCTTGGCCACTCTCAATCAATTTGAGTTGTGGATAATTTTTAAGTATGGGAGGCTTATTCATAAGTATATTCTATTTTGTTATTATTTGATGTTTTTCTATCGTTACATTAGTTGTTTCAGATACAATAAAATATGGTACAGATTATCTCCATACGAATAAAACCAGCCAGTTACCAACTGAAATGGGTAACGGAATTAGCACAATTCTAGTAGTTGTCCGGAGTTGCAGAAAATTCAATTAAAGTGATTAGTTTCACCTTGCAACTGTATTTGTATTTTATTGGTTCTGTTCGAATAACGACCTTATGTATAATGGCGGAAGAGCTAAGCTATAATGGCTGTAAGTATGCCAATCACGTTGTGGCCAAGTTTTCGATCTCACCTGAATTTATATGTACCCTTTTGCCGGGCTATACAGGAATACTAATGTGCGATAAGTATACAGTGAATATTAATTGTACTTTTCCATTGCTTTAATTTGATTATTCTATTTTCTAACTTGCGATCGGTATAAGCCTCACGGTTTCACCCGCGTTGATTCTAAGTACCGATTCCAAAAACCCGAAAGAGAATTTTACAAGTGTGTGTTGTATATATCTATCTATCTGTATCTTTAATTGCTATTTGTTTTCAGAATGTCAACAAATTTGAAAGCCGCGATGCCGCGCCGCACCGCAGTTAATCTAATATATAAAATTCTCGTGTCACGGGGTTCGAACTTGAACTCCTCCGAAACGGCTTGACCGATTCTCATGAAACTTTGTGAGCGTATTGAGTAAGTCTGAGAATCGGCCAACATCTATTTTTCATCCCCCTAAATGTTAAAAAAAGGGGTGGACTACCCCTTTTTTTATTTTTTAGACAAAACTGTTAGTTTCCATTTTTTTATGATACAACATACAAAAATACATACAATCCTAAATTTTCACCCTTCTACGATCAACCCTTATTTTTTATTTATTAATTGAAAATTGAAATCACATATATGGCAAAACAACGTTTGCCGGATCAGCTAGTAGTTTATAAGATTCTTTCATAAGCGAATATTTATTGGAGACTGATTAATTGTTTTATGTAGCTATTATAAAATTTTATTTTTGGAGACAATAGCTTATAGCATCAAGTCCGGGGCTCGATGTATTTAATTGTCGCCGACCGAACGTAGGAAGAAATCATACACTACTAGTTTGAAAAACACGATTTTTTAAAATACTGTTCATTGCTTACAGAGAGATAGTCGTTACTTGAAGAAACAACAATAGTTTCATCAAAAATGTACTTGTCACAAATGTAGAGAAGTTCGTTAGTGTTTAATTAAAATATCTATAAATATCTACGCTGTAATTGACTATAATTAAAAGTTACATGATAAAGGAGAAACTATGCAAAAGGGATTCGAACTCGTTGCTATAAAATTTAAGAGTAACCAATAAGCAGTCACGTTCATTGCCACTTAACTGTAAACATTCACTTATCGACAACTTCCAATCTGTATGGGTTAAAAAGGGTGAATTTTGATTTATGGAGCTAGGAATCATATATCATTGTTCGTAAGAAAGATTATGTAAAAAATTCGTGTCGCGTTTATACAGCTTGTGCCTGTATTGATACGGACATTATTATGATGAATCCCATAACCTTCTTCCAGAAGATACATTTCATTAATCAGCCTTGAGGCATCGGGCCGACAAATAAATGAAGGACCCAATTTATTTTACTAATTAAATGTATGTCTAGCTATAAAGATAATAACAAAAATAGTATTAGAGGAAACTTTGTGACAACAAAACCAATAAACGAAGAAAGTGTTTACTTGTCTGAATTTGAAATGTAACCTGCTCCTTTTTTGTAAAGACCTCAGGCTAGACCCCAGCCCCTCCCTAGCTTTTCCTAAATCCGTCCTTGCAATTTATTGTCAGTTTTGTTAGCTGGTTTATTGACGCTATATTAGTACTAGAAAGTGTTAGCTTATAAATAGGAAAGGTCCACAAACGCTTAAACAAAACACTGATGCTGAAGGAAATGATTGCAAATAATAAAATCTGTTAATTACGATAATAATTAATATTGAATCGGTTTTTATGGTTATGATTGTAACGGAATTAGCACAATTACTTCAAAATATTAACTATGAACTAAAATAATCCTACTGTCCTATTGTTTATTTATTTATTTATTTAATTACAGCCTATAGCCAAAAACATACTTAAAAACTACCTTAACCTTAACTTGCAAATAAAAACTCCTTGCAGGCTTCACTCATTCTTAACAAGCCTGTCACAAATATATCCTGCTCTGGTGCAGATTTAATAAATTTATTAACCAGCGACACCATTCGTGGTATCGCTAATTTCAGGCGAATTCTGTTTATTAACGAGTCAGATAATGTGACATAGAAATTAAAATTGTATATGAATAGTTATTATAGATAAAATGAAAACAATTATAAAATATAATAAAATCAATTTGTTTAATTATTTTAATAGTAGTAATTAAAAGCAAACATTACCATTATAATTACATTAATTACAGTAATATTCATACTTTGAACCGTGTAACTCGCAGAATTGAATGAGAATTCTGCAATTTTTGCCATACAATGATAAAACTATGATTTAGTGTGAGCATAACATAATATTTGTGCACCGAAACCCCTTGTGTATGGCATGGTTAGCTAACTGACAAATGTCAAGCAATATCACACTGTCGCAATCTTCACCAAGTAGAATTTACCCGTTGACTGTTTACGTTTTATCTTTATGTACAATTTATGTTTCTTAATAATAACAATACTCATCTCAAAACAAACACCTTCTTGATCTAATCATACTATACAAGGACGGATTTTCATCGCTTCGAATCGGTAGACCGCTGAGGCAGAACACAAACAAAAACTGAATGTTGGTAGTGCTACAGATCAATGCACACGTAATGTATGCATAATTTGAATATGAACGATTTTTCTATGCTGTATACAACCTCAGGTCATATTGTATTAGATAAAATTTTTTGAGTGTGTCTATATTGTTTTGCAAGATGCCAAACAGGAACAAAGTATTCTTAAGGTTATTCAGTAAACGTTGCTGACAGTAAGCACGGACAGAAAAATAAAATACATTACGTGGTCGATAAGTTAATAGTTGCTGCCATGCTGTTGTTTTGATAGATTTCCTTTAGAAAAAAAATTCCACTATGAAATGCCCGTACGTTATTATTAAGAGCTTTTTTACGCACTGCCAGCGAAGCTTTGTGTCTGGCTCTGTCTATAATCATTGTGAAACAATATACGTAGGTTATTTACATCAAAAACATGGCTGGCACCAAAACTTTTAGCTTGATATTTTAGGTGTTATGATATATTAATGTACCACACTAAGCCTAAATTTATGAAAATATCATTTCATATATAACTAACAAACCGACTTTGCAATAAAACGAAATGATATCTTGGTGTCATGTGTCAGATTAGAAGTTACAATTCTCGAGAAATTACTTTCTCCAACTTACTTCTAAATTACAATATGAACGTTGATATTTTCAGCTTAATTTCTTTCTTACTCTGTTTTCGGTTCAATTTTAATTTAAGTTATATAACATTTTTTGTTAATTTGTGAATCATAATTATGTCAAAATAAACAAACATTATGAAACCGAACACCAATTATACTTAAATGGAGGCTTGTACGAACTTGCTCGTATATATAATAAAATCAAAGTCATATAAATAATATTGATAATTTTTACTTAACGGTATCTCGGATATAGAAGATTTCAAACTCGATAGCAACTTCAAGGCGTTTGTGAAAAGTGTCGATCAAGAATGTTCGGCCATTAATCGAGTCTTTTTAGCGAATGTTGCTGTGATTTAGAACACAGAACAATGCCCGTTGTGAGATATGGACTGCAATGTGTCCCTGGAGACGATATCTTTTTAGATTTACATTTTCGGCTCTTGCAATGCTTATTTCAAACGCTTTTTCACGTATAAAGAATTTAAAACCTACAACACTTTTTCTAACGTCTTTTACAATATTCAATCAATCCCGTCAATTTCTTGCTTTTTAAGCGGAAATTCTCTATTTCTTATTTACAATTGAACATTATTTACAGGAGAACTTAATTGTACATTATTTAATATTTGTTTATCGGATACCGCGCTTAGAACAAGACTCAATGATTAAAAAAGGTTGTTAAACCAATGCGCGTTACATAGTTTATTAATTTTTCGAATAATTTGAACGTGACTTCTTCCGTATTTATTTTTTATTATTAGTATATTTATTATTTATGTTATACTTAAGAAACTCCTTTTAAAAATAATTCGCAATATGTCATTGGTTAAGAATTGCTATATCTTCAAGAAAATTATAAAATTGCTGAAATATACTGTAATATATATTAACTTAAGGTTAACCCTCAATGGAATAGAGACTTTTATAAATTTGTTAAATTGACCGTCTTTTTATATGGACTTGACTTCATGCTGATCTGCCTTTTGTGGCTGACACCCATCGTCCGGTTCCATAACGATATTTACCTCACCATATATGAGTAAAAAGAACTGCGTTCTTAGAAGAAACACTATTTATGAACAACCATAATTCACAAGAAATTCCAAGCTTAGCCACCATACGCTCAATGTCCAATGTGTACTAAAGACAATTTATAATATGTTTAATATATCTATATGATCTGTTGAAGGCCTAACCATTTACATTTAGTGTCGATATCACATACTGATCCCACCGAGAGCGCGCGCCTCGCGTGCCTACGTCACTCACTAACCCCGACCCGCATTCTAAGCATTTCTCTTTCTAAAATTGATATGCTTAACATCTGAGGATCTTTTGTCAAGCTCGTTTATATACACTTCTTTATAGACACCTCCTATTCTCATATTTAAAACTTTAAATATTTTGTACCTTATGTTTGGTTATGGCAATTTATGAGTACATAACTAATCTACATGTTATCATTTAAAAGTGTTAATTTTTTACAATTATTAATAATACTATTATTTGAACAACAATTTAAAAATAAATTTACTTTAGTTGAATGTGCCTACTGAAACAGTATAAGCGTATACTTAATCAAGATTTAAGTTAAATAACACCAAAGGAAAATTACAAGAAACTTTTTATGAAGTGTTCTCTATTTAAAACGTAAATCACACAACTCGAGAAAGTTTATTTTAAATTAAGAACATCATAAGTCAAGCACGAAGAATAGGACACAATTAAAAGAGAGAATTTCATACTTTTAAGTTTATAACTTCGCTGCAATACATCCTTAATAGTTCCAAACTTTAAAACCCAGAACTTGAGTTCGCTCTCAATAAGAGCTGAGTGCAAAAAATGTTCAAAACTAAAAGTTAAATGTTTCTTCCCTTTGCTTATTTTTTCATCGTGCCTCGCTTTAAGGCCTTTTTGTGGTTTATGCTCGAATGAAATGCTGTTCGGGATGATTTTTACAATTGTTGGAATTTTAACCTGGAAGTTTTTGGGATAACTCGAGTTTGATACTAATAAACTCATTTGGGGTTTATTTGTATTATAAACTGCTTACAGTTAAAACATGTGTCACTTACTAGTACAAAATTAAATTTATTGAATTTATTTATAATTTTTACATTAGGTACATAAAGCGATACGATATATATTTCAAAAATATTTATTATTAAAGTAAACTTAACTTAAATAGTTAAAAATATAGTCTTGTCTATTTTCGTTTCTAACATATCTTTATAGAGATTACATTCCGACACGCTTTGTCAGTGAAGAACGCTACATTAGCTTTCAAAACACTTGGAATACCATCGTTTATCTTTCTACGTAATAAAGGAAATTTCGTCCGAAGACTCTCGCAATTCCGCTAAGAAAAATACTGATTTTCATCCATTCCGACGTGACATCACTTCCTGGCGTCGCCTCTAACAAAGAAAAATGCATTATGTGGCATGCAAATCCGCCCGAGCAACTGAAGTAACAATCGGCCACAGCTGGGTATTCATCCCACTCCACTTATCAAAGAGATAAATGAAATAAAGTTTTTTGATGCCACTTTTTATTTTCACTTCAAACGGTCATTTGCATTGTGCAAAGTAACGTTTTGTAAAATCGATTCTGTTTCTTGCTACGGGCTGAAATTGGAACAAAGTTTTCATGACTGCCCATTATATTCTTTTTTACCTTTCAGTTCCGCCAAGGAATATAAATGGCTGGTTGATGGGTCACTGAGTTAGGATAAAAAATAGGGTAATGCCTATATTATCGTAGCCATTTCACAGATGTCACGGATATTATATCCGTTATTTAAGTCCATTACACACATATATTATTTAAACGATTAAGGCAATGAAACAAAATTTAAACTATGTGAATTTATATCCCAATATTAAGCTCTTTTTTAAGAGGGTTCTTGGGTCACGTGATGAATTACAGTATCTGTTGGCGATATTTTAAAAAAATGGAAAAAAAGAAATAATCTCAAAATTGTGTTAAGAAACAATCAAATATTCAAAACTGGGTTCGTTTTAAATTTCCTCCATCGTCTTAATTATATTCATTCAATGTTTCCCATTTTGACTCATTTATCCTCATCGCTTTTGAGAAATCATATTTGCTATATTTAGACTAAAACAATGACAACACTTATTGATTATATAGATATTTGAAATCTGGCGTTTTACATTCAACACTTATAATACAGTAATATTCATATTGCGAATCGAGTCAAAAGTATTTTATTGTTTTCATATAAATAAATAATACAAACGTGTTTCTAGTGCAAATGAATTTAATAATACAAACGTTTGTTTATGCTTAGGAGTAAAAGCCCCCTTCAAGAAATTTCTCTCTAATATTTGGTGACTGACATCCCTGTCTAGATGATGTGTTAGCCTTTTACACGCTTAACTGCGACAAGCGTGACTTGACCGGTGCTGAATTTAACTTTTATTTGACGTGCATAAGTTTTCTCAGTTTATGAAAAATTTTTGAGCGTGAGTTTGATAGCATCACGATTCCGTCTATCTATCGAATGAAAAATGAAATCTATCGATTATAAAGATCAATCGATCTTGAACATTTAATCTACTACATCACCCTTTCTAAAATTCCTTCGTAAAATTCACACCATTAAAAGATTTAATTAAAAATAACAAAACACTAACGCATACGTTACCTACAGCTGGATGAATGAAAAATACTAAAGTACAAGTCCTATTTACAATTCAAAATAATGTAAAGCAATCGGAGGCAGCACAAATTCATCAGCGCTGAAGACAATAGCATCCAGACAGACTTGACGAGCTGTCATGGCACGCTATCTCAAATGCAAACATCCAAACTCGCACGATTACTTCGCAGACGTATTGCAGTGTTTATTTCCAGTATACTCAGTTTTTTCGAGAGAGAATTTAATGAGTGTGGTCAAAAATTGATATATAACTACTTACTAAGACTATTATAACGTAAAATATCCTAGATCTTTTTAATTCACAAAAATAAATCAGTCTCACATACTTTACAGTAAAATACTCATCTATATCGTTTCATAACAGCACACTTTGATATAAACTGACGAAATACCTGTTGGGACAATTCGCCAGGTCTTCCAAACAAAAATAAAAGTTAACCAAATTATACATAATTTAAATCAAATGCTGGTATTTAATAGTCTAATGGTATATAAAACTATTCATACATATTATAAATGTATCCTTTTCTAGTGTCAAATTTGTAATTCGGACGTAGTTTAAAAATGGAACCGCGTATTTCAGCTAACGGCAAAGTGCATCGAAACCTTAGGTATTGCAAACTTAGTTCAACTTCTTAAGTTGGGATTTTCGGACTAAGATCAGTATCCACTGGGAAAAGGATTAAGTTATTTCACATTCACTATAAAGTTTTCGGTTAATGTGCTAACTGAGCTAAAAACTTATAGTCTTATTAGTTGAAACTGAATTCACGAAGAATTTACAATCGCGTTTAGAATGTGCGGTTTGTTAGCAATCGTCATCAAGTAAAATTATTAATTTGCTTAATCATACTAACTCGTCGCAATTCTCTGTACTAAAGTGAAATCCGTAATATTTAATAAAATACATAGCGATTCAACACGTTTGTTTTATCTATACCTAAATGTCATTACCGTAAGAAACAAAAACAGAAAAATCACAAAGAAGAGTTCTAAAATAAATGAATGCCAAATGATGCAAAATAAAAGTTTAAATACTATTTTAAAACATCAGGTTCAAATCTCTGAAGTCTGCCAGGTACGTTCAGCTTAGTCAATTGTTTACCACTTTATTAACGGATTTAAGCAAAATTATTTTTGTTTTTTTTTGTATTTATGCAAAATTTAAATATTTTTTATATTATTTTTAATTTTTCCGATGTTTCGCGTACTTTACAGCATGCGTGGTCACGGTAGACTGAAGACAAAACTAAATATAAAAGTCAAATGAGTAATAGTTATGTCAATAAAAGACATTATTAAGTAAATTGTTTTTTTATAGACTAAACTGCGTATGATTCACTAGTAGTTATAACACGAATGATACTGTTTCGTCATTGCATTTCGTCATCATTTGTCTACAAGCAACTAAGCCACGTACGTGATGAAGGCTTTTATAAATCACGAAACACTCCCTTTGTATGGACAATCATTATTTAAAGCCACAAGTACTGGGAGCTTAAAATAAAACGGTGCATCGCGCCTATTTACTGCGCGAATCGATACAACCAAACCATTGTATTCAATTAACTGTGATATAAAAGCGACACCAATGAGTAAAAATTACGTAGAGATGATGGAGAAGTTATAAGAAGTAGAAAATATACTAACATAGCACTTAGTTTTATTCCTTTACACATTATTTATGACTCATAAACAAATTATTTAATATTATATATATATAATAATGACTCAAATGTTATGCTTAATTTTAATAAAAACATATTTAACACGCAGGGCAGGGAGTGATTGAGGAAAATAGGTAATCCGCAGTCTAACAAAGAATTATAAGTAACGAAATCCTCGTTTCGATTAATTAAATATGCGGGTATGGTGCGTATAAAATATATACGTAGCGTATTCAGTCAATTAATTAAGGAATGCCAACGTTCCCATATACTCGTACGATCATAGCAATGCATTCGTCAAATTGAACGGATATGAAGAGTTATATTAAAATGAATAATGACGTCATCGTTACTTTTGTTTTATATTTGAATAAGCTTTTATATTTTTATGCGTTTGTCACCATTTAGAACATTCAGACCAAACAATAGACTATGTAAATAAAACTAAGTCAATAAGCCAATATAGAATATTTGACATGAATTTTTTTGAATAAAATCAAGTTGTAATATGTAACTTGTTCGGGTTGGAGCCACAATTATTAAATACCTTCAATCAATTGAACTGAAATTTTGTAAACTCTCTTAGTTTATACAATGCATGGTTTACTGTGTAGCATCCAAATCCAAGACAGAGTCTAGTTATTTTTAATGCACTCCTTTCATCTACTAATTTTGAAACCACCATATAAAAATAGGTCGTATATATAAACAGATGTCGCCATAAGTATTTGGACAATACAGACGGTTCGATTCGAAGGTTTCTTACTCATTTAGACTGTTAAAAATTAACTGGCGAGCGACCATGCAACAATGATGCAATCGGTTAAAGCGACACCTAAAAATAAAAACTAAAAAGTGGATTTAAAACAAAATTCAATTTGACTACATTGAAACAATAAAACGAAGTTTTCCTTACAAGGTTTAATGTCAACTTCAAGCGTCATAACACGATCAATTATTTAAAAGCTTGTCAAGAAATTAAAATGTATTTGTCACTCTTATGATTTGCTTTTGCTTATTATGTTATTTTGTAAGAAAACATTGATTTTGGCTCCAATTCTTATTTTGGTACACGAATAGCTATGAATAAACATGAAATCGATTCTTCGGTGTAAGATTTAACCAGACAGCTTCAGGATTGAAACCTGCCCGCTAAATTTGAATGATTACTGCATAGAAATAAAACGGGACACGATGCACCAATCATACACTAAATTTATGTATTGAAACTTTTACCAACGATTCGAGAATACAGCTGGTATATTATTTAAATAAATGAATAAAACCTTCGCCTTGGAAATTCAATTTTATTCCTCTGTTCGAGCACCCGAATAATTGCATACAAATAAACATATGTAGTCTAAGAACTCGTGACCTTTTGAATTATTTCAAAATCCTGCGTGGAATTGACGTCAACGAGAACTTTTCAATAAAACATTTTCCATTAAAATGCAAACAGTTGAACTTATCTTTAATTTTTCGATGAAAGTTTTTTTATTAATTTTTAAAATAGTGTTTGTTCATTTAAATATTTCTATATAAGAAAGAACTGTTTGTAAATCTACCTTATTAACAGTAAAAGTAGCTCCTAATAGATATGCCCTAAAGTGGTATTCTGTGTAGGCGTAGTTACAGAGATTAATACTCAACTATTAAAAGTTACCTGTTTTTTTTTTCGTGGAAATATTTATTATTCTCATTATTCATACAATGAAGACAACTAAATATACTCTACTAACTAAATATAATCTTCTTCTCCTTTCATTCTTCTTCTCTTCATCTTCTTCTCCACTTCATCTTCTCATCTTCTTCTTCTACACCTCTGCTTCTCCTCTTCTTCTCTTCTTATTCTCTTCTTATTCTTCTTCTCTTCTTCTCCTCCTCTTAATCTTCTCCTCCTCTTCAACTTCTCTTCTTATTATCTTCTTCTCTTCTTATTCTTCTCTTTTTCTTCTTTTCTTATTCTTCTTCTCTTCTCCTCCTCTTATTCTTCTCTTCTAATTCTTCTTCTCCTCTTCGTCGTCTCTTCTCTTTCTTCTTCTCCTACTCTTCTCCTTCTCTTACTAATAGAACATTTTTCAATCAATTTGATTATTTGATAAATCAGAAAACGTTTTATTTGTAATATAATTTAAATTCAAATATTCGAATATAATTAGTAAAATTAAAAAATTGTTTTATCATTACACGTCATAATGGCTTTGTCCTTGACACACAATTCAATTGTTTTAAAATCAATGGATTTTTGTACTGTTTTTTGTGTGTGTTTAAATGTGTATACCGCAATTGGCTATTATGTTATAATTATTATTATTATTATTATTATTATTAAAGTGTTTAATATGATAAGCTGTAAGAATACCTAAACTAAAAATAAAATAAAGTAGAATTCCCTTATAAGTTAATAATTATTTGGGTAAAATGTTTAATTATTATCTCTAATATATAAAATTCTAGTGTTTTTAAATTGTGAATTTGAATTTTATATATTAGAACTTATATTTTATATGTTCGAACTTGAACTCCTCCGAAACTGCTAGACCGATAGTCATGAAACTTTGTGAGCGTATTGATAATCGGCCAACGTCTATTTTTCATCCCCCTAAATTTTTATTTTTATTTTGTAGACAAAAATTTTAGTTTCTATTTTTTATAATACAACATACAAAAATACATACAATCCTAAATTCACCCTTCTACGATCAAACCATATTTTTTATTTATTTTAAAATTGAAATCACATGTATGGCAAAACCACGTTTGCCGGATCAGCTATTTTTTATATATAAGATAAAAAGTAAATATATTTTTATGCAACAAATTCTGAGAATAATATTATTGGTCTGCTATGATAGTGATATCGCTAAGTAAATTCGATATTACTCATTTCGCGTCCAAATATCTGACAGTAGCCAATAGTCTTGAACTGCCGAATTTATAAATTAATACTTTTATTTCAACAATTATGGGACCTTTAACACAAGGTCAAGGTTAATGTTAGCAAAAGAGATGTACATAAGTGTGTTTATAAGATGACGAATTTAATATAAGACTAGCGATTTCCTGAGGATTCACTTTCTTAAATTATCAGATCAGTGCACATCGCAATAGCGGTTGAGAAAGTATACTTTCGAATCATAATTAACTAACATAACATAACTAATACATTTAGTAACTAACACAAATAACATTTCAAATCGAATCTGTAATTCGTGAGAGTAGCACGTTTAGCAAATCTAACAAACTCTTCAGCTTCATGTTTTAAGTACATTATTGATTCGTTTTACATCGAGGTTAATGCGTTTTAGAATGTTCTAGGCTTTAGTAAAATACATATTTGTATAACTTTTATACTATTTATGTAACATTTATGAAATCGTATTATACCTTCATATAAATTAAGGAATTTAAATGTTAAGAAATCTTCAACAGATTATATCTTTTTTAAGTTGTCACTAGTTTCTACACATTTGACTTACACATAAGAATAATTAAGTACGACTTCGATATTTAGGACGTTATAATTACAAATCAGCTCTCAGACTACGTTGATACTCGACAATACAAACGCGATACGTGTTGACCTTCGCATGATAACTCAGTCCACTTCAACCGCTTGCAAAACGCACACGCTCGAAATGGCCGAAACAGACACATCTAGTTTTTGGGACGAATTAACGAGCCCCCTTAACCTAGTGCTCATATTTTTCATTGTGTACCTTCTGTATAAGATAATAAGGTCGCAATTCGAAACAATCGAACCGGTGAGCATCCCGCCGCCTATGCCGAAGCTACGGAAAGACATGACAGTTGCAGAGTTGAAAAAATACGATGGCACAAATGAAGAAGGCAGAGTGTTATTAGCTGTTAATAGCGTTATATTCGATGTGACTGCGGGAAAACGATTCTACGGACCAGGTTAGCTATTTTCCTTATCTTGATCCTTGGACCGTGGACTTAATTTGATTTCTGCGGTTAAATAAGAAATAATATAACCTCAAAATATTGTTGTCAAGCTTTGTTTTTGTGGGTTATTTAATCACAATACAGTTTAATTACAATGACCTACTTATTACTTTAGATAGATTTAAATTGACGTAAATGACATTTTAAGTATGATACTTATGAGTGTTCTACATAACATGCAAAGTCATGGTTTATATAAGTAAGACTATTGGCTATTGAGATAGATTTTAATTAATGTGTAAATTGAATGTTTGAAACCAGTTCTATACTACGACATTTCATATTTACAACAATATAAGAAATAAAATTAACTACATTTGCATTAACTAGTAGGTAATCTTAAGTACCAGCGTAAAAACGAGACAGAAAGTACCTTTATTATTTAAAACTGGTTGAGTCGAATTTAAATTCACGTTTATGTAAGAATTATTATTCAACTTACACAATACGTCACAACTACTTGTTTAGCATTGCATGATAGGTATTTTAAACACAGGATGGCGCGACCTGAGTTTAATAACCGACACCGAAGAACGTAAAAGATATAATCAGTTTATGATAATGTAGGAAATACAATTGTAACTACATATCTACTCAAGTTCTTTTACATGTTTTATTAAAAGTCTGTTAAATGATCATATAGTTACTAACCCTATAATTATAAAAACGTTGTGTCAGTACAAAAGAACTTAGTTACGTATCTTCTCATCACAATTTTTATTCAATTATACGGGAAACAAAACAGAAATCTAGTTTGAAATAATACTGATAAATTTTTATAAGAAGGAGTTTAATAGCCTGAAGACTGATGCGTCAACAGCATCTTCAATCACAGCAACGAAAAGATCCTTCGTTTCGTTTGACTAATCAAACAAAGCGAAGAAAAAGGAAAGACGTGCATCAGTGTCAACCTTCGACTTTATATTTATAGTCTTCTACGAACGCTTCTGCAATAGCTTACCCCGTAAAGTCTCACGTTTTAAGTCTTTATTACAGTTGAACAACTTTGCAAAACGAAGAAGGTGTAAAAATATTATTATACAAAATATACGAACAGTCTTATTGTCTCTAAAATTATTATTTAAAAAATAAAAATAATTGCGCGGAAAATTGTTGACAAATGATGACTCAACAAAAGATATCAGGTCAAGATTTGTGAAAGATAGAGTTGTATACAAGATATATTATATCGGTTGTTCTTAGTATCCTATAAAATCTATTTCAGAAGGACTCTAGCTAAACCGTGTCTTGAGCAGAAGTGTCTATGCATTACAAACCGTGTTGAGATCTTGCGATGAGTGAGGTGATATTTATAAAACCATAAAGTATTATCATATTAAGATGGTTCTTAAAATTATTGTCAGAATACACAACTACTTGCTAGTTATGTTTTGAAAACGTTGTCACATATTTTTTGTTTTCCATCAGATTTGACAAATCTTATACCTACCATTTAATACCATATTTTGAACAGTCTATTAAAGTTGCGCTACATTCTCTTTAATTGCTTAACCCGTTGTATAATTCGTTTAATATATAAAAACATTGAAATACTTCACTATGCGAAAAAAATTGGAAGGTTCTTCGAATTTATGCTTATGTCGCATGTTTATTATAATTATATTTTTTTCATTCAAAATTCAATCCATAGGTTAAGAGTATTTTTCACACGAACGATATAAATTGCGTACTTTCATAATTTGGGTAACAGTAAAGTATTTGTTTTTATCTTTATTATGAATCATCCCAATAGACGCGATAAAGGTGATAATATTTTCGCAACGTACTTCAATTCGCACAAACCTCATAACGATGGCCTTTATCCTACGATAAACCGACACGATTAAACCGGTCGCAACTTGGTGAATAAAAAAGGAACATTCAGTGTTGAGATTCACAAGTTTTGTTCAAGTAGTTAAAACAGTATTACCTTACATACATGGTAGTCATCACCAAATAGAGGAAAATTATTTTTCAGTACAGTTTCATTACGCTCATGTACTGTATGTTGTATGAATGTTTTTGAGTTATAAATAGGGATATACGCTCGCTTTACAATTATAAATCACTGCGTTGGGCTCCACGTAAGACCGCAGTAGGCACACAAAACGCAAACTTTACATGTTTTGTGAGCTGCTAGAAACTATTTTTAAAATTTAAACTCGAATACAAACATACTATAAGCTGTACAAAAAACGCGGAAGTTTAACATTATCGTCGTTTTTACAAAGTAGCACACTTAAAATTGCAACTATGTATAAATAACTAAATAAATATATTTTATTTTTAACAAATTTTAAACGAACCATGTTTTGTTCTGATTGCAAACTAAATACTAAAATCTTTTAAAATTTTCAAGATTTTAAGTTGAAATATGGAGCATTAGTAGCAAGTAATAAATTCGAATTATTACTTTGTTACTAAACTAAAAAGAATATGATGATTCAATTCATAATTTTAATTTCCCATGCCGTATGATAAATGTTAATCGATGACAAAACGCCAATTTATATTAAACCCTGTACAAAATTATCTATTAAATTAGTAACATCCATCCTAATCTTCAAGAATTCAACCTACATAGAAGTAGTAACCAAACATTGACACTTTCGTCACTGCATTTAATATTCACATATAAATAATCCACTCTAACATGTGTATTTGACTCTAGTACTAAAAACATTTTTACTTATTTAAACACAAAGTGAAATCTCATTGCTAACTAGTGCTATCCCGCTCGCACAGCCTACTCGTCAACTAGGGTCAAAGTCGAATTTTATTGTGTTACAGAATGTGAGTAAACTTAAATACCCAAAACGACTGTCTTGTTCAAGATTATATGAATTTATTATAGTTTATTGTAGATCATGATGGTTACCTGGACTGCCGAACAGAGTTTGATGAGCATAAATGGTCTGGGCGTTATATATTTTTGTATTTATATAAATTGTCTGAATATGTAAACGTTTATCAGTTGTATTACTAATAACAAAGCATAAATAGCATGCTGTGGGACTATACTCGTGTATAAATATTTTTAATTATTGTCTGTATTAGTTTCTATATTAGTCTGTATTAGATTGTATATTATAGACACACCAAGTTCATTTCAAATGATTTTGGTTCTTTTTTCTCGTTTTCTCCTTGTTGTGTTGCTTTCTTCATTTTCTCTTTGCCAGGTTTTGAATGAACTGGGCTGTTAAACACCAGAATCTAATTGCTCATACCTGTTGTCCTAGCAAAACTCTTTTCGTTATATATTATGCATAACTTTTTGCTATTATAAATTTGGGAAATGGCAAATTTATATTTTATTATTAAAGTGCATTATATTATTCAATTGAAATAAAAAATAGAATAGTGGGAAAATAATTTAAATTGAAACATTCTAGAAATTTTTAGTTTATATTTTACTTCGAGTTACGATAAAGTACGTCACGACGAAAAGGTGATTAAAATACTAATAAATATTAGACTCAGATACCGTTTCTATTTGTGTTAACGAGTTTAGGCGTAAAAATTATTCAAGTCATATTTAAACTGAAAATATACACATACATATATATAAGTGCCTCAAAGCTATGGGACCACTAAATATATTAAACTTAATATAGCAATTTAATTTGCATAACAGACAGAAAGTTAAAAAAAAAACCTAATTTATCCAAGGGATTGCTGTAATATTTATTACAAGTCATGAAGGTCAAAACGATTTGTGATAATAATAAAAATAGGCTTTGCTTCAGGTAATCGAAATTGTGTTTAAGATAAGTTTAAACAACAATATTGATCTTAGACTTAGCTACTAAATAAGTAATTATTTGTAAAATAAACTATGAACAGAGGTCCAACACCTTCCTATTTTTTTCAACTATTTTTATCATGAGTAAAATTATAATGAGTAAAATCATTGACAATACACCTTGACCTCTGGTGAGCTATGTGCGAACATTCGGCCAAGCGTATTATTTGCTTACCTCTTAGGGCTAATGTTCTTTCTCACTCAAATTCGCGCCATCAGACAGATCGGCCACTGCCCCTGGGGCACTAGCCCCAAATACTTATACTACGTCACTCTATTGAGGCTCACCGTTTCACACCAGAGAAATTATTTCAGTTACTGCTTTGTGAAGTACTTCACAAATGTTCTACTAAGCGGCCTTCATAACAATTCTGCTCCAGATGGTCGTTGACAGAATACAATCCATTGGTTTCGGAATTTGCACATCTAATACAATTAGGTACAAATCATAAAACAATAGTTTCTGATAGATATAAAATAATTTGAAAGATGTGGTGTCTCAAATAAATATAGAAGATAGACGTTTAATAGGTGTACTTTAATTACTGTATAAACATTATTACAGCGTCCGCTATCACAATTTCCTATATATGTCAAGTTTATTATTACGTTTTTAGGGATTATAAAACAGAACATGTATTGTACGTTTCAGGTGGACCATACGCTGCATTTGCGGGACGGGATGCCACTCGTGGTCTTGCTACTGGTCAGGTAGCTGCGACGGATAAGGAATACGACGATGTAAGCGATCTGGGACCTGACGAAATCGCATCAGCAAAGGAATGGGAAGAACAATTTAGGGGTAATTTTTATTTATTTATTTGTATTAAAATCAGCTGCTTCCTAGGGACCTAGAACATTCGGCTTACGCATAGCTATTTTGTTTATTCACCATCACAAAATCACATGAGGTTCATTAAAGTGCACCGTAACAATGATATGGCAAAATTAAAAAGCAAAATATAAAAAGAATACGTTGATAAAACGATAATAGTTTTAAAAAAATCTGAAGATATTATGCGTGAGTAATTAAAATTACTTTCATGTATTGTTCGAAAAATCTGAGATCTTGCAAATGAATAAGGGATAGCCGCGATTTTTTTAAGAGAACCCAGGTTTTGTACGTAATTTACTCCGTATGTTGAATAAAAGTCAAAAATTTATGGTATTTTTTTTTAAATTCAATTTCAAACATTCCTCTTTTGCGTGTACCATTTATATCAAAAGATTATTGCACAATTTTCTATAGTTCATAAGAAATATTGCTTCAATACAAGTCATCATTCCTGGTCGTGTCAAGATTAAACTTACAAAAAATATTTCCGTAAAACTTAAACAAAGATAATCTTCCATATCTTTTGTTAGTTGTAAATTTCATAGGTTTTCGACAAATTAGGTGTCGTTTCTGTAAATTACAAATCTTGCAAGACTCGCGCGAGCTGTGAATGTGGCTAAGTGTTGCCTTGAGATGAACTCAGCTTTACATTCATACTTTTAAGTACGAATTGTGCACCAAAATTTTCCTTTCTATATACACTGTGACGGTAAAACATCGTCTTGTCTTAGATTCAATGCAAATAACTATACGATGGACAGTTATCAGAAACGTGATTTTACGATATCAATGAACTACTTATGGTCTAATTCACAGATAATAGTGACAGTCAGTGATTTATTAAGTCAAATGTTATTATTTTTTATTTGTATGGTAGTTTCTCATATTTCTCACAATCTCCTGGCAATACCTGATGAAAATGTTTAAGTACTAAAGAGTGAAATTATATATTCTTTCAGAAAAGTATCACATCGTTGGAAAGTTATTGAAGCCTGGTGAAACACCAACCAACTACGACGAAGAGGCTGATGACAAGAAATCACAGTAGTTATATATTGTAATTGTGATATTGGGTTATGTTGTTTTGTTTGTATTTTGAATAAACCATTTATATGAAGTTTTTTTAAATATTTCATTTTGTTAAATCGTTAAGATATTGTCAGGCTACCAGACAAAAACAAATATCACATATAACAAAAATCAAATTTTAATGACTTGACTGCTTTTTAGATAATGTTATTAAAATATTAGAGAATAGAAATTACTAAGTTCTTACACGGAACGCACACCATTAAGAATATATAATAAGGTTTTTAAAGAAGCAGCTGACCCCATCAAACATCTAGGAACTATTATTGATTTCTTAGTGGCTGTAAATTATGTCTTCATTTTCAAAGTGTGTTAAACTTTTAATAGTACCGGAATATAGAAATAAATTGTAAAGCTTAGGAAAATATTTACATCCAAAGCAGAGTTGTTTTCTTTGTTAACTGGGAAACAGCTAGTTATTATAAGTTCAAAAATATAAATAACTACATAATTACTTTGAGTCTTTTTAACAAAATTTATATACGAAAAATGTATCTATTTTATGTAATAGTAGGAGTTTTTTACGATTGCTTTATTAGAACAAATCAAATAGAGTTTGTTTCTTTGTGTGATTGAACTGAGTAACTACGAGATCGATTTTAAAAATTATGTATGTCCATTCGAGAGATATCTAGCTACTACCAATTCAAATTCAATTTAATGGTCCACGGAAAAGTTACTCGATTTTAATATTCCAATATAAATCATTATTTGCTAAGCTTTTTTCATAAGGATAATATAAATTAATCCAAACGAATTTATTCATCACAAGCGTTTAATTTTGAACGATATTGCAGCATTACTTCATTTAATTTCAATGCATATCTAAGGAAATATCATAGCTTTAAAATAAGCCAGCACTAAAATAATGAGCGTTCTTCGTTAAGGGAATTAGAAGAATATAAGCAGATGAATACAATACATAAACGTAAATAAATTTTGAATAAAAGAAATTAATTTACGTCTATTCGACTAGCCAAGAGTGATACAGTATTTTTGATAAAAAAGTTTTCTACCTTTGCTAGTTTGAAATTTCACAATAACCTCAATATGCTTACCTTAAGACTGATAGCTTACTATATAAAAACCTCTAAAAATAAAAATCGACTTTAAGTTAATACCTTAAACCTAAAGTCCAGTATATTACTTGACAATCTTGTTGGCAAAATGGTTACCTTACCACGCCTTGCTGCCGAAGAGGACTCCGAGTTCGGTTCCCGGTACGGAACTGGTGATTTGTGTTTAAATAAAATACTTTACAAGTATCAATCAAAAGTATCAAAAATCTGACTCAATGTTTTAATATCTTTTTCAGAAAGCCTGTAAAATAAGCAATTCATTATCACTGAAAATCACTTATAATAAAAATAAAAAGATGTAGGCGCACCACATCTCAAGTGCTGGCAATTTCCTAGCGATTTCCTAGCTTTCCGACAAAAGCTTTACTAATCTATGGAAGGAACTTCATTTTACGGCTCGCTTCATCGCGAATCTTTTATTAAATCTCCGTATGTACGGAGCATTGTGCCATTTCGGATTTAATTAGATCTCCGTTCAATGTAATTCAAGCAACAGTAAAAGCTGTTTCATTCATATATACTACTATTTATTTTCCTCCTAACAATGTATTTATAAGCTTTTGCTTATACCTAATAAATTCCAGCAATTAAATTCGATTAGTATAGATAACGCTGTTGGAATGATATAGCCTGAATACGTATTTCCAACTTTTTTAAAATAAAAAATTACAACACAACCCTGCCAATTAGAGTACAATATTCAGAACCTAATGCTTCGAAGTGTGGTGTTTAACTGCAAAACTAATGACTCGGGTATTGCCAACAACTGTATCCTTACAGAGATACCAATTAGTGCCACACTACTCATACGTTCCATAAACATTTGAAGAGAGTTCAAAAGGTGGTTGAATAGTCAGCGTCAATCTAATTAGTCAACCATTAAACAGCGCTGTCACGTACCGCATAATCCTAGTTGCCTGGTCCGTTTCGCATAATACTGGCCCGAAGGTTGGCTTCCCACATTTGCATGTTTGATTAGTTCTATTGTCCAAATGTTTACATAGAAGAGTTAGGTAATTTGATGATGTAAATTTACAGGTATTTTCAGATGTCAATTATGCCTGACCCGAATCAATTCTTTCGTTGAAAATCAAAAAGACAACTAACCAGCCGACTAAACGTTGAGACACGGATGTGGGAATATACTTGCATATAGTATGTGAATATGCAATTGCTTTTCAATCTGGGCGTGGTTGTTGATACTATTTAGATAGGCTAATTAGTTCTTATACCAAAAGAAGAATCATTAATGTCCAACGGGACTTAATAATTTCACTATAGCATTTGTTATATATATTAAACTACTTTTATTTTATTACTACCGTCCACTTTGTTAACCCAATTTTAGTTTAATCCTTAACATAAACAACATTTACCCTAAAAATAGCCTCAAAGTGCATTGTTGTGAGGAAAACTTGCGCTGATACAAGTTTGCAAGAAACTTGAAGCTGAAGTAATAGGTTCTTATAAGAGCAGACAGCAAGTACGCCACACTGAACTAAGTCCTAAGACCTCATTGTGAGCTGGTCCATTTTGAGCGTGGTGAAATCTTTGTAACAGCAAGAGATCCGCTGAAACGAATACGTTTTTCACAAAAGAATATAAGCTTGAAAGCTTTGTATGCAGTCGATTGTGTTACAATTAACTTTTTATTTTATTTTAGTAGCAAGTGAAATAAAATAAAAAGTTAATGTGGCTTTATAACATAAACCTTCTCCAAGTTCACAGGTTTGTGTGTGTGGTGAGCCTTGTAGTTTGCATAAATCGACGTGGTTTTAGTATAATTGAACTTATAAAATAATCATAAATTATGTAGTCAAATGATTTCATACTGCCTTAGAAATTAGTGTCTAACAATGGATAGAATGATGAATACTATTCAATGGTGAAACATTGTAATGCAACAGTTCTAGGCCATTATGACAATAGAAATTTAAATCTATCGTTATATGTTACTTCAATACTAAATATTTTTTTGTAACTCAATTGGTACACTTTGTGCTCTATAGAAAGTTTAAACATAACAATATGTATTTTTAAGCTGATTTATGTCCCGTTACAATAGACAGTATGTTTAAATTTAATCAAAGAATAAAATATTCAAACCTAAACTCCATTTAATCTTTTTATTTAATCCATTTATCAAAATGCCTTAAAAGCCTTCTTGATAAGTTGGGGACATACACTCATGAACTTAATGGAGCCTAAACCAAAACAAGGGGAAGGTTACGACGTCTTGTGGTTTTCACTAGCAATTTGCTTCGAGCAACTCAAGATTACAAAGTCCTTTGAAATCGGAGTCTAGGAACTGCGAGCCTTTAGTGATAGACGTCATTGGTTCGTACATCGTATTTCACCTTGCTTGGAGTACCTACTTGGAGTTTTACTAAGGAATTTATTTCACTGGCATTTGCACTTGAATTAACATCAAAGGAACAGTGTTTTGATTAGTTCTGGACTGGTCAAATTACTGGTTTCTACAGAGCCTTCGAAATTCTTAAAGTGTTGATATTTGAGATATTATTGAAATTATTAGCTATTATAATTTTACAATGTAACGAAGAATGGGTTATAGTTCGATATAAAATCAAATAAAACTTTCAATCTTAAACGAGGACTGCTTTATCAGTATTTTTCAAACATCATCATTTCATACCGTTCTGTTATATTTGTTCGCCTCTTTCGTTAAAGCTTGATCGTTAAACGGGAACAGACTTCTGTGCCTAACCACATTACGATTCTTCGAGTATTTTCCACTTAACTGATAATTCATTGAAGTAATAATCAATTAAAAAACAATATTTGCGGTACACAACGTTACTTAGTCGACACGACGCCAGTCGCGAATGTTTAAATTATAGCGGTGACTTCGCCTTTATTCTTAGTGACAAATGCGCGGTCGTTATGATGCTACTGCAATTTTCTCAGACGCCGCATTTGCTCGTCGCGTTTACAGAAATTTTTGAGGTTAAATTATTTTGCCAGACACGATCCTAATGTTTCGTAAAGAATAAAGATATTCTGGTATTTAAGTACACGCTTTTACAAAAGACGTCAAACTTCAACGATGTAAATATTGCATCGTATTTACCAAATATTTTGAGTTCCGATTTTTCCGAAATTGACCTTAATTTCAATAGTTATTTTTATGATTGCTTAATCACATGGTTTTGTACTAAAAAAATATTTATTTTTATAAGAACTTTAATTATTAATTATTAATAGAACTTCATTGACATATGTACCTACCTAATGAACAGTTAGAATCTCGCGATCTTGAACGTTCTAGAGATTTACAAAACTTGTCTTGTCTACTGTGAGTCTTGGGGTGCTACTGTACTGTACTATAATATTCAAATCGTCCTTCAGATTAGTTCGATACCGTATTAAAGCAAAATTACAGGAACATTACATAAATAACAGTTGCAATAACACATAACAGTTATATCCCCATAGAGAATTCATTGATTTGCGATGAGCTCAGGCAAATTGATACAAACGATTGTTTAGGACGATAAATTGCCGAACTGCTCCATAGCAGGAGTTTGTACAACCGATATTTAACCGCGAGATAATATATTTGGCATTCCTACTACGGTGCACTGCCAAATACCCAAACGAAGAATTTGAAGGAAACTTGTTTATTATCTACTATACGAGCTTTATCTGTAAGTATTCGATTAAGAAAAATCTTGGTTAACGCCATCTATTCAAAAATTATATTATTCATTTTAAACAAATTTCCATGAGGATTCAGGATCACTGGGATATGAAATTAATATGGAACCAAATCGAAGCGAAAAAATCGTTTTTTGCATAAAAAAATGTTACTAGCTGTTCCTTTCGGTTACACACGCATTAATTAAAAACCCCGTACTCATCGTAACGCGCGAAGGGAACAATTTTCCTCATTTTCAGAACATATTTCATTTATCCCCTGCTCTTATTGATAGTGGCGAGATGTTACAACCTTCCTCAATAAATGGCCTATCCAACACAAAATAATTATTTAACCTGAGATAAGCGCAACCAAACAAATGCTTCAGCTATATTATATTGGTATAGATAATAACACTTCGGAATAAATAGCTCTTACACAATTTACTTAATTATCTACTCAATCTAGTAGAATAATAATAGCCTAGTGAATTCAGCGTAAAACGTCGTGGGTTTCAAATGTAATAAAATATAAAACTTCAAATATAAAACACCACTGGATCACGTAGAACAGTATTTACAAACTGGAATGCCTATATGGCACCTACAAAAACAGCAACATATAAAAATCCTAGTCTAAGAACCCACCCTAAAGGTTGTATCACCAATGGTTCTTGAACTAAGGTTATAAGGCAGCTAAGGCTGCAAACAAAAAAGAATTTAAATCGAAATTTCGTGTGTAAAATCTGTCTGTATTATCAACGTACAAACCGTAACGACTCGCTGCCCTAATACGGCCAAATAGGAGGTAGCAACCCTATCTTGATTGAGACGGATTACACGCGGTACATAGAATGGCGCATTTCTTGTAAAGAAAAACTCTGATTAATATTTCCCTCCGTAATGACATCAATCTGTTGCCATTGTATAGATAAAATAGGGGCTTTCAAAGTAATATCCTTTTTTTGTTGTTCTAATAGGGTATATGTTTAGAAATTGTTAATTCTTTATTGCAATGTAAACAGTATCCGGAAGATCCAATATTACGTACAAGATCATATTATTTGGGATAGAATTAATTGTAATGTTTAATATTTACATTTAGAAAGTTAAAGATATAATAATTCATATATATTACATTACTTCTTCTTTGCTTGCTGTGCCAATAACGATAAATTATTCATTCATATTATTAATATAATAACTTAATTTTTACGATTTTCACAACGTTTTCCAATTCATCTCAAATATTTTAATGCGTTTGCCTATATTATGTATGTACTTTACGTTATCTATGTTAACCGTGTCATTATCGTATTTAACCAGGTATAACCCATTACATTACATTATTAATGTTTTCAAAAATTACCATACATAATTTTAAGCAACTCTTTCATTGCTAATTGGAATAAAGATACAAATATGTTCACCTAATAAGAACTTAAAAAACAAACCCCAAAAACTAACTTTAGGATTAGCTTAGCTTAGTAAATGTAAGCCAAGCTACAGCACGAAAAACCGATTCAACTTAGACAATTTCACTGATAGTTGCTCTAACAAGCGATTTATTCTCGGATATTTTGCATCAAATTGTATATGGACAGTATGGTTCAAGTCACGGAACGCCGCGTTAAAATACAATTACGTACACTCTTAATACAAAAGACAAATGAAAGTAAACCATAAACTTAAGAAATATACTTGAATGTTATAACTATGGAGTTGTGGTGTGTGGCGGTTTCTTTAATTATTTTAAATACCCTAGCAATTTCGCCAGGAGATTTGATGACTATTAATTTCTCCTCGCTCTCTTATATTCAAAACAGTCTAAATCGATACACCTTAACCAAAAAATAAATTTCTCAGGCCTATATTATTTTAATTATTCAAATTATTCATAAAAAATTAAACTGTACTTGGCTTACAAAAGTCTGTGTCCACTAAAACATTAGTAGACACCAGGATCACCTTTACACGCTTTTTCCTATCACTCTTGGTGGATCAATCTCCACGCGTCGTCTACTCCATTATTCAAAGAAACCGTACCATAAAACTCGCGCACCACTGAATCGTAACACGTTAGGCGCCGTTCTCATTGAACACACCTTTATACACACACCTAATTTAATTTGTAACCCTTGCTGTTAATTTATACTCCAATCGTTAACGTAAGCGGAACTAGTGGTTTTCAATAGACATGTGTTTTAATTAAAATGTAATTGATGCATTGAGTGTACGCACATTTATATAAATACCCAAATATACTGATGCCGTATTGTGAAAAACAATTTTTTCAAATGTAAGAAAAATTACGAAGGTTTAGGGATATGATTTATTTGTATATATTGTTGTCTTTCGGATGCACGAGTCATTTTATTTTAAATTCAAATACACGTGATTTTATTGCGGTCTTTACGTTTCGAATGATTGTCTATAACCTATATGTGACTAATAATAATTTTGTTTGGAGCAAGCTTATATTTAACATATTCTGTTACATTCTGTTCTGTTCTGTTTACATCTTTACGCTGTGATTAAAATGTTTGATGGAGGGAGCAGTTTTTAAGTGACGTCATAGCTACTTACTATAAATATGAAATATGGAACGGTTTTCTGGTAAATAGAAATAACTCTTAAATGAATAAATGCAACGCCTTGAACCTCTTACAGCAGATTATAAATATTCTTACAAGAATTTTTAACTAGTTAAAATTGTATGCAAAACAACTGCTCACGAAACTTTTCTCTTGCTTCTTGTTAAACTTCACTATGCAAGTTTTAATTGCAAATGATTTTCTTGTCTCGGATGTTTAAACGAGTTTCTATGAATACTAATATCTTTACAGGAGACAAATTTCGTTTACAAATTGTGTTTGCACTGGTACAATTAAGTGCTTTATATTTTACGTCAGCTAAGCTCTGCTTTTCAAGTCCTATATGTCAGCGTTCGTGCGAAATTTAGTGGAATGCAATTGGATAAAAAAAGTAATCCAGAGAAAAAAACAAATTAATTTGAATACATATATTCACGACTTTCCGTATGATATGTGATTAATATTGCTTTTGACAGTTTTATGCGAACGGAAAATTGCTTAGCTTCAGCAAACATATCCCACGCACTTATTTTAAATTGAAAAGGTAAGTGTCTTTCTTGAGTAAGCTTTGCTTTTCTTAGCTTTGACTAACAAAATTTATGGAACTTAATAGCGAACTGAATGATAAAATCTTAGAAAGAATGTTCTTTATAATCTTAATATATCTCTTAATTAGTTAAAGTTTGCTTAAAAGAGGAATAATGACAAAACATTCTCTAATTATTTGAATAGCTCAATTCAAGTCGAGTCACGTAAAAGCACGTAAATCACATTTGTTGTAGAGAAAATATTATATTATTTTATCGCAGATTTTAAAATGTGTTAGGGTTATCATTACATGTTGACAACTTAACTGTACCTTTACCTCGTACGCTAGTATATGATTTTGTGGCTAAATTTAGTTTTTGATATGTTGGCGATACATTACCAAACCTCCCTGGATCGTTACACATATGAGCGCTACAACCACTGTCTAAAATCCATTTCCTCCCTTGATGTCTTGTATCTGAAACAGATATCGTTAATGCCTCATTGTCTGACTCATTTAAGTCAATACAATTGGATTCAGATGCTTTTTCCTTCTTTTTGCACTCAGATGCCTTGTGTCCTAGAGTGTGACATTTAAAACATTTATATCGAAAACTCTTGTCCTTGTCCTTCTTGAAATTACGTTTCTTACTCTGACTCTTTTGTATATACATAGCACCCTCAATGCTTTCCGTATTCCTTTTTGAATTTTCCTCCTCTAGGATCTTAATCCGTAATTGATCTGGCTTTGGCAGAACGTCTCTTGACTCTATTGCACATCTAAAGTTTTCGTAACTCGCCGGCAAACTGTACAGGAGCATAATTGCTAACAAATCGTCATGTATGACTATGTCCATATCCTCCAATTTGTCTACAGCTTCAAAAAAAGTATTCAAATGTTCACTCACTTTTTGACCTTCACTCATTTTATTGATCATGAGTGTTTTCATCAATGAAGCCTTCTTTGCCGGTCCTTGTGACGCATATATTGATTTTAATTTAGTCCACACATCTCGAGACGATAATTCTTTTTTGATGTGTCTTACGATACTAGGATCTACGGATAAGATAATTTCCGACCTGGCCTTTTTATCTGCAATATCCCATGCACTGGCGTTGACTTCGTCGTCCGGTCTCTTTTTTAATCCGCTAGCATAGTCCCAGAAATCATTCTTTATCAATAACGCCTCCATCTGTACTTTCCAACTATCATAGTTGTCCTTGTTCAATAGTTCCATACGTACATTAGCCATTTTCTAATTCTATACTTTTGAACTATTTTCCACAACTATTCTTCTATATTATATATTTCTCACCCGACCTAATCTAGCCTGGGCCCATAACCAATGTTAGGGTTATTTTGCAGAGCACAATAATAACACCAATGGAAAACGATGAAAATACATAATATAATTTAGGAAAGAGATGTTCACAATATAATAGTCAATGCAAGAGTGTACAACAATCGAATATCTAAAAGAATATCGAATACACTTCAAAAGAACTGACATAGAACAGCTCTTAACAGCCAGTAACTACATTAGTGGCCAGTTACCGTAAAGGTGAAACATCTAATAAAATGATATATTGCCAATTAGTAATAAAAGCTACCTTTTCTCCAACATCAAATGTACAGTCGTGTTAAATCAGTGACTTAGAGTCACATACAGCCTCACTTCCCATTTGTATTTCTCAATTCTCAACAGAAATGTCGTAAATATAACCACGTCCTTATATTCAAACTAACAAGGCTAACTGAAAACCGAACGGAATTCAAAAGCCCATTTCAGCGTGTCCTACCCGATTTGAATATTTGTACACGGGAAATTTTTCATATGAAAATTTTCCGATGGCTATCGCTCGATGGATTGCTTAAAATTCGTATTAAAATATTTTCCACTTTGGTATTTCTTTTTTGCCCACCTCGCGGGATAATGATTTGTCATATATCTTACTTACTTTTATTTGGGGCGCATTTTTAACGTTTTCTTCTTTTATGAGGTAATTATTACATTTCGAAGATATCATACTTAAGCAAATGGTTTTCTTAAGTGCGAAATAAAGAATTAAATATTTTATTATTTATTGTATACTTGATAGATAAGATCAGTTTATACATATAAATCATAAGTGAATGCTTACTACGGTATTATGGAAATGTATGAATCCTAATTTGGAAAGAAAATTTTATTTTTCAAATATTGGCTAAAAAAATCTAAAACTGGCTTCAAAACAGCAATGATAATGACAAGCTCAAAAATTTGAATATAATACTTAGATTTGTGTATCGTACTATTGAAAGATAGAATGAAGTCTCCAGAAAAGAAGAGTCTGACCACGCTCCGCAAGAGCACCTTTGCAGATGGTTTTGGACAGGCTTTGGGTGTCAGAAGGAAAACAATATAAAGGGGTATAGGGGTATAAACAGTATAAATATGAAAATTGTCCTTTTTCCTTTTTTAGAGAGGCCTTCCTCTCGTATGGGTCCTTTCCCATAAAAATGAAGAATCTGAAGCAAAGAATGCAGTTACTGAAATCGACATGAATATGGTGCCTGCTGCTATAGACGACTGGCCGAGAAGCTTAAAGGCCTGTATTAAAAATAAGGGCGGTCATTTCGAGTAATATGTTATTTCTAATACTTACTTAAAGTACTATAAATGGATATATCACTCATTAGAAACTGATCGTTAATTTTGTTTTTATCATTATTTCCATTTATGACAGAACTTTGGGACCGACTACGTAATTTAATACTGTTAGAAGTGGACATAGTTTAAGTGAAAATTTAATACTTTGACCTAAATCAAACAAACTAAATGTATATGTCAAGCTCAGGTACTATAATACATACTAAGCCTTTAAATTACTCTCCACTTAGTGTTTAAATTATTTCATGTGAGCTTCAGATAGTTTCAAAATATGAAG
Organism: Pontia daplidice; assembly: GCA_963693355.1. Classification (NCBI taxonomy): domain Eukaryota; kingdom Metazoa; phylum Arthropoda; class Insecta; order Lepidoptera; family Pieridae; genus Pontia; species Pontia daplidice. The sequence continues at coordinate 641,625 of CAVNZL010000044.1, read as the reverse complement.
TTAAATAATGTATTTGTAAATATGAAAATTATTCACCCAGAATTATAACGTTATTTACAAAACGTAGTTTTTCAGAAATCATCTTTGTTGCTCACTCACTCACCATTCTTACTACCTAAGCAGAATAGAAAATATGGTGTAATAATTAAGTTTTGACGTATATCCTGTAAAACACTATATTACATGCTATAATTCTAATGCTTTTGCTTTTAATATTTCTACTGTATGGTAATTAGGATTTATAGGCAACACGATGACGGCATTCTACCAATCTTTTAAGTAAGCGAACTGAAAATATATCAAATCCAGCGTTGCAACACTAATATTAATTATTATTAATGGTGTAGATACAAAAAATAACAATTTGCAACGGAAATATTTTTTCATGTATTTCAACTATTTGCTTTCAAAGTAATTAAAAACCCTCACAAAGAGCAATCTAATGAAAATAAATATAATCTTTTGAATATCGGTTAACGGTTTGTGATGTTATTTTCCATGTTGAATTTTTAACATTTTCGAATCTATTGATAGTTTAAATTCAGTATCATAATAAAGTTTAATTTATACCGGCGTTTTTTTTCTTTGTATGTAATCATAAAAAGTGTTATTCTTAAGAAATACAAAGAGATAATACACACAATGTATTGTTTAGAGAATATCTCAAGTAAACATATAAAATTAAAAAGCAGAAAAGTTATAAGGAAATGAGCTATATGCACCGTAGATCAACGGCTGCATATGCAGTATCTTTGTGCGTTGCAGCGGGACCAGCGGTATCCCAACGAACGGCAAACCGAGCGACAAAGCTGAACGGTGCAAATACGACGACGCGATTCTCCTGCGCGTGCGCTGCTAGACGACCAAAGCTCAATAGCTTCAGATACGCCATCTGCTCGCAGTTCCATGTCTGAAAATATAGGCTTTAGCTTAAGTAACACTCAAAAAAGCCTAGCCTACGTTCATCTCAGACTGTGCATACTTAACTAACTAAGCTTTCGTAGACAGGAATAAATGTACTTGCTTAAGAATACACTTGTAACTTTATCCCTGAAATTATGTGATTCCCGTTGCATATTAATGGGTAATTTTATATAAAAATACTAACGACTTTTCAAAAATCTATAATATTTTGAAAAAGGATTTCTTACCTGCTGGAGCACTTTGAACGAAGGCGGCAAAGGCAACTACAACAAGAGTGAAAATTGCGAAGTATTTCATTTTAATGTTTGTTTGATGCCGAGGTTAAATTGATGCTATTTGTTCAAATCGTGACTATTTATATGCAATTATCGCTCATGCTTATATTTTATCTTTTAAAACTTTTATATCGTTAACAGTTCTTTCCCGTGGACTATTTTTAGATTAAGATAATATTTCAGTAATGATACGATTTTAGTGAATGCCAAATAAAAGTGCTATTATTAAGAACTTTTATTCGGTTAAGCGAGTGTGTAATAAAGTAATTAGAGGTGAAGATGTCCTCCACCTTATGTTCTATCTACTGCTACGTATATTCTATATTGTGTTGGATCATTCCTACTTAGTACTTTTAATAACTTGCCTCGTCCGTTACCACTTTATCAGCTTTATCTGTCAGTATTTCAATCTCGAATAGTCTCTGGTTCGGGTTTCTCCGACTGTCAGCTTTTTTACTTTCACTGCTCACCAACCCAAAACACAATACGGTATAAGGTTATACGTCATGCCTGAAACATGTGGTCATATGGTGGTACATATGATAATGTAACAATAGATATCTAAATTTCATTATTTTAACATTACATTAATCATGATATTCTTTATTAATAAGTCAAACCTATATGTATGTTTGATTCAAACAAAACCAAGCCAATACCACAAACTCCGCGAACGCGTAAAATTGTAAAAGTTAAACGATTCCAGCCTTTGAAAGAAGCTTAGCAAACATAAACATTTGAGGAAAGTTGTTAATGAAAACCACAAGGCTTTTGAGACCACGATCGATATCTACCTACTAATATTACAAACGCGAAGTTTATGAGGGTTAAAAGATAAAAATAGCACCAGTAGATTTATAAAAAATCTTTGCAGCGTTAAAACTTTACCTCATCTTTAGAGCAGTGCTTTCAATTAAATGATTGTGATTCCACAATAATTATTGTGATTTAAAATAATAAATGTCGTATAGACCTTAGAAATACGGCAAGACGAAAGTCGGATAACGTTTTCGATGTTTACTATTGTCATAGTTGAAGCAGGTGGATGGATACGAAAAGTAAAATGGCTGATCTGCGACATCAGCTTGGCTAGGATCACTCTCTCCCTCTTCATTTTCAAAAACACTTGTGTATGTATAACACTTGTGTAAGTAAGTATAATCATAATTTTAAAAAAAAATACAAAAAATATTTTGGAGTGATATTTTATAGTATTGCAACAGTTGGATTTGATCTTGGCTTGACATTTTAAACATATTTAAACGAATATATCATAAAACTTTTGTACGTTATTTAATACACAGATTCGTTCAACTAAAGAGAATTAATTGTACCTTACAATATGAAACTGACTGAGTTAAGACTGAAAAATGCATTGTTTATCGAAATCTTGACTGTTGCCTTTTAAGGCTCCCATTTCTTTATGCTAAATATCTAGCTTTAATAGTGATTTCCAATAAAATATTGCGTGAAGGTTTTAAAGAAAAAGTATACATTAACTCAAAAAATCTGTAATAGAAAGTCACCTTAGTCAGTTTATATTACATGACTTAGCATACGTAGTTTAAACTTTATCAATATGTAAAACGTAATATAGTGATTGTAAAATAGGCAAGCGTATGTTGCAAGGATGCACCGATTCCATATTTGCTTCTTTGTAGAAACTTCTAAGACTTACAAAAGAAATTCTTGTCAAAGATTATTTTATATAACTTTCGTAAAATGGCTAAATCGATTTGGCTTTTGGCTGATATCACTTATTTAAAAGAACAGATCGATCATTATCCCATATAAAATAATAGGCCCATCCATCATTTACTGGCAGCAGTAGATAGCACAGTCCTCTTGCAATTTAAACTAATCTGAATATTTTTTAACAACATGCGATAATTTCCATAGCACATCTGCTGGCTTAGAACCAAGTTTACCACAAATCTTCGCACAAATTTTCTTTAAAACTGTTGCTATGACTTCTCTCGCAATTATTTTTTCGCGTGTCTTAATTATGGTGAATTATTTAATACAATTGTTAAACTTGGCTGTACATTCGATGTTTCGCCACTCTAATCAATTACTGTCACCAGTAATCCATCCCTTTCATTTCGCTCTAACGAATAGATTTCTTCTCATATCTCTTCTTCTCGATATGGAACATAAAATGCAGTACATATCTATGCAGCATATTCTATGGTAATGCATATAACTGGTTCGCGGTTCGAGAGGTTAGTAAATAGAGTACATTTGTAAAGTTATTTAAACTAACGCCGGCGGCATACGTTTCTGGAACTGATAGAATTTGCTTTTTATTCATTCCAACGAAATTAAGTTTTTCCATTGCTTTCGAACATGAGTGTGCTTTAAGTGGAAATTGGAAAGCTGTTTTCATTACATTAAATTTTATAGGAGAAATATCTTGGAATTTTAATATTTCCTTCGTAACCGGCTTTTCTTCTTTGTAGTTCTTTATCAAGCCTTGTTTAACCTTTGAGTGCCACGGTTATAGTACGATGCCATCAATTTTTGATTTTACACTGCTAGTAGAACTCTTTGTTGCGTACATAAACTAATATTTAAGCATTATATTTGTGTATATCGACATTCACCCTCAGTGTTCGTATGGATTGCTCAGTGCTCAGAATAATTGCAAGTATTGTTTAATAAAATTTAGCTACCTTCTATTGTTTTCGAAATTGCTCATAAATAAAAATACTTCTAACTAGTCGGTTTCCGCCGTTTGTCTGCGTATTTCGAGTAGATTATACGTATTAACGAGGAAAAAACTAATATTTTGACATTAAATCATCACAAATTTGGCGTTGCATTTGAAAAATATAACAGCCTGACAATATTGAAATGTTACAGTCGCAGCTAACGTTAACGTACGTATATAAAGACAGAGAATAACTGGTTATTATCAGAATAAGAATATAAGCTGTATGATTATAAAAGTTCATTAAATCGTGTTGTTTTTTTTTGATAGAATAACACATCCAACCACACTTACAAACTTATGCGTTTATAGTATTAGTAGATGTGTTTTGCCTGCAGCGGTAGACAAATTACATTTATCTAGTGAGGTAGATAAATGTAATTTGTCTACTGTTATAGTATGTAGTGTTATAATATGCAGGTTTATCTTTATATGAATTTCATTACTTTAAGCGACGTGTGTATGGCGTAAACACACGCGTTTCGCTGAATGTTATTTTGATGCAGGGTTATTTTAAAACCGACAGCTGTTTAACACATGACTTTCGCATTTATGATAATATACTACAGATAATTTTATTGGCTCAAATTATTGTGAGTGAAAAAATATTACAAGAATTTGTAATATTACTCTTGACAACTGTTCAATAAAAAAAATTCAAATTGTATCCATAACATTACAAAACCTTCTTTATGGGTCCTGCACCATTCTTTCGGATTATAAACAACGCTCCACGAAAGTCCGATTTTTGAACATCCAAAAAATCACCTCCTTCGAATCATTAACCTCCTCCTAAAGGTGTTTTGAAGTCATTTGTACAATCACAAACGTAAAAAATTGTCTGCCTTGTGTTACGCCTTGTAGAATTAATAGAATCAGGCGTTACTTTGCGGAAGTTCATAGTACAAAACCCTAATAGACCGGAGCATCCTCAGGATGTTGCCTCTACGAACAGCGTTCGATGAGTCAACGACGATGTTGGGGCGAAACCTGCGTCGAGTAGTTGCTGGTTTTTCTTGTAGATTGGTCTATTAGGGTTTCGCCTTGTAGAAATTCATCAATACAATAAACGTGTATAGAAAATTGCAAAACGATAAATATACTGATACGCTTCTCTTTAGCCAAAATTACGTTGCGTGACAGCGATGATTGTGATTTATAGCTTCATTATTCGTAATTAACTTTTATACGAATATGGTTTATAATGCGTATTGAGCACGAATTTATCCTGCAAAAAGTTATCACGCTCCTCAAGGTAAATTGGTGGATAATCATTTCATGTTTTGCAATACATAATTGTCTCGCCCTGGAACAAATCCGGAAGGTAAATATTGCTTCCATACTATAAATAATTAAACTGTAAATCTGTCAACCTTGATGTGTCTTTACACGTAACCTAACTGTTATTTCGCCGGGATACGAACCAAGAGTCAAGGAGTACTTCACCTTTGAATATTTTTTTTCAAGAGGAGGAGGAAGAAGTCGTGGTTGCGTGTTTACATATAAAGGAGTGGATCGGAATTACATCCGCCGAGGAGCTCTTCCGTGTAGCGCAAATTTCCCCACGATTTAAATTGTTAACAGCCAACATTTACAAATAAAGTGACACCAGAAGAAGAGAAGAAAAGTGTGTATATATTAAAAGAAAAGTGTGTATATATCATATATATTTTCGTGATTGATCGTGGCGGTTAGCGGAAAAGGTTGGAAGCACCATGGGTTAGGTTGCTCATATAGTGTCTGCACCCAGCACCAAGCAGTTGCGCCGTACACGAAGAAAATAACCTCGTTTTATAATTTGATATTTTACAGTTATATTATTTACTATATATATAATATTATTTATTTTAGTTGATATGATTTAAATCGGAATACCATCACTATATGAGGTAATGACTCTGTGTTGTAGGAATCACATGCTAGAAACAGTTTGCTTGGTTATCAGGAGATATCGCGAAATAAGTTGAAATATATATCCGTAGGGTTCGAGTCCAATTCACACTTGCCCGGTTTTATTTGTGTACAACAATTGCTCGTCTTCACCGAAAACGGCGTTTCTAAGGCTACATGTGCTGGGTACCGTAGACTGCAGATTATGTTAACAAAGTTAATTTTTCGTCTATCTCATAGATATATCTATCTAGACTATCTTTATTCATAGAAGGTTTCACTTGCAATAGTATAATGTAATAAAATTCAATTTAAATAACGAATCGTGCGTTTCAAACACACTTTAAATGGATATACACACTATGTATGTACACATAGTATTGTGTATACATAATTTTCACTTGTTTATATTCTCATTCAAGTAGGTATAAATCAAAACTCTCTGTTATCATAACTAGGAGTGGCCTGTCGCAAAGTGCGACATGCACTTGTGATAAGACCTAATCAATTCCATGAAGATGCTTAAGAACCCTTATGTTCAATATGACATTGGACCGTAATCTAATGGTTAATCCAAAATTAAGGGTGATCAAAACGATCTTATGGTTAGGTTAATTTTAGTAGACATAACTGCAGACTTGATGATTGAGATGTCGAGCAGTACGCAGATTTAGTTCAGCTTTCAGACTGACTTTTTTATGTACTTGTCGTGCCGTCTGTGCATATTACGTATTTAAGTTTATAATTCAAACCAAGCTAGCAAAAGCAATCGTAAATTATATTAATAATGGAAATGAAGACAATGAGAAACCACTATTTCCCTGAATTTTCATAAAGACGTCTGCAGTTCAGAATAGTTAACAATTTGCTAGATGCAAATGAGGAATAAATTATTTCTAATTAAAAGAATTTCAAATCATTTTTAATGAAAACTGTTTCATATTGCGCTTTTTGCTTAACTATACTTATATTTTTTAATATACAGTTTTTATTTCATATGGTTATGTAATAGCACAAATTCTTTGTTAAACCTCAATACAAACTCGTCGTCATACCCATATAGAATACACAATTGAAACAGACCTAAAACAACTTGATTTGGGCGAGGGCGTCTCTTGAGAAATTAACCAATTTTTTCCTTTTAAAAGAAAACCCACATCACATTCATTTATTTATAAGTGCTATATGAAGAATTAGAGTGTCGCATTTGACAATCAACTCCGAAGTCGTGCGTTCAAACAACGGCTGTGCAAAATATTTTCACATGGACGTGTTCCACTACTGAGCGTTTCTCTAAACGTTGCAGCTGTCCATGGGAGGCGATAATCACTTTTCTAAGTGCCAATATTCTAACATCATTTACAGTATTAAGAAATCTATAAACTCATGACTTTTCGATAGTACTACAATAAAAACTTAAAAAAGCATAACTAGGTCCACCATATTGGAGCAAGGCGAAAAGTCAGCAGGGCACCCGTCCAGTGAAGACCCTTATATGACAATACACAGTAAATGAATACAGCAAGTACTATGAATACAGGTAACATTTAGTATGGCACTCAGTTCGATTTAGCGGTCGAAACAGGGACTTTGCTTAAATACCTTACCTACGACATCAGCATGAATGGCGTCACTCCCTTTTTCTCTTTTCGTTTTTAAAAATATATATTCGAGAACCAGACCTCTCTTTTTCCGTTGTTAGCATACGACGTCTCGAACTAAACCCATGTCGTACGTCTCGTTAAATGAAATTCAAAGGTTCAGACGTTCCGTTAGTAGTAAGTTAAGACGTTAAGCTGACGTGAAGTTAGTAACATCTAATCTAGCTAATAGTTAATATCCGTTTGGAACAGGTGCGCAAATCTATCTGAAATTACAAAAACTAAACTGAAAACTATGCGTTGCAGATAACGGTACGATCCTCTTTAAGCCTATTTCTTAAAAACGCATCTATTCTTTTCTCGCATTTTGATAAAATATTGTGTACAAAAGCTAACTTATACAACCAAGTAATTCAATGTTTTGTTCGCCTCATTATAGTCACGGGATGCACGTCTATTTCTCGGCAAAACTGACCTAATTAAGGTAAAGCTAGAAACGAAAGGCTGGAAAGAAATTCCTCCACGTATATTTTTTTATCCTTAATATTTATATGACATTTAAATATGGAATTGATGTATGAAATGAAAATTGTTGTTTTAACCGTAAACTTAAATTTCCGTAAATTAGTACTCCTCTATCTCGAAGCTTCTTGAGGCTAAAACAAATAGACTTGCTTCTGGTTTAAGTTGGGTTTTTGAGGAACCTTATATATTTTTTTAGTTTTAATAATCAGTTTACTGTCATTGAAAATTAAAAACTAAAGCTCTGTTTCACCAAAAACCCCGGACTTTTGAATTGTACCTAAGTTATTGTACTCCCTAACATGAACATATTCATCAATTTTTTCAATGTCGTTAGACATTATTATTTTTATTCTTAGAATTTTTGTTTTTTGAAAGACTCTGTATGATAATTTTAAATACCTAGCTTAATGGCTTAAGAAATATATAACAACGACTGATAAGTGAGAGCACTAGCCCTAAATGAGTAGCTTATTAGGGGCGTGACCATTTTATTATTGTTAGGTTCTTCCCAGTAGAGTAGTGATAAGATATTATCGATTGTATTGCACAATATCTACCTACGAATTTGTATATAAATACGCCACGTTAGCATTTGAAACAATAGTTCAAAAGCGATTAAATCACTCTTTAATAAACATGAAAGTTTTGCTCCTTGCACTCTTTGTCGCTCTCATGTCTATCACACAAGCTTCACCTATCGGTAAGCGTTTCTTTTACGTATATTAGTACAGATTGTTCGCGCGCTCAGTCGTCGGGTGATTTAAAATTTAACTTCATCTACATATAATTCTTTCTTAATAAATCGTCTAAATGTGCCACGAGGCGTATTATTGTGCATTTATCTAGATTGCCTTAGAGTAGATCTTGGTTTCGTCATTTCTATAAAATCACCAAAATCACTTTATAATTGATTATCCGCGAACATACCCCTTTTTTGGACGGGTTATATAATAAATTATCTGTGGATAAATTTATCTACACAGTAGTAAGATTCTACTCTGTTCTTCCTTTTGAAGCCCCAATGAAGAGCGGCTTGAGCCTTGGCGCTGCGTAGCGATGTAGGGTCTTTCTCCATCTTCTATGGTATTTATCATGGATAGAGTTCGGAGCAGATGTTCGGATTGACATGCAGCTAAATTCCATCATCGGACATAGAAGCTGAATATGAAATTCCATCCGTATATGATGCGTTTGGTCTTCCCTAAACACGTTACTTTCATTCTTGGTTGTGATGAAATTTTCTAATAATTTCTAATGTTTCATGTAAATGTGTTCTTATATAGTATAGTATTTCTTCATAATCGTATTGATGAAGGAAGTAATCAATATTAACCTTTACTTTGTATGTTTTGTGTTTCAGGAAACACTAAAGATTATTTATATGTTACAGGAGATGAAGCACAGGTTCCAGAACTCGCAGCAAATGCTGTGGAACCGATGGAGATGTTAAACGGCGCTCGTCAGCGGATCTGCACGGCCGCTTTATGTCAAAATGTTTGCAGGAGTCTTGGCTGGCGTACGGGAAGCTGCAACGCACAATTGTTGTGCATCTGTAGACGCTAAAACATCGGAAACTATTTCAATAATATGCATATAAATCTTTGTTATACTATGCTATTGTATTTTTAAGCATTGAATATAAAAATAGGCCTATTTGTTTTATTCTTATTATGTTATTTGATCTTACTATATATATGTATATCTTACTCTGACACGAATAAATACTTAACGCTTTTAAGACAGTAATAGTTTAGAAGGTGTACAACTTAGCTCCGCAGAGTTTTAGGCTATTCCCTCAATATATTTCAAAAAACCACCTGAGACTAATTATAATATTATAATTTAAAAAAAACGGTCAGTTGAACTCGCGTTCGAATTATTCTGTCATTAGTAGAGGAAAACATGAAAAAATTACGATTGTTCAATGTTTATTTCATTCTGTTTTATAGCGGTATCTATCCGTAATAGATAGATAGAAAGACGAAGAGACTTCCGTAGAACCTTAACCTTATCCTTCTTCTACAATTATACATCGAAAAAAAATACATCTTTAAACAGCCAGTCGGGCTTCATTTGATACCATTTGGCTACTCATAAAAGAATATAATGCGAAATTAATTTTGGTTCCTGCATTCACTCGTCATTCAATATCACTCACATATCATATCAGTTACACTTTTTTCCGCCAATAATATCATGCAGAGTTGTTATGGAACAGCCATGCAGAAGCTACGCCAAGCAAAACCATTCAGTGTTCGTTCCATTCATGCTGACACACTTACCTGAGACCTCACATACGGATTTCAATGTTTAAATCATCTTCCCTGCATGTCGTACAATAACAATGTCGACCATGTTACCTCATTAAAAGTCCATAAAAACCCAATAGACTCTTTAGAGCTTCGCTAAGAACTTTTTCGCTATGCAACGTAACGAAAACACTTGATCCATGAATCCCATCCCATATTTATTGGTTGTATTTAAAATATAATATCTCTATGCAGTATGGTGCACATTTTTTAAAATTAGTTTATTATTAACTTGTTAATGTTAATTCATACAAAAATCAAAAATAATTTTCTACGTAGGTTTTATTTCGAATATTATAATATAATATAATTTAATATCATTAAAATAAAAAAGAAACTATAGAAAATTAAATTAATTACAAAATTGGTTAGTGTCTACAATAGGTGCGCGTTGTCTTCTCCATCGCCAGCCATGACAGAAATCAAAAACAGCAAAAGATTTAGACATTGTGTTTTGTGACAAATGCAGCTGAGATGCGTTGACGGAGGGTTCCACTTGTTTTAGTTACATGTTCCTTCTACGCATAGTTCTGGAATGTCAGCTGACTGATATTAGAAAGAAAATTTGCAAATATCATCTTAGGAACAAAAGAAAACATATCGGCAACAGGGTTCTTCCCCGTAGACAATAAGAGATTACATATCAATTATATTGCGCGATAAATATCTTTGATTAGATTTCATTAAGCTGTGTGCTAGAAATATATTCGAAAAATGTTTTTAGTGCACTTACTGATTAAACATAAAACTTTGATTCCTCGTTGCTCTCTTTGCCGCCTTTGTGTGCATCGCGAATTTTTAATATTTAGTAGTTATAATTGAACCTAACTTAACTATCAAGTCCTTGACTTGACTTACTTAACTCTAAATAAACATAAAGATTTGTAACAGGAAATCTCCAAATAATACAGCATCAAATTAGTATCGAAGAAATCATTTACAAACTAGTAGTGTTTAAAAATTGATTTATGCCCCAGCCCCCATATTGTCTAATATAATTCTCGAATCATTCATTTTGTTCACCAAAAGTCTGATTCCACGCAAAGTCACAGACACCAGCTACTGTATATCTATGTTCAATGGAACGAATGGAACGCGAAATGTAGCGTCAATATTTGTGCAATTGTAGTTTCTATTATAAAGTATTAATATAAATTATTTCTTAATATCATAAACAAGTGGGTGATAAACCTTCTGTGGCCGACAAATGTCGAGAACTTTTGTATCAGTCGCTTTGATCGTACGAGCTAGTGTGTATATATATATATATATATATATATATATATATATATTGTTTGTTGAGTGTGTATATATATATATATATTTTCATTGTTGAGAGATGAATACTGCAATATTTTATATCAATTAAGTACTGAGCGGATTTTGTATGTATGATTCCTGTTCACGATTTAGATGTACAATTTGATGAGCATTATATTTTTGACATATTTTGCAAATGTGGAACATTACACTTTTTCTAACAGCATAAACACAATTTGCCAGAAAGTGATGAAACAGTATTTAGTTAAAAGATAGCAAATATTTTTTTATGATTAGTGAACTTTTGTACTGTACACTTATCAATAAATATCTTTGAATTATATATTTAATACTAATAGAGGGAATGCTTACGGAAGGAGGGTTATCCTTTCTGCAGGTATACAAGAAATTGTTTAACGCGAAGTAACTTTTCGTTTGTTTTTGAAGGAGTAGGCGTTGAATCGGCTTCTCTGATTATAAATAATAAATGCCGCAGTAGGCGAAACGGGAGTAAATCCTTTTAATACAAGTGACGTATTAATTTCGACTTAGATAATATCACTCTATACAGGGTTTTTATTGTTTCTACCGCTCAATTGAACTGGGCTCTGGCGTCTGTTGATAATGATTGTCGTCGTTCGTTACGGAGATGGAAATAAAACTATGCTATATAATGCTTAATATTTATGAATATCATAATAATGAGTCAAAAATTGCAGCAGTTAACGTCTACAGATGCACAACAATTGTGCTTTGTAGCTTCTTGCTGGTAAGACGTTGTGACACAAGGCGGTAGTACAAATCCTTTGATGGGCGCCGTTTAACACCTCCATTGGCTTCATAAAGGAGAATGTTCCGAAGATACGCAATTTTACAAAAAATTTTATAAATTTTTTTAGAAATTATTATAGAAGTTTGCGAAATTATTATATGAAAATGAAATGTTTATTTTATGAAAATTTCCTTGTTTCTTTGAAACCGAAAAAATTACATTAAGAAATAAACAAAATAGTTGAATAATGAGAGATACACAAGGGTGGCAAAGAGGATAAGGGCTAAAGCCTGCATGAGTTTCTCTTTTCAACGCTTTTAAAATGTGCTTTCTAACTCTTTTGTTATATTTATATGTAAATTTAAGCATTTCAATCAATGGCGTTCCACTTCAAGCAAGTTTACCTAACATATCCGATACTTTGTAAAACCAATGCCCATTTCAATTCTAATATATTGTTACTAAATAATTAGTTCATACAAGCACTCTCCAATAAATAAACCGCGATGACGACATCTATCAGCGAAACTCAAAATCTCATTGGATAAACCAATCGTTTGAATCCAAATTAGGTTCCTTATTTCAATCGCCGTTGAAAGTTAGTTAATAATACTATTTATAATATGTTTAAGATAAGAAACAAAGAATTAGCAGGTTCTTCCCTGAAATATTGCTGATAATGTTTTATCGATTGATAGTATTGCAGAATCCAAGTAGGACACCTATGATAAGAATTAAAAAAACCTACTTATTTTACATATAAATACGACACGAATGAGGTACAAATCATATTACTAACAAGTGTTAAGGAGATTAATTCATCTATAAACATGAAGGTTTTAGCTCTTGCTCTGTTTGCCGCTCTTCTATGCCTCACTCGAGCCTCGCCTATAGGTAAGCATATGTATAAAAATAAATAATAAATCTGTGTTGGTAACACAGATTTTTCATTTATTTCACTTTTAATTACTGTACCTTTATCCCATTCAATACATAACATGTAAAAAGGCACAAGTCTCGCAATACCGAATACGAGCTGTTCTATTAATTAACGTTGACTAAACAAGTTAACAAAATTAATGTTGAATAAACAACTTGTTCAAATGTAGTAGATGAGAGATATTTTTGACATACAATAACCTTAAACCTTAAACCCTATTAGTTAAAGTAAAGCCATAAATATTTTTTACTGCGATTTTGAATTTTAATAATATTTTTTCTCTCTAGAAACTCAGGAGGTAGAATTACCAGAACTGGCAGCGGACGCCATGGAACCAATGGAGATGTTAAACGGTGCTCGTCAGCGGATCTGCACGGCCGCTTTATGTCAGAATGTGTGTAGAAGTCTTGGCTGGCGAACGGGAAGCTGCAACGCACAATTATTGTGCATCTGTAGGCGTTAGTCAACAGATGTAAATTTTAAGTCGGTTACAGTATTTGTAACATATTTTTATGCTAATACACAACTTTGTACTATTGAAATAAACTTTTACGTTAAGTTAGATGTACATTTTAATTGAATACACCCAATTAAGCGGCGGACATGAAATAACTAGGTAAAAAATATATAATTGAAAAAGTTATATATATAGTATGAAAAGGTATCGCTGTTAAATTTAATACGTTAAATTAAAATAGTATAAATATAGTAAACTGTGTAAAATGTGTGCGTAGACAAATCCTTACTATACTATGCTCTACAATTGCATTGTGCAAATAACTTCATCATTTTCCGCTCGATATCAACATTACAATGAAAGATATTTTTTCATCCCAGACAAAGGCATGGCTGGCTTCACACGATCTATCATTAAGAGCGATTATGAGCTGTATTGTTGCTTTCTTCACATTCATAGCAGGTGGCCCTTTGTTTTGTTTTACTTGTACTCATTCAAACAATCTACGAACCAAAGATAATCGCACTATTTGAGAGTGTATCGAAAAAAAGTATAAAAAATCAGTAATACGAGTATATTAAGGAGAGACACACTCTTTTCCATGTTTTTTTCTTCAATAACATTAAAATTTACAAAATCTTTATACAATTATTTAGTCTTTTCTGCTAAGATCTATTTTTACAATCGCATATTTTATGAATTTGTGTGTCGTGACGATTTAGTTTGATACGAGATTCCTAGCGTTTTCGTATAACACTGTTGACGCCCGTGTTGGCTTCTAAATCGTAGGTACCTAGCCTGTCCACTCACAGTCAAACAGGCCAAATAAAGACTTAGGGTGCTTTTTTAAGCCAAATTAAACACGCGGTGAACTCTCAGGATTTTTAATTAGCACAAATCATACTTGCCCCAAGTAGGCATCTTGAGGAAACTCGCATAAGGCCCAAAAAGCAGACCTGTCTATAAAATATATTAAGTCTTGATAAAATATTGTTGTTATACTATGAATATAATAAAGCTTATAATTTATGGAGTAGGAATCTATTATTAAAATACTAAAAACTGTTGTTAAATTAGTTGAAACACCTTTATTAATAGTGATAGCACCTATATGTCATTTAATTCCGTGACTATACCAAAATAAAATATAGGAGAGTTGGATAATACCGCGCGGTTGATAACTCCGTGCGTCAGCGTAATTCAAAAACTATCCACTAGTTTACACTGTAGTGCCTATTCATCGAAGCCGGACATGCCCATACCGCGTCCATGCCATGCCCATGCTCGTCAGCGCGAGGAGGTAGATGGCACGCGCTCTAGAAGTTTTTTTCGTCATTCCTTATAATTTTTCATATACTTTCGTTAAGAGGTAAGTAATACTGTATTTATATTTTAATAAATTGATACTATACTTTTTGAATGGTTGTGTACTGTAGAATTAATGTCAGAATAAGTTTTTACATGCTATAATATTTTCCACATAATTTTAAGGAAAAAAAATGAAATGATCAAGTTCGATAATACCGCGCCCCCGGCGCAGAACGTGGCCAGAACCTCACAGTTGTATGTGCACTTAGCGAAACAGGAATATATGTTTCGCCGATGTTTATTTATCCACCTCAAAGAAATAAACCTTCCCTGAAAATTGGTGGTCCACCAGGCGCAATCTATGAATGCTCTTAATCTGGGTGGATAAATTCAGATCTTTTTACGAAATGGTTACATCATTTTGCCACAAATATTTGTGGGTCATTAAAATCAGCATATTCTCGAGAGAGTGATTTATTTATGAAAAAATGGATGCACCATTTGAAAAAATTACGCATTACTTTTTAGCTTCAACATTTAATAAAGCTTATACTCGAGTGACTACGATGGAAAAGGCTGTCAAGGGATTTGAGGTGACTGGGATATATCCACTGAACCCTCATATTTTCGACGACGAAGATATTTTAACTGCTTATCCTATCATTAAAGAATCATCCACGAAAGTTAGGCAATCAGTTGTCGAAAAGGAGTTTATAGAACCAGAAATTGGACATGACGAATCCACTTGAAGACTGTCATCGTCACCCACAATTTTAGACATGGAAATTAGATCTCATACTCCCCAAAGACAAACCGACCAGAAGCCTATTGACATTTTTGCTAAAGAGACAGCATCGGGCATACCATTTAACTGCAATAGAAATAAAGACACGCTCTCCGCTGCTTTTTATGTGCAATAAATGGGAGCACGATTTTATCAACCCAGGGCACGATATTATCGAACCAGTTTGACAATACCGCGCTTTTGGTTATTTTTGTAAATTGACGATAATTATTTTTTGTTTAAATTTTGGAAGTTCTTGTTATACTGTATGCGTACCTGAATAAATGTCCTAATAATTACAAAAATATGTTTCTTTTAAAATTAAACAGTTTCCTAATTATAGGTGAAATTCCTTAGGGGCTCGGTATTATCCAACTCTCCCTACCAAAAAATATTTGCCTTTTTAATGTAAATAAAATTTAACTTATTACTTATATTTATTTATAATTCTTATTTTTTGACGTCTCCGATTATACCTTTTAATACTCTACAAGTAAAATGATTTCATATGAGAACGTATTATTTATACTCAAGTTTAACTAGACATTAAAAAACAAACAAACATTTATTCCACATTTTACAACTACATACAACTACGTACATAAGCAGAAACACGCTCAGGATATGCGACATTCATTTTGATTTGAAACCGTGTGTACGAAAGCAAACACTATTATTATCGACAATAAAAAACATATTATTTCTCAATTTGTTTGTTTTAGAAATACCTCTATGAAAGTAAAAGAGGGAGTCAAATCTTCTACACAGTGGGTGTGAGGAGCGTTTCCTCGCGTTCTGTATGAACTTTAACTTCTGTGGTCGACCCTGAGGGAAGAGGCTATCTCGTGTCTGCTTTCGCGGTATGTCGGGTCACCGCCACCCCGACGACGCGTCTATCTCCGGAAATGCATCAGAGGCGCAGAGGGCCAGATTTTAACGGATCTAGCCCACGTACCGTAACCTGTGTAGAAACGGACTCCCAACTGTATGTCATTTGCAAAAGTATATATACTTATGCAATGAAAAAAACATGTCACCGCGTTTTAGCATTCCCACTTTTTCGTCGGATATCACCAATTCTATAAAACATACAACTTCGTGGTATTCATAAACGTCATTATTTTTAATTAGCTCAATTTTGCATAAAACACGATTTTATTTACGTTGATATTTTAAGAGATTTTGGGAATAGATTAGTTATTTCTGAAATCGCGCCACCTAGCGTTGGTTTTGTAAACTAAAATGTATATAGGTTAATGTTTATTTTACAAAATATTAAGAAAATAACATTAAATATACAAAATTAGTATCGTTTATTTTTTTTAGAAATTAATACTTTTAAATTTTGTGCGAACACTGATAATATTGAATTTAGATGTTTCTCCATAACTTAAAGAATGACATTGCCATTTTTTAATTATTTATCGATAAGGAACCATTAGCGAGCACTTGTACCAAGTATTATATTCATGAATATTACTTTTACCAACCAATATTACTTTTTCCGTATTTCATAGAACACGTACAGCTTTATCAAATATAAATATGTAATATTTTTTGCTGTCTACAAGTTGTCGTGCCCCAAGAAATAAATATTTTTTTTTTGTTCCAATAAAAAAAGATTTTCAGAAACAATCCTTGAAAAATCAAGTCAATTCAATGTCACATGGCCAAATATACATACCATGTACTATATATATAATATTTAAATACTAATTCATTTCACGTCGTAATTGATGGAATTGATTCGCAAACGTATTCACACTCAGAATCAACAATTAAATTGACATCATTGACTCTAAGCTGCCTTTGTGTGATTTTAAATTGAATTATTGTTTTTATTATTTAAATTTTTTGACAAGTAATTAAACGTTTCATTCAAAAGATACCTAACACGTTATTTCAAAAAGTTTTGTTGCATTAATTAGATGTTTTAACATCTGGTTTAATATTTATACCAAAAGTAATATTAAAAATAGTAGAATGCGCTAAAATACTGGAACGGGTAATGATAATAAAAGAAAAAAATAGTGCGTTCTTTACTAGGTACAATCTTATATATAAAATTCTCGTGTCACAGTTTTCGTTCCAATACTCCTCCGAAACGGCTTGACCGATTCTCATGAAACTTTGTGTGCATATTGGGGAGGTCGGAGAATCGGACAACATCTATTTTTCATCCCCCTTAATGTTAAGGGTAGTGCACCCTAAAATTTTTCATTTTATGTTTTAGACAAAATTTTTAGTTTCTATTTTTTTATGATACAACATACAAAAATGCATACAATCCTAAATTTTTACCCCCCTACGATCAACCCCTATTTTTTATTTATTTATTGAAAATTGAAATCACATGTATGGCAAAACAACGTTTGCCGGATCACTTCTACTTCTAGTAATATATAAAAACTTAAAAACTTGCATTACAAAAGCGTTGGAGTTTGAATGATAAAAAAATACTATAAACATATAATAATTGTATGATATTGAAGAATATAATCGAAATTTAGTTTTCTCGTCATTAATTAGTTGTCGCAGCTAATAACAATGGCGTCGTATGGCGAGCTAAAACAACGTATTAAAAAAACAAAAAAAAATTGTGTTTGGTGATTTGTTTAGTCCCGTGAAAGATGTATATTTAATCTTATTTACTGAACTAAAATCAAACGACAGTCTATAATTTATTGGTCAATTTACCAAACAAAAAAAACTAAAATTATACGATGGTATAATAAATATACGATTTAACTAAAACCTTCTGCTATTTGAGAGAGACATTTTACTTAGTTATTTTATTTAAAAATGGAACGCCAGAAGTTTACGCAACATACACAGATGAACTTATTCATAGATTATTACAAATTTCGTTGCGAAAACGCGTACACGTCATTATCAAAGAATCTTATGTTAAATACAACAGAATATTAAACAATTTCAACATTAAAATAATATAACAAACATTAAAATTTATTGAAGCACGAGTACTTGAATAAAACAAAAACATTATTATAAGTATTTCTGGCATATTTTTTCTTAAAAATATTGAAGGAGTCATGAAAGATGTGAATGTTTAATGCTTAATTGTACGTGTTATGAAGGTCGCTTAACCTAAATATTTATTGAAGAAAGGGTTACAAGATTCCTGCGAGTTTGAGGACCACTGAGTAGTTTTTTTTTTATGGGATATCTCGGAAGGAGGTATGGGATTGGGAAAGAGATGGATTCAAGAACGTCAGGACTGTCTAGTAAATTACTTAAAGATTTATAAAGAAATATTAAGTCAAACAAAGAGGTTAAAAGAGAAATTTATAAGAGTATATTTTTCGGATATAGCCAATTATTCTACGGATTACAATAAATAGTAGTTAATCCTTATTTTGAATATCAATTCGATTTTGTTAAGTGCCTGTTGAATTTTATGACTAGGGCTAAGAAACTCGGACCTGGTCTCTTGGGAATAATTCTAAGGATTTCGTTTTTATGACTACCCAATCTTATCTGAAACCGGCTTAGTTTGTCTAACACTTGAATTTAGAAGAGGATATTTTACTAATTGTACACTTTAAAATATAATAATAGTAGTGAAGTTCTTTACTTCAACTAAAAATAAGCGAATTAAATTATCACTAGTCCAGTACCTTATATATCTTTCGTATAGAAGCTAAGACTGGCATTGAAACTTAATTATATCTTGTAAATTATAGTCTAGAAGTAGATGGTAAAACACAAATTGAATTGTATTACTTTTAATATTAATTTAACTACAATAAGCGTACAACCGTACGAATCGTATAACGGATCTTTTATTCATCTAGGATACCACGAAAATTACCAACAAAAGCAAATAAGATGACAGGTTCCCTTTTTATAGAAAAGCACTTTTGTGCAAAAGTCATTGCATTCCTTATTTGTTTTGCAGAAAGATCTTTTAAAGCGTATATGTTGACCCATTGTCCCGGAATTTGTTGATTGCCAATCTGAAATCATTAAACATTTCGTTAAAAAAAGAGGCACTTTGTGTACAAAATTTAAAGGAATCTATATCTAGATTCCTTCAAATCAACCGCGCACAGACGCGACGGCTAGAATAATGATTGTAGCAGATGCATAGTATTCCTATATCTACAAATTATCTTTTCAAAAATGATTACGATTACATAAAACGTATATTGCAATATAAAATGTTTCTACATTTAATTTTTTACGAAAAAGACAATATCGTTACGGGAAAACTCATATTAAGACGTATTCAAAAAAACATTGATATCTTTTTATGTGGCAGAGGATGGAATATAATAAATATTGACATGAGCTTTTTTACAGAAAAAGTACGAAAAAACACATAGCTGAAAGAGCTTAGCTCAAAATCATTTTACTTACATAACTCAACGACATATTTGATTAAATCTTAAAAATAAAACTTAAGAAATAATACTGTTGAGCTGAGGAATAAAATTAAAATTCAACCTATTTTAGTTGAAAATAATTATCATAATTGAACTAACCTGATTCAGTTGTGGCAACGAACACAAACAACAGAGCAATAAAGATAATTGCTAAGTATTTCATATTGACTTCTTTATTTATGACCAATAAAATGTTAAATTGTTATGCGCTTGGATATTTATACACCGCATGTGGGGAAACCCTGTATTGAGTAAATACGATAAGTCATTAGGGACTAAACCTTTACATCGTGCATATTTTTTGCAATCTACACATGTAACAAATTGACACCCGTTAAAAAATAAAACTACATATAATACTAGCTGATCCGGCAAACGTTTTGCCATACATGTGATTTCAATTTTCAATTAATAAATAAAAAATAAGGGTTGATCGTAAAAGGGTGAAAATTTAGGATTGTACGTATTTTTGTATGTTGTATCATAAAAAATAGAAACTAAAAATTTTGTCTAAAAAATAAAATGAAAAATTTAAGGGTGCACTACCCTTAACATTTAGGAGGATGAAAAATAGATGTTGGCCGATTCTCAGACCTTCTCAATACGCTCACAGTTTCATGAGAATCGGTCAAGCTGTTTCGGAGCAGTTCAAGTTCGAACCCCGTGACACGAGAATTTTATATAATATTGTGAATCTAAACCATTCCCAATCCCCTTGAACATACACAAAAAAATTCATCAAAATCGGTCCAGTCGTTTGAGAGAAGTTCAGTGACATACACACTCACAGAAGAAAAATATATATAAAAATAAATAGCATCGTCGAACAAAATAATAATGCTGTCTTTTTCTGATATAGCATAAATAAAATTAGATGGAAAGAGACAAAAGTATACTTTAATTAAAACTGCAATAATACTAGAAACGATAGATTTCAACTGGATGAACCTTTAGATTATTCCCATCCAGCTCAACGTATCCCAAGTATTATGATAAATATAATAAATATAATATTGAATAATGGAAGTTCCACATTCCAAGGTACTATTAGACAAAGAATTTCACTATATACCTTTATCAACTGATTCTTTGTGAGAAAATTCCTAGCGAGTAAATCTGAGGGCCTTTTCATATGAGATTTGATCAATTGATCATATCAAATCAATTGATTTCATAAGTATAACAATGTTTCTTTATTAATTTCACATTTTAAACCTTATTGAAACTAGCTAAAACATTTGGCATTCTAGAATATAGAGCATAGAATATTTTGACTATTTTTCTAAACTTGATTCTTTATGCAGCTGTTCATTTAAGTAATAATTCGTACGGGTTCTAAATTCAACTATTGCTTGAGGGTATTCTATGTTAATTGAAGTGCCATTGTTATACGGATATGTACTTTCGAGATCACGTATTCACTAGCAAGGCTTCGTTCAATACTCGATAGTCATTATACGTTTAGGAATATGTACCAGAAACCTTATTTCGGAGCGAGTTAGGAAATTCTTGAAACGTTGACTTTAGAAATTTAAAGGACCAATATTCGTGGAAATATTGCTTGGGGTTTGAGAGTCACTTTGGGTAAAGTTCATTTAAAAATACAAGCTTAATTATTAGTAGCGTTCGTGTTAATTATGTATAGGCTTATATAACTGGCAAACTACCAAGACCTGAACTGATATTTAATTTAAATAATTTTACAATGGGTAGTACTTTCTGTAGAAAAAAGGCTATTCATGGAGGCTCACTAATATTTATTTCAAAGACTTTTAAATTTAAAGAAAGAAAAGATGTTGTGAGCCTCTCCGTAGAACAATTATTGGAAATATCCTGTATAGAACTGGAGCAATTCATAGTTGTATGCATCTATAGGCCGCCTTCAGCCGACTTTGATAAATGCGAACAAATATTAGAAGAAATTATGCATAAATTACAAAAATCAAGGAAAAGTCTTATTGTTTGTGGAGATTTTAATATTAATTTACTGGACAGTGGATGTAGTTTGGGTAGGCGTATGTTAAATCTTTTTAAATCATGTAACTTAACAAATCACTTTAATGTTCCTACCAGAATTACAGCTACCACTGCAACATGCATAGATAATATATATAGTGACCTAACCCCTGTTAGTACTTCTTTGATTAATAAAATTACATCTGATCATACTGGTCAATTATTAGAATTTAAATTAAATAAACAAATTCCCCTAAAGAAAAAAATCTGTACTGTGCCAGTAACAAGTGAACGTCTCAACAGATTTAGGGAAAAATTAGTTTGTAAAATTCCATTCTTATGTATGGACTCATGCCCTAATAATTTATATGATACCCTATTTGAATCATTTATTGATGAATTCAATGGAGTATTTGTACCAAAGACTTTTTTGGTCTCTGGTAAGCCTAATTTCAGTGACTGGGCAAGTGAGGAATTACATAAAATGAGATTAAAACTATATGATATGTATGATGAAAGGCAGTATAATAATAGTGAAGAATTTAGAAACAAGCTAAAATTATACTCGAAAACTTTTCAAAAAGAATGTAGGGTTGCCAAATCACAATTTTTGAGTTGTAAAATAAAAAATAGTTGTGATAAGGTAAAGGCGACCTGGAAAATAATAAATGAGCAATTAGGAAAAGTCTCCAATGTAAACGAATATAAGCTTAATATAAATGGTAAAACTTTAATATCGAGTAAGGAAGTGGCCACTGCTTTTGAAGATTTTTTTTCAAGCATACCAGCCACAATCACGAAGACTCTAAATTCTTCGCCTGATGCTGCCTTATTGTGTTTAGAGAAAAACGTCCCTAGATGTCCGAAAAGGTTTAAGTTTAGCTATATCAATAGCAAAGACATTATAAGAACATTCAACGAGCTTAAAATGAAAAAAACCAAAGACCTCTGGGGCGTTTCTGTCTTTATTCTAAAATCAGTAATTGATGTAATTAGTTCAGAACTAGCATTAATATTCAACAAATGCATGGATTGTGGAGTTTTCCCAGATAAGATGAAATTAAGTAGAGTCACGCCTTTATTCAAGGCAGGTTGCACTTCAGATCCTACAAATTTTAGACCGATATCCGTGCTGCCTGCGCTGAGTAAAATTTTTGAAAAGATTCTGCTTGATCAGTTGTCAAATTATTTTGAATCCAATAAGTTACTGCATAACAGACAATACGGTTTTTCAAGGGGGCGCTCCACGATCGATGCTGGTGTAAAATTGATTACCGATATATTTGACGCATGGGAAAACTTTCATGATGCGGTTGGCGTCTTTTGCGACCTGTCAAAGGCCTTCGATTGTGTCGATCATATAACCCTGATAAGGAAGTTACGACACTACGGGATTGACGACAAGGCAGCTGATTTGCTTCAATCGTATCTAGGAGGAAGAATCCAGAAAGTGAATATTAATGGAGTTACTTCATCGGGGTCACAGGTGTGTGTGGGTGTTCCACAAGGCTCGATCCTTGGACCTTTCTTGTTTCTGGTTTACATTAATGATCTCCCATTCTCCGTAAAAGAGCTTGGAGAAATAGTATTGTTTGCTGATGATACTTCACTCTTATACAAAGTTGATAGAAAGAACCAAAGTATTGATACGATAAACAATGCTATTTCTTTAGTGGTTAACTGGTTTAACCTAAATAATTTAATGTTAAATGAAAAGAAAACCAAATGTGTACGATTTAGCACATGTAATAAAAATTGTAATACAGCCAAATTAAAAGTAAAAGATGGGGAGATAGATTATGTAGACAGCACTGTCTTCTTAGGTATAACATTGGATTGTAAACTCCAGTGGGGGGGCACACATAGAAAATCTCTCAAATAGATTGTGTTCTGCTGCCTATGCAGTCAAGAAAATCCGCAGCCTCACCGACCTTCACACAGCCAAACTAGTCTATTATAGTTATTTCCACAGTGTAATGTCTTATGGCATTCTTCTTTGGGGTAATGCTGCGGAGGTTCAGACTATATTTATTTTACAAAAACGGGCAATTCGCGCGATTTGCTGTTTGCCCCCACGGGAGTCGGTGCGAGAGAGATTCAATGATTTAAATGTTATGACGCTTGCTGGTCAATATATCTATGAAAATATCATGTATGTTAGAAAACACATAAATCGTTTTAGTACTAATTGTGACTTTCATCAATATAATACCCGAAATAAAAACGATTTATGTGCTAAATCCACAAGACTGCATAAAATAAGCAATTCATTTCAAGGAAATGGTGCTCGCTATTATAATAAAGTCCCAAGCAAATTCCGAGAGCTGTCAATAAACAAATTCAAAAATATTATTAAAAGAAAATTGATTGCTAAAGCCTATTACAGGACCGCGGATTATCTGAATGACAGAAGTGCTTGGGACTAAATTGCTCCTGTTCTAAAAATTAAAAGTTGTAAGCATGATCAAAAAAAAGACAAACCCGACTGAGTTTCTTGCTTGTTCTTCTCAGACTCGGGCGCGTTAGTGAACAAGCCTATAAATTTAGTTTTAAGTGACGTGCAAAGGTGATCATGTAAAGATCCTATTTGAATAAATAAATTTGACTTTGACTTTGACTTTGACCAGTAGCAGAGAGCATTTCGTAGCAGATGAAAGGTTTTAAACAAATGAATAGATCCTGTCAGTTTTTAAATTAAACTTAGTTATACAGTCCTGTGGCAACAGGTAACTATAATGCGGTATTACAAAACAAGCTTAAAATATTTCACGAAGCACACACTTAAACAGTTTAACTACCTCTTAAATCATACAAAATTACGTGAACAATGATAAAGTACGTCTTCAGAACATAAAATGACAGCATAAATTCAAATTAACTTGGCTCGCTTTACTAAATCCCTTCTCAACTCAGATAACCTAACGCCAAAAATCTAATATAACAGTCTAACAGATTGCAAATTCAGCAATTTTTGAGACAAATTTTTCATAAGCAAGTGGCCTTGCTAACACAAAAAAGATCCACATACTTTAAAACTTATATACACGCATATATAACAGCGCTGTTTATTATTTAACGACTTTACGAAATTATAAAAAATATATTAATTGATGAAAATAGCTTGCAAAATTTAATGGTTTAGTAACTAAAAAGACCTACACTTTGTCGAAACTACAGAAGTGACGACACAAACAACATTTTGAATTCTGAGCCCGAAAACTTGTGATTTCATTTATCTGAACAAAACATCATTCAAAATTCATTCACTCATTAGCTTCAGTTGTATTCTAATGACCAGATTTACCGCGTAACACAAAAGTTAAATCAATACTCGATGCCAAATAGCGACCACATTCAAGCGCTATCGGATGACTATTGTAGTGCCTTCATTAGCGAATTGCCACCTAAAACTATTTCATTTAAAACATTGTGCGTACCAATTGTGAGATACAGCCTGGATTAGTCTTCGTATTATGTCTTATATTAATTCCCTTAAAAGAACCATTAATGTGGGTGGATGATTTGAAAATATTTATAAAATGATATTTTAACTGACTTCCAAAACGTAGAGGAGGAAGTTAACGTGTATTTTGTATATACATTTCACCGTAATATGAGAAATATAAGGTAATTATTTCATCTTCCTACATTCGGCTATTTCTTCATAACACTATATACTACGATGCTTGTATCAACAATTCTATCTAAGCTGCTGAAATATCCGATCCAGTAAGAGAATAAGACGATTGCATATGCAGTCAAACGTCTACGCCCTGTATCTGTCCTATTGTAAAATATCCCATTGAAAAGTGATATAAAACACCCATTAGTATATCTAAATAAGAATTATTATTATATTTATTATTATAATATAGTTTTCATAAATTCATAAGTAATTAAAATCTATCAGTCAATCAGTGGATAACAAACACCATTTACGCGGAAATAGATGGCGTTAGTAAAAAAATAGAATTATGTAATAAAAAGTTTTATATAAATAGATGAACTATGAAGAATTAACGAAGAAGCTTATTAATATCGTCAATCACCCATTTCCATAGGTTTTAATAAAATAGTGAACTTTTACTAAAATGCATGATTTCCAATAATTTTAATTACTTCAAATAATAATTACAGTACATTTTGTATTCGAAATTTCAATTGATATTGGTCATCAATCACGGGACATTACAGTGAATAATCAGTTACTGAACATTGCAAAACTTGATAAGGCATTTCCTATAATATAAATACTTGTTGTGTTCATTATTTATCAGTTGGTTTAATTGTACAGATTTATATAGTCGTTCGTTTAAATCGAGAGGCTTATTTCATTTTAAACATTTATCATAAGCAGCAAAAAATATAGGGATATGAACTTTTGAGGTGTTTTCACCCAGACACAGGCAACCTTAGCAGTAGCTACTTCATGAACCCTTAATGCCTACCATTTACCTTCTTGTAGTAGTAAATAAAATATGTAAGTTTATAATAAGATATGTATATTTTTAAACAAAACCGTATATACATAATCAATATTGATGATGACGACGTGAAGACGTGATGTTATTGAAAGATCCAAAATAATTATAAATAATCAGAACAGAATCTGTTTATCCTTTGAAATAATTTTCCTATAAATATTTGTAATATATTCAGTAAATTTGAATTCATATTCAGATTGATATATTCAGTAAATAATGAAAAATAAATTAAATGTTCTATAAGAAAAGATGTACAAGTATTAAATGAAAATTTTGAAAACAATATCTTAAGCGTCAACAATTATTAGATAGTAGATGTAGATAGACATTAATTTCAATTTAATAAATACGTTGTTTTTCAAGACATTCTAAGGTCTTAGGGTGTTGACCTTCGAGACCACTCTTAATTTGCTGAAAATTGGTATTTATGCTGCCAATTTTTCTTGTATAAATTTACTCAATTATCACTAATGTTCTAAGGAATTAAGTCCGCCCGGATTAGTCCGTCTGTACGTGAACTTATTTAATCTTTATATAATGGCTTAGGTCTATAAGACGTCTCAGGGCTCTGGGTATCACTATAAGTCGTGCTTTGCTAAAGATGATTAATAAATCCGTATAAGTCCTCTTAATCAGATAGTTTCCTCTTAATTAGGCACAAAAGGGTGCCCCAACAGTTACAAGATGCGACTTTAAGATCATTTGCACTGATGCAGGATTCGCATTTCGCACCAAATGACGCATCATTGCAAAAACGCCCTTTTGCAACGTATTGATTCATGATTACTTATTTGTTGTCAAATTATGTTTATGGATTATTTTATGAAAAGAAATTTTTTAAATAAATCAATATGTAAAAGTCAGCTCCCAAATTCTTAACATAAGGTTATAAACTAAATTAAGTTGCTATTAATATATCTAGTATTAGAGACAGACAGAGAACAAGGCCGAAGTTTCGCAGATACTTTTTCAATTGTGAGTCCAACTAAATTGAGTAAAGAAACAAGTGAATAAGTAAGAGCAAAAGTAAACTTTATTTATTTCAAAATTATTTTTAGTAAAGTATTATTTAAAGTTTAATATTATTTTGATGTATGGGATGATACATGATACTTTTTATATTCATTTAAGAGATATGTTGTGCTCTGGCTAGTAATAAATAGGCTCAATGATATGAGAGTTATAAATTAAAATATATATATATTGAATGTTGAATTGAAATTGAATAGTTACATAAATGTAAAATATAGTATTCTGTACTTCCAAATGTAACAAAATGTAACAAATGTATGAAGTGACCAAGGTCACTGCAACTGAAAATGAAATAAAAATATATTTTTAAAACATTGCTTTATACTTCCGCCGTCCGCGCCTTATTAACTGTATCTTAGCCGGACTGCGGAGAATAGTAAGCCACTTTTTAATGTCTGGGATGTGTTTGCTCGCCTTAAATTCACTATTTGTTAATATTTATTGTATTGAACTTTATTTCATCTTTGTTTGTAGTAAATAAAATGAGTTATTTTTCACGAGTGTGATCTCGTGTTTGTACTTTCAATTTTTCTTTTTTGCATTGTGTGCATTGGCATCTTTTGTTCATATTCGGGAATGGCACGACGTCCTACGTCACAGCTGACGATTATCGACAATCTTGCATTACTCATTCGTGTCGATTGATCGCCAGTTTATGAACTGCTAATCAGTTTATCTTTTTAAAAGTAGCGCGTTGAACATTTTATAATTATTGTAAACGTAGTTATAATAGAGTGCACTCTAAAATGACCAGCTTAATGGACTCTATACCGTTATCCAGGATACATGTAATAATTCATAGAATAAAGTTAAAACCTACCTTCCGACCTATTTATACTGCTTCTAAGGTTGCCGCAATCGATTGCTTAGAATTTTTACCTATTAACTATATTATTATTAATTTACTAATACTAGACTAGACTAGAGTATAAAACTGTTCTATACTGCTATAGAACACTCGAAACGTTGATGAAATAAAATGTAAATTGGAATTGTTTGTTTTATGAATTTAATCAGTAATGAATCATCATTCTATTAATTCTTATAGGAATGTATAAATGTAAAAATCTCGAGTTTGTAGGTCCTTTTCTATCCATATTTTTATTAATTACACTTTTACATTTATAAAGCCTTTTTAAATTTGCACAGAGAAATTAGGGACAACCCTAAGCGCAGAATCTTTTGTGGTGGAGTGAAAAATTTCCTCTTGTTAGTTGCGAGCATTGTATCACTAACAAGATAACCGGGGCAATGACTGAGTTTTTATACGCTTTAATCAGTTATATCAAGTAAAACTCATTTGTATTTTATCCAATTTCTTTTTGCTATATGATATATACTTATTTCTTCGTTCGTATCTCAGCCAACAACTTCCTAAACGTCAAGTTTAGAAAGTCTTGACGTTGACATAACGATGTTAAGTTTCGCGAGCATGTGGAAGGTAAGACTAAAATACCCAACTAGAAGATTGGTGGGTCAGCAAGGCGAGGCAATATTTAACCAAACCCTCTGGCATTGTGTCTATGAGGCAATGAGTGTTTGCACCTTATTTAAAAAAAAAGGTTTGGTTGTATTAGTAGTTTACATGACGGATAGATTAAAAAGGAACATAAACGTCACATATACTCACACACTATACTACTGCAACTACCTCACTGCAGCCTACCTATGTGACTTTGTTTATTTATTTGTTATGTATTCTCCCTGCATGGGTTTTTGAATGTGAGACCGATTTGCTGCATCTAATATGACAAAAAATAAATACAGTCCAAACTGCGACATTTTCCAACTATTACCATAACTTTTAACCTACGAAAGCCATACCTTATACAAGTAGTTAAGCAAAATGAACTTCACACACTTTCTGTAAAATAGTTCGTGTTTTCACATGAAAGGGTCTCACAGACCTCAAGGCAAGCCTTCTTTCAATAGACGATGAAAAGATTGGTCTGAATGCCTTCCCGATTTCAATGGAATTCATTCAGAAAATAAACTATAATAATATGAAATACGTTAACCGTCATAATAATATTAGAAAGGGCATGTTTGCAAGGATACATTTATAATGAAAGACTAAATAATAAATATAACTTTTTTTATATATTATTATTTTTATTGTAAATAATTCACGACCTTGATAAATATCGTCTAAAGTCTCATCTCAAAAATTACTTTTCCACTCTGATTTTGAGCAATTCTGCTAGGTACTTCAAGTACAGATTACAGCTAAAAATCCTTTCACTTAAGATGACTTAAATGGAATGCAAAATTCTTTAAAATGTTTATACGCGTTAAGTACCAAGAAGCATATTTCAAGATGTGTGCCTGAATAAGTGGTTGCCTCGTTTGCACGTTGAATTGCAAGTTTCAGTTTTAACTTATTAAATAAAGTAGAAATGAAACTTTAAGTTCTCCCGTTTATTATTTTATATTAGTTGCTGATGAAATTCACATATAAATTAATTATAACGTAAGTAACTTTGGATTTGATATTATGTCATATCTTACCGATACGATAAGTTGTAAATGATTTTCAAAAAACAATTTAACACAGTACATAGACATCAACTAATTTGTATAATGAAAAATCGATCCAAAACATTTATAATATTAGTCCGGTCAAAATAGACATTCAAGGCTACATTAATTCGCATAAGGCTGAAAATTGCCATAAATGTTGCTAACAGCTAAAATTTGTCAAAAGTCCCCATCCATTTGCTATGTGCCAAAAAAATTAAATTATAAAGACCGTTTTAATTGCTTTTTGAGACTAACTACGGGAGCCACTATCTGCCATCCTCAAGATGAAACTATGAATGTTGCAAAGGAAGAAATATTTGCATATATTGAAAACGAATTAAAAGATATTTGCAAAAATTCTATTGATAATACTATTAAATTAAGTCAGATATATATACATTTTTATAGACGAACTATCAAAATGTTTATGATAAAATTTGCCCTTTAACTGGAAAATGCAAACCGATTTTTGGTAATTTAACTTTGAATAAATTTTTTGTACACGTCGCTTCGATAGGGACTTTTGACAAATTGTTTGTAATAGTTTTACCAACATTCGTGGCGATTTTCTGCTTTATACGAATTATACATTAATAATCTAATACCTATTTTTAATGCTTATTTGACCGGACTATATGATATTTATTTTATTTAAAGTGGCTGCTTAAGCAAAGTAAAAAATTCAATAATTTTAAACTTAGTACTTTGTCTTTATTAGTAGTCTACTTAGTAGGTAAGTTGGGCCCTTAATGATTTTATTAATTTCCTTTTATTTCTATTTATATTTATTATTCTCCAATGTAATAATATATAGGTATCGTAATCGTTGTACTACAGTCGTTTTCCATAAAATTTTACAGTACAGAAAAAGTCTGAAGTATCATTAAAGCTCACGCAAAGTCTATTTGTTGCGAGCATCCACACGGTGTCGTATTACCTGTTTATTATATTATGGAAAAAATCAGCAATTTCCATTTGGTATTGCGATTTCCGTGTGATTCCCGCCTCATAAGGGAAAAGTTCAATAGTAAACAAGATAGGGCGAGGATGTGTTATTACAAAACAGGAAAATACGCGCATTTGAACAGGAATCACTTTTATAATGCTTATATTTTTATTTGACACAAATGTTGCTTTCGTATGGGCGATAAAAAGATCGTTTTATGTTGCACTATAAAATTATGAATGTTGTAATCAAACAATTAAATTTTTTGTTAATATATTATTATTTTTAAATTTCACATAAATATGCAATATTAAACAACCCCTTCGTTTAACAAAGCTTTAACCAAGATAGCATTTTAATTTAATGTTAAAAATGTTTATATAACTGAAAATGACTTATTTGTAAGTCATAACGTAACAGAGATAAAACAAGTTATAGATTTTTGACACAAAAATGGTCGTAGGTTGCCTGTTTATATTCTAATAATATATAAACAGGCAACCTACGACGTCAAAGTGACAACAGGTGTTATATTTTGTTAATGACGGAGCTTATGAATACGTAATCAACCCTCTTAGTCACCGGTGGTATCAAAATATGATAAACGTGGGTTGGCAAAGTTTTTATTCTATTCTTAGAAGCTTTCCTGTATCGCGGATATTACATTGTAAAATATTTATTTGATATATTTTATCCATTACTATTTCAGCCCCTGCGCTTCAGCTTTCAGCTGCTTTCGTTAAAATACGTGCACATCGTAACATGCGAAACAGAAAACTTTTCCCCGTTTTTATTTATTATATATGCATCGATCTTGTTGGTATCGAAAGAAAAAACAAATTATTCAATTCGTAGTCAATTCGTTCAGTAGGTACTGAGAATTTTTGATATTTACGCTTTAACCTAACAAACATTCTTAAATATATTAGCATAGATTTCGTGACTTATTAAGACATAAAGCTTAAGAGTGTTTTAAAAGTAAGAGACAAATAACAATACAGTTTTACATGAGTTGTTTTGTACAAAACCTTTAATACTTAGTAACATTTAAAAGATAACACGACCTACGCACGCAATAATTTTTTTACGATGCTATTATGAAAACGTCAACTTTTTCCATTAACCATAATCACCACACGTTAGCCACAAATATCGCAGGTAGGTAGCTACCGCAGCCCTCGAAGTAATAGAATAACGATAGAAAGGGGTATTTTAGAATAATATCTCATAATTCAATTTTTTAACAAATACATATATAGTTTTTGGGCTTCCTTGGTATCACTCGTATCGCTCTACTATAAAATTGCTAAATATTTTTATCAAAAATCATATCATTCATTGTATTTAATGTTAACTAAAACGATAATAAATCATAGCATTTAATAAATCGGTTATTGCATAATTTAATCAATATATATCATTAACACTTTATTAAATGTAAAACTATGTAAACTTGCTTGAAAACTTTGTGCTAGCTTACGCTTACTACAATCACACTCCTTAATCACTAATTCAAAATCGTTTTATAGTTATATAACTCGATTTGAAGTTTCATTTATCTCGACTGCAGCGACTGAAACATCTCTATAAATAGTTGTACAAATTTAAATACATAATCAAATATTTCAGTGTGTTGAAATATTAACTCTGTCCTTCACGATCTTTTTCTTCTCATTTATCGTATTAAATTCTCTCTCGTAATTTTCGGATATTTAACTAAAAGAAACTTTTTAAAAAATCGCGTTTTCACGAAATTAATATATAAATCAATGTCGAGGTCCGTTTTGTTTTGTCGATTTTACAATTTACAGTCAATTACTAGATGTCGAAACATCATTGAGTCAAGTCACGTGGGCCGCCACTTATCGTGGGTTGCTCTCGTAAAATAAAATAAATTGCGGACAAGACACGACCCCTAGCAAAAACTGACCTTATAATATACCCGCCGGAATATACTGCCGTGAACATACTATCCGATTTATTTATGTGTTTGACATACGCGTTAAACAAGTTGCTCTTACTCAATACATGCTTATTGAAATATTCTCTTAAATATTAATAGTTTTGTATTACCCTATTATATTTATATAAATTATATTTTTTAAGTATATAAAATGTTAAACAAAGAATAGTTAAAGTTATAAGAGGTATTGCTTACATACTTATATATCAGTAAGTGAATAACATGGCGTCTCGACACCCATGTCTAGAAATATTCCATATGCTAGTAGAAACTATCTTAGCACTTATCTAATAAAGTGCTAAAACCGGGTAATTGAAAACACATAAAATATCATATTAAGTGTTTTAAGCATAACATTGAACTTGCAATTTATGTCCAATTTTATATTGTTAAATATAGGCTACGATATTTTTTTTGTCTCAATCCAACATCAATTTATTATGTAATAAATATCAAAAATCAAATATACATCAAAGTTCCCAAGTATTTCGTCCTAAGCGGTAAGTTAATACCGCACAAAACACTTTCCCGATAAAGTAAAAACCTTTCACTAATGCCCAAGTACCCTTTCTTATTTTTTCCCATACTTAAATAATAGCTTCTAGTTTGCCCGCGTTTTTGCTAAGTTCCCGGTAATCTTGAAGCTTTTCCGCTTGTTATGCCTCGAACAAAGATAAAGCGTTGAGTGAAGTTTACTTAACACTTTTAGAAATTTTAAAGCGGTCCCTGGTCTTGTTATAAGATATGATCTAAGAGCAGTACATGACTGTCTAACTTTAACATATTTAGAGAACTTAGGTTCCGGCTTTGGCCGAGAATAGCAAAACCATAAAAAATATATATTACACACATTATTACACCATACGCCGAAACATTGCCTAAAATTGGATTGTTTATATATTAAAATCTAAATCCGTCTTATTAACATTATACTCATCGTTTTTTACTGTTTATTTACATTAAAATTAATGGCGACCTTCGCTACGATAACAATGTAATAATTTAAATTTAAATTTTATTAATAAAAGGATTTAAGTATTAGATTTATTTTGATTAGATTATGTTGAAGAAAACAATATTATATTCCAGTTACTTAACTCGTATACTGTTCAATTGATAATAAAAGACTTTCTAATTGCACCGTTTTTATTAAAGGGACGAAATGAGACAGATGGGTGTCGCATTTCATCCCACCGTTAATACAATTAGAAAAAGCCGAAAGAGGGGTAATAAAAAGTGCTTTTTAAATAACGTTGTACTCTTAAGTTTGTATGTTTGTAGTAACAATCTCATATTACTAACATCTTCTGTTAATAAGATAATGACTTATTTGGTTCTCATGACTTTCAATCACCTCCAGAACCGTTAGTTTAGGAGCCCTAATCATTTTCGAACTCCATTCGAATTTAGGAACCAAACCTCTCTGTTATATTTTCTCTAATAATTTTTCCATATAAAATAACATTCTTTGTAGCATATTAAATTGATACTCTATGCATCTGACATCGATAATGGCCCATCAGTGCGCGTCAATTAGCGCAGGTCAGGCCTTGGCCTGATTAATGGTATCCTGGCTCACAAAAACGACCATTGTCTCATATCCATTGATTATTGACACCTTCTAACAATGGCTAACGAGGCATACGATCTACGTGTTAAATAAAATATCCAACGTTTTTAAAAATACTCTGGTAGTTATATTGTTCAATATTATTTAAATATTTATATCAACAACCTCGTATAAAAAGGAAAATGTCAACGTTTAGTTTTAACATTAAATAAGTACTTACTTAAACTATTTACTCGTATTGCAACTGCGTTAACATGTAATTTACAATTAATGAAACTGTACAATTAATTATAAAATAATGTTAAGTGATCGATGACGATGAAGATGTTATGATATTAAAGATAAAAGTAAAAATGCTACCAATGTTTTATTGTACTGTCTAATAATGTTTAGAATATTAAAGTTCTAAGCTTTGTGACCAACGATTATTTAAATATCAATCATATATATTATTAATAGTTTAGTAAGAATATAATCATTATATATTAATTACACCTATATATACGTTCAGAGTGGACCCCAAATAGTATTTTATTTTGAGAGTTCTGTATTGTATTTATATGTATAAACAAATAAGTAAAATTGTATTTATATCTCTAGGTTATTAATTCATAAACAATATTGTAGGAAATACGCAGTAAGACATCACATTCTATGTAACGACGTATACAAAATCGAATTGGAAAAGCATTTGCAAGCTAAATCCATTAACACGAGTGTGGTTTCAATACGCTTAGAGGCTGAAGTTTTACAAATTCTGTTTGGCTGGATCGAGATTACGTCTCAGTTACAAGTTGACTGCATTTGGTAGGAGTTAAAAATACATTCACTAAGACTTACTTTACATTTACTATACCACCTTTTATACGATTTGGTCTCTTAACGATTTTGTAATCCATTTTATGTCAAATATTTTTAAGATATTCTCATTTAATTAAATACTAATACTACGGGATCGAAGATGAAATTTAACTGCAATGTTACTCTTCTGTGGGAATAGTCAGTTTTTAATTATTCAACGAAATTATCAATTCTCTCTGAGGAATGAAAAATTGGAAAATGATCAAAAGGACTCTTTAATTCTGTTATTGTTATTCAAGAGCGTTCAACGTCTAATTTAAATATTGTGGATCGACGAATAAGTAATTTCAGTTTATTTAGTTTTTTCTAAAACACGTAAGTTGTTTTTGCACACATAAAAATTACATTAAGTAGCTTTTAAAATCTTAGGGCATTTAAAAATAGATTTAATTTCATTAGCTAATTTCATTATTATTACACAAAAGTACTATTTCTTTTCTGATATATTTGTGTTTCCCTTATAATGAAGAGAGGCAGATGAGTACATTTAGTAAAGCGGGACAATTGTAATTTTTATGGCTTATTTTTATTAGAGATGAATTCGGTGGCTGTTAATATGTGGTGCAAAAATAGATTTAATACCAATCAAGATTATTGATCTGGAAGTCTGCCAAGACATGCAAATATTCATAATAATGTAAAAAAGTAATATTGATATAGTTAAAATAAAATTGTTATACTGTACAAGATAATAATATGATGACAAATTAGTCAGATAGCTTCATATAGATAGCTAATACATAGGTAAAGTGAATTAACCGAACTAAGATAAGACTAGATTTCACAGCATTGCGATGCTTTTTTACATGTTTTCTCGTATTTTGATACGGTTTAGAAAACTATTGACTTATTAGGTTCTCATGACTTTCAATCACCCCTAGAACCGTTAGTTTAGGAGCCCTAATCATTTCCGAACTCCGAATAATTGAGAATTTTTCTACTAGGAACCAAACCTCTCTGATATATTTTCTCTAATATTTTTTCCATATAAAATAACATTCTTTGTAGCATATTAAATTGATACTCTATGCATCTGACATCGATAACTCTTGAGTGCGGCCACAACAAATTTATTTAAGTGGCCTACCCTTTTTTTAATTTTAACTAACAAAATTACAGTACATATTTGCTTAGGCTATTCACATTTTAATCTTAACGTTACTTCTGTTACTGTTACAATCATACCTTAATGCAATAAATAATATTATTATTAACTAGCTGGCCCGACAGACTTCGTCCTGTCAAAAAACTTTGTAACGTGGCAGTGTTTGTTCCTACCTTTTTTTATATTTTTGCAAATAAATATCCTGAACAGAACCGTCACCCTGGTAACCATTGGTGTGAATTAAAAAAAATAAATAAAACACTATAAGCATTCAAAAGTAAGCAAACTGTAGTCGTTTAAACTCAAATGGCACATCAGTCGGAATCATTGGGATGCGCGGTATGAGAACATCTTCTCCTTTATACTTTCCTTTCAATATAGTTGCTTCTATCACGTTGTTTAGTAGGCCGTTGCAAAGGCGCTGTTGGTTGATATTACGCAACATTGTAATTACCGATCCAACCTTTCGTTGAAGATTGTGTGGTGGCAATCCTGGCAAATCCAGCGAGTTTAAAAATTCCCGTCGATAGTTAACTACATCGTCTTGGTTAGTTGCCGAATCAACTGATTTATATATCCTCGATTCGCCTGTAATTTGTTCTTGAATTTTGAAATTTAATTTATTTACATCAATGTTTTTGGCTGCCAATATAGCTCGTTCGCTCAACAAATCATAGTTTCTGTAATTTTGAGCAACATCTAGAAATACCTTCTGAATGAGTTCTTCTTTTGATTGAGTTAAATGACAAAAACTTTGAGGAAAGTTAATGCTGTATGCATGTCAATAGTAAAAATGGCCATTACCAATGTCAATGAGTTGTTTAGAGAATATGTTTCGAGATTGGTCATTTTGCAACTCAACACGCATATTCTTGCTTAAATGAAGTACTTTGGATGAGTTCATCAGCTGGCGTTCGTCGTGGAATCACTGGCAATGTTTGACGAAAATCTCCTGCTTATTGGTCGGGTCCGCGATCACTTTTTTTTAGTTTCGGAACGCGTCATTAAATCCTCGAACGACGAATTCTGTGCTCCAACGCACACACGCATACTGTTTTGATAGATATGACTGAATTTGAACTTTGTATGTGTAAATTTACTATTTGACGTTAGGAACACACACACCTACATTTCTTAAATAACAGTGAGTGCTTGTAATTAAATATGAACTTTATTAAATAGCAATAAAGCTCAAATTGATTCTACGTTTTAGTTAGAAAACGTTTGTATGTGAAAAAGAAAAGGGCTGTTTTTAGGGTTTTTCCGGCAATAATTCGATTTTTTCTCGCCGTAAGAACCATCCTTGGACTTCCACAAACATTAAAAAAAAAGAATTATCTAAATCGGTTCAGGCATTCACACGTGATGCCGTGACAACGCGAAACGAGTTTCATTTTTATATATATAAGATAATCTTAAAATTCATATTTATATAATTTGTGATATATAAGCAATATTCAATAAATATTTACATGATTTATAAATTTTCACTAGTTAAGTACACAATCATTCAGTTTGATTTGTTTTGTCTACAGCTTGTGCATAGTTAAATAAAATTATCACGTGAGTATAAATAGCTAGTCTTTGCTATTTTTAAAAACTATTCTAGGTTGATTTTTTTTAGAATTCAGTCGATATACCAATTGAAATATTTCACAATCGTTTGTTTAAATTAAGAAATGCTTGAATAGCCACAAGGTGACCGATCTGATTAAACTCCACAGCAATTTTCTCTTTGTTCGAAACTTGGGAGAATTACAGTGAGCTAATCGTGACAATTGCAGCATTTATTGAAGAGTACGTGATCAACGACACGGTCCTTCTGTCGTTAACGTCACATGAGAACACTCAATGTAAAGCATTCCTTACCTTTTCATGGGGAGAATGTGTGGGTAGAGATTATAACTAAGGTATTGTGTTATACTTACCTGTTCTTGCAGCTACAGATTCTTCATAATTTAAATTTATGAGGTTTAGCTACTGATAAACATTAGTCTTAGCTGTTAATCTAGATTTTTATCATGTAAATACGTAAAAATAACTTATTCCTGTCGAAAAATACTAAAACCAACTGGAGTTTTATTAGAATGATTTTTTTAAGTAGAAAAAGGATTTTTCTCGAGACGTTACGAGACATCGCATATTGAAGCGACCAAAGTGCAATTCCGTGTCACGCGCGGCTTCAGCACCTCGTCTGTAATTACTACCACGCTTTTCAATTGTCTAATTTATCGTACACTCAGGAAATGGTTGAAGAAAATATTCTTTTACTATAATGAGGGTACAGTGGTCTCTCGGTAATTTTATTTCGATTATTCTAACTCTCTGCTGTTTTTAGTAAATCATATCAAATTTCACATATGCGGGTTCAGACTTCGCGCAAAACCAGTATATATTTCTGCGACTCATATCATATAGCATAGCTCATACATATGTAATAATTTGATGTGTCCTTCGACACACATAATAATTTTTCTTATTCCTACAGATCACATTTGAACGATTAGCTTATTACGATTATATAACGATTAGATTAGCTTCAGCATGTATCTCTCAATATAAAGGCCGTGCGATTAAAATTGCACAGAAAGATCGTGAAAGATATACAGACAACTAAGGCCGCAAAAGGATTGGATTATGGTCTCCTGGATTCTTCAGGGTTCTACATATGTTTTATACCTACAAACCCATCGCTAAAGTTCACATAAACTAAAATACTTTATAAAATTTAGTTGGGACATATTAGTAGCTAGCTAATTAGTGATTGCAAATTTCCTGTCATGCTAGCTGTTAGAGAACTTAGAGAGTAGCACCAGCTTTAAGGCATATCTGTCCGCTAAAATCAATAGTTAATTTGATCTGATCGTGAAATTATTAAAATTCACGTTAATTACACAACAAATTAATTCTTTCAATCAAAAATATAAATAAAGTTATATTAAAAGTTAATATTTATTTTAAACACCTATCTCACAGCGATAGCTGAAAGCAATTTTAAAATTATGTCACGTTTATGATAACGAAGTTTGAAATAATTATGTTTAATTCTCGATATTGGATCTCTTTTACCACTTTTTTGTTTGTTTTTAAGCCTTTATATTAGTTAATATTTTTCGTGCGTTTCATTATGTTTTATAGAGCCCGGGGTTCTTTGAATATTTACTCAATGGAACATAACATATTACCTTCTAGAGTATGGTAAAAATGTAAAAAAATAATGGCGCTGCAAGTCCTATACTAGCCTCAGATTTTCATATATCTTCAGTAGAATTGGTTCATCATCGCAAAGTTTTGTTTTACATGCCGATTTTCTCAAAACATTTACCTTAGCCGTTCGAGCAAATACAACGCTCATAGAAATAAATTTATTATTATTCGTTTTCTAAGCACAGATATCGAAGAAATACTTAGTTCATACTGTCATTTGATAAATAGCCATAAATAGATACCAACATAACTTATTCAAAATAAACACAAAAGATACAAAAATATGTAAACCATCATTTATTTGCAAATAATATACATACATTAAAACTCTCGTGAATCATGTCTATGTAACATATTTATAATCTTGGAAATAATAATTAAATTTATAATAGGGTACAACATAATAGTTACAGAGTATAGTGAGATTTGATTAATATGTCAAAACAGTGTTTAGAAAGCCCATTCGCTTGGTCATTTCCATTCGCTTCGTAAATTCACATGGCGCGTATCAGTTTATCAATAATTTGTTACTTATGAATTAGATTTTTAATTTATTTTGATATCATTCATGTTACGTTTTTACTTGCGGAAAGAAAGGTCACACAAACGCTAAGCGACTCATAGATACGCCAATGATTCCAATATGTACTCATTATTCTTAGTAATCTTTAAAATATGCCTGTGTAAAATATATAACGGCATTATATCGTAAGATAAACTTATGTAATTCATTAGAAAATTAACTCACTTCCCAGCGCTACGACCGACCTCCATTCTGAATCCATTCCCGATTTGGGTTAAAAATTACTGCGTATTACAAGCGTCCTCCTGATAACAAACCCTATCAACGAAAAATATTGCGTCAATATCACAGGAAGCATTACCTGGGGCAGAGGATAGTCAAAGGAATCGCGTAAAATGTGACATAATTATTGCGATAAATGGAAAATGTGATTTACCCTCCATGTAATAGGGTTGACACTTCTATGGCTTTTATTGATCTGAGTAGTTAACACGTATCACGCTTCGGATTGCTCCAGCCACGTAGAAAGCTTGATCGATTGCGTTTTGTCGCCTGCTACGCTAGATACGACGAAAATATTACAGGTGAATTTTCTATAGTTATATAGTTTGTTTATAATTTATTGCACTCGACGCTGTAGTGTATTTTATTAAAGGAATACTTTAAACTAGCAGACTTGATTTGCATATTCCATGATACTTTCATAATGTACCAACTACAGATATAAAAGTCGAAACATTTAGGTTAAACTTGTCATAATACTAAAGAATAAATTTCTCCGTTCATAAAATAATTCTTAAAAATAGAAGTTAGTACTTCTATGTAAAGTCTGTCTTAATACAGAACTGTAGACAGGGGAGACCATCTGACATCATCATAGCACTGCACACTATAAGACGATATCCTACTACGCCAGTATTTGTAAGAAACTTAAACTATTTTTATCGGCTTATTGGCTAATAACCAAAAGTATTATAAGCCATTAATATTTGAAAACAATTTATGACATTTTCAAAATTCAATTCAATCAGATAAAGCTACTTTAAGTGCTCTATCTTTGTATAGGCTGAATCTCGCAACAAGCTTTTATTACATAATAAATTATGTAATGACGTTTTAAGCTCATTGTGAAAGTTTTGAAGGAAAGTTTATTTGATATATTATTTTTGTCCCTTTAATTTAGTTTCCTGACGCACAATTCATAGCAAACTATAA
Organism: Pontia daplidice; assembly: GCA_963693355.1. Lineage (NCBI taxonomy): Eukaryota > Metazoa > Arthropoda > Insecta > Lepidoptera > Pieridae > Pontia > Pontia daplidice. The sequence continues at coordinate 600,082 of CAVNZL010000044.1, read as the reverse complement.
ACTATTTTCTAATGTGTTTTAAATTTTCTAATGAGACCGTGCTTAAAACATGCTGGTTTAGTACCTCTAGTTTCGGTCTAAA